>CM073761.1:44143704-44548203 GCA_037127475.1 Arma custos
CTGCTTCCACAGCTGGCCCTAATCTTGATTTGAACATATTAAATCAAAGTTTATCTGCTCGAATACGACTTCCACCTATACATATTCCTAAATTTTCTGGTCAACTTAAAGAATGGCCTTTATTCAAAGATACATTTTTGTCGATAATTCACGACGAACCTTCGTTAACCAATATTGAAAGATATCATGTCTTATTAACTAATTTACAAGGTCGAGCGTTATCTATTATTAAACATATCCCTATAACTGACGCAGGTTATCAACAAGCCTGGGATGCATTATTAAAACATTATAATAGAAAACGCCGACTTGCAGCTGCTTATATCGATAATATTTTGAATTTCAAACCTTTTGTTGGTAAACCTACTTCATCATCACTTAATAATTTTCTTCAAGTAGTTTCTGAAAGTGCTACAGCCTTCGAGAAAATGAATGTTCCCAATGCTTCCAAGTATATTCTTTTTGAATTAGCTGTCCGTGGGTTAGATTGTACAACGGGAGAAGCATTTGAAACAAAACAAACTGATATTGAATTTCTCACCTGTGATATTTTAACTGAGTTTGTACGTAAAAAAGTCAAAGCATTAGAGTTAACAGAAGGAGAAAAAGGGGTCCCTGAAAAGTCATTAGCTGTTAAAAAACCTGTTTCGCCACAACAATATAATATTAAAAATTCCAAATCTGCTAGCAAATCTACTACCACATTTTTTACTAAAGCTACTTCTTCTAATACAGGAGTGTTATTAAAATTGGAAAAGGTTTTTCTACAAAAATGAATAATTCATCTAACACACCTACCGGCCCTCCCACATGTTTTCTTTGTAAACAACGCCATAAGCTCACTGATTGTCCAATTTATGAAAAAGCTTCACCCGAAGAACGTTTTAATAAATTACAGAATTGGGCTATTTGTAAAAATTGTTTATACCCTGGGCATCGAACGAAAGAATGTGGTTCATCTTGGAGATGTCATACATATGGCGGCAGACATCATACCACCTTACACTTTGTGAAACCTTCCGCGTCTCAACCATCTAATACCCAAACACCTTCAAATTCTTCGAACAAAGAGGAATCTAAAAAAACTTCCTTCAATGCTTTTGCTGATGTTTCATCCAATATATCTTCGGAAGTTCTTTTAGGTACTGCTGTTGCACTGATTTGTTATAGAAAAGGGTTTTATCATGAAATAAGATTGGTCATTGATAGCGGAAGCCAATATTCTTTTATTACTAAATCATGCGCCTCTAAATTAGAATTAGAACTTTTATCTTTTAGTAAGTCAATCTCAGGAATAAATCAGTCCACTTTATGTTATCCAGATAAGAAAGTCACTTGTAAATTACGACCCCTAAATGGTATATCACCTGAACTTAACACTGAAGCTATTATGGTTCCTACCATTGCACCTCAAATACCTCAAAGAAAATTGTCATCAGATATTTATAATAACTTTAAACATTGCAACCTTGCTGATCCTAATTTTTGCCGGCCAGGGCCTATAGATTTCTTACTAGGTGCAGACCTTTTCTTAAATATTTTAATGAACACTAATCCTAACAATGAACAATATAATGAATTGCAAACTCCTAAAACATTGAATACTATTTTTGGGGAAGTGATTATTGGCAAATGCGATGAAGGGCTTAGTTCTACAGCGACGTCAGCGATCAGAACATTATTACAATAATGCATCGATTTTGGGAAGTGGAAGAGATTAGAGAGGACCTCCCAAAGATGTCTGCTGAAGATTACTATTGCGAAGAACACTTCCAAAATACTCATACCAGAACTCCTGAAGGGCGTTATGAAGTGGCTTTGCCTTTTAAAAATCCACCTATCCAATTAGGGCCCTATTGTCCACAAGCACTGAAAAGATTAAATAATTTAGAAACTAAACTTAGTCATGATCTATTACTCAGCAAAGAATATCACACATTCATGAAGGAATGTCTTGAATTAGGGCACATGGTCCAAACTAATAAATCTGCTAACTACATCATACCTCACCACGGTGTCCATAAGATAGTTGCTGATGTACCGAAATTAAGAGTTGTATTCGACGCTTCGGCTAAAACATCTAATGGTTCACTTAACGAACATCTAATTTCTGGTCCTAAACTACAAAAAGATATTAGCGATATCTTGTTAAATTTTCGACGTCATAAATTTGTCATAACTGCGGACATCGTTAAGATGTACCGCCAGGTTTTAGTCGCTGAAGAAGATCGATCGTATCAACATATACTATGGCGATTTAATGAAGAACAAGAAGTAAATGAATTCGAATTAACCACTATTGCATATGGACTAAAATCGTCTCCTTTCATGGCCCTGAGAGTTATCCAGCAGTTGGTGATAGATGAAGGTGATGAATTTCCCTTGGCAGCCCATAGTCTTACCTATGATATCTATGTAGATGATATTGTCTCTGGTGCCCCAAGCATGACACAAGCGTTAGATTTAAAGGAAAAACTTATTGAATTATTATCAAAAGGGTGTTTAAAATAGAGCAAATGGGCCAATAATTGTCCTATTATAATTCATTCTGTATTACACATTACAACCACACTCTTTTAACGAAACTGATGACTTGGGAGTCAAAATACTTGGTCTGCAGTGGGATCCTGCTAAAGATGTGTTCTCTTATTCCATTAAGCTACCTAACCTACCTCCAACCAAAAGATCAATATTGTCTACTATAGCAAGAATTTACGATCCTCTTGGTTACCTATCTCCTACTGTATTTTACGTAAAAATCCTGCTTCAAGAAATATGGAAGTCTGGTCAAGACTGGGACGACATCGTTACTCCAGAAATACAACAATTATGGCAAGATTATTTGTCAGACATAGCCAATTTAAATCAAGTTATCATACCCCGATATATGCTATTAGATGATAAGTCTCATGAAGGTTCTATTTTTGGATTTTGTGACACCTCCCAACGTGGCTATTGCGCAGTTTTGTATTTAGCTACTAATCACAACAAATCTAAACAAGTTTTCCTTCTAAAATCTAAAACTAAATTAGCCCCTATCAAACCTATGACCATCCCGAGATTAGAACTCTGCGCCGCTCTACTCTTAGCACGATTATATAAATCAATTGCGAACTTTATTGAACACTTGAACATTCAATCAATAGGTTTCTTCACCGATTCATCAACAGTTTTATCTTGGCTTCATACTCCAGCACATACCTTGAAGACATTCGTCGCTCATCGTGTCGTTAGCATTATCGAAATCATTGGAACCTCTTCTTGGCGTCATATTAAATCATCAGATAACCCGGCAGATTGTGGATCAAGAGGACTACTTCCATCACAACTAATTGAACATGACCTATGGTGGTCAGGACCACCGTGGATATCTACGGATGAAGAACACTGGCCGACTAGCAGTATTTTAATACCTTCAACAGAACTACCAGAAGTAAAGAGTAATTGTATTACGCTAGCAACTACAGAAGCAGAACATGTTATATCATCTGAATTATCAGAATTTGTCCAATGGACTGAACGTTTTTCAAAGTTTCGGCGTTTGATCCATACCTTAGCTTATGTACGTCGATTTCAACCTTCTTCTAAATTCCCTAACAACAGAAGACCTAGTGGTCCTATAACTTCTAAGGAATTTGAAGCCTCTAACATACAATGTATTAAACTATTGCAAAGATATTATTATCCAGAAGCCTTTAATAATTCTAAACCATCACAACTTTTATTGAGTCTTAATGTTTTCTTAGACCGAGTGGGAGTTCTTAGGGTGGGCGGTCGTTTGCGACATTCCGACCTTTCTGAAGAATCTAAACATCCTATCCTATTACCTAAACGCTCCCATTTTACTAACATCTTGGTAGATTATTTTCATTTACAGCACGCACACTCCGGCCCAGCAACTACACTCGCCGCCATTCAACAACAATACTGGATTCCTTCAGGACGAAGTTTGGTTAAACAGAGAAAATTCAAATGCCTTGTCTGCTTCAGAGCGACGAAAAAACAATTCATACCTCGTATGGGAGATCTTCCTCCAGATCGATTTACAACAATCAGAGCGTTTTACCACACTGGTGTGGACTTTGCCGGACCATTTCTGTGCAAAGAATCTTCACGACGCAAAGCTCCTGAAAGGAAAGCCTACTTATGTCTTTTTGTATGCCTCTCAACCAAGGCAGAACACCTCGAACTAGTATCAGCACTATCAACAGAGGCATTCATTGACGCTCTGGATCGTTTCACGCCCGTAGAGGCAAACCTTGCAAGATCATGTCTGACTGCTGAAGAAATTTTGTTGGAGCTGCGAATTATCTCGCTGATCTTGAGCCATGGCATGACTCGCCAGAAACAAGAAAACACCTAATTGAGCATGTGAGTCATCAACATATCGAATGGGATTTCAACCCTCCCTATGCTCCCCACTTTGGAGGCATATGGGAAGCAGGAGTGAAGTCAGTCAAGACCTTACTTCGAAAAATCATTGGGAGCAATCCCTTTACACCAGAGGAACTAGCTACGCTGTTCACCAAAGTGGAAGCCATACTAAATTCGAGACCACTGCAACCATTATCATCTGATCCGGAAGATCTGCAGCCACTCACTCCTGGGCATTTTTTAATTGGAGGACCACTTACAGCCTTACCAGAAGCAGACGTTACAGAACTACCAACTAATCGCCTAAATCGCTGGCAACGTATCCGAGAGCGCATTCAGAACTTTTGGCATCGTTGGCGCACTCAGTACATCCAAACCTTGCAACAACACCACAAATGGCGTGCCAACACTCCCAACGTCAAGAAAGGAGATTTGGTGCTACTTAAGCAAACCAGAACACCACCTATGCAATGGCCTCTAGCAAGAGTTCTTGAGGTATATCCTGGTGCAGATAAAGTTGTTAGAGTAGTCAATCTGAAAACAGCTCAAGGCATTTGCAAACGTCCAGTTGTCAAGCTGCTACCACTACCACACCTTTCTGAAGACAACTAGCGACTCATCATATCATCGCGTACATGTAATCCCGAGCTTGGAATCCTCCAAATTTTGGTGGGCGGTTTATGTTAAATAATTAATTAAAAATAAAATTAAAATTAAATTTAAATAACAAATAACAAATAACAAATAAAAATAAAATAAAATGACAAACAAAATTTGATAGATCCCAAGCTGGGAATTCGACCTTTGAGTCCCCACCTCTTAATTAAGAATATTAGTATTAGTAGCATTGTCACAGTGAGTGGTACCACATCAGATCATATCTACTTACCTTAAATGCAATTTATTTTATTTAAAATCTGTGAGTAGCTACTCTTTCATAAGATATATAAAAATTTATTAATTAATAATAAATAATTTAAAGTATTAAAACTACCAACACAAGTATATGTTGAAACAGTTCGAATTTTTTTGTGTAAAAATACAGGCATTATTATTAGTTTTCTTTTTATCTTTTAATTAATTTTCCTTCTCTTTCAATTTCCTTTTTTTGAATTTTTCGATAAATAACACAACACATATAATTCTCAAAATAACACAAATCAAAAACTGTACCACTACAGCCCATGAAGGGTATTTCTCAATGTTATGATTTTTTTTAATCATAACTTTAATATATAAATAACATCAATATTAAAATCAAGTAATAAAGACATTAAATTTTAAGTGCGAGAAGTCCTACTGTATTATTTTGCCCACGAAGTATGGCCTGTTGGAATGAGCCGGACTACTTTCGACAGCACCAGGCTATGCATATGTGAATAAACATATGCAGTTATTCTGGATGGTCAGAAGTTTAAAATAAACTTGTAGCCTGATATTGGGGATTCCCGTAACTACCAGTGCCATGGAGCTGATTATTCGATGTGGTGAGTAGTACAGAGGATGACTGTTGAAGGTGTCAGAATCGAAATGCGTATTTAGATTTTAGAAGTTCACAGGACCATTTTAAAAATTACAGCCTAATTTTTTTTTATGTACGCCTATGTTTTTAAAAAAATAATAAAATAATACAAGTATGGAACGTTAACAAACAATCATAAAATACGAATTTCCGAAAAATAATAAAAATTATGTAAATATAATGTTTAGCTATATTTTTCTTCATATAGTAATTATTTTTTCAAACCATAATATATTTATAATTATGTAACGATAATTAATTAATGTTAAACACGGTTTTAAATACATATTTCCGAATCAGAATGATAAATTATATAATAAGATACATTATAAAATCCATAAAATAATGAAAAATATGTAAATTAATTGTTTAGCTATCTATTTTTTTCTTCATGAAATAATTATTTTTTTCCAATCATAATATATTTTTAAATAATTATGAAAAGACATTAAATATATTTTCAGAATTTGGATGAAATATTACCTCATGAAGTACATGATAAAATAATAGAAAACTAATGTAAATAAAATGTTAAGCTAAGTTTTTTTTTTTTCATAGTGCTATTATTTTTTCAATGCATAATAAGGTATGTAAATAATTACAAAATATTAAACAAGCCTTTAAACACATATTTATGAATCCAAATTATATCTTATAATATACGAGAAATAAATAATAAAATAATAAAGATAAAGTAAATAAAATGCTTATTTATATTTTCCTAATTTCATATAGTAACAAACTTTTTTCAAAACATAATAACGTTTGTGAAAATAATTATGAAACGTTACACGATATATTAAATATATATTACCAAATCCGAATTGTATCTTACAGAGTAAAATATCTAAATAATAAAATAAGTGTTTTTATTGCACTAAAATCTTTTCTATAGTTATGCCATATAAAGATCATAAATATTTGTATGAAATCTTATGATAAAAGTAAACAAATATATAATAGAATGTCTTTAAAATAATAGATAAAAAAACAGTCAACGTTTTGTCAATTCAGGAATTAAGAGGAAATAAATGAATTTTAAAGAAGGTTCAAGCAAAATATAAATCAGTGTAAAATGAATAATAAATGTGCGATGTTTAACGTATTCCAAGCATTAAAAACTGTTACGAATTCATTTTATTTTCATAACGTATGTATTGCCGAGTTCTGAAAATTTCAAAAATTCGGCCAAACGGAAAAGTATAATATCTCGCCCAAATCTCCTTGCACGACCGTTGTCTTAGAGACAGTCAAGTCCATAATCTGTACTGAGCCCAGTACCCTTCATGGGTTGTACATGTAATTAATTATTTGTTTATTTTTGGTAAATGAGAAATAAACAAAATAAAACTATACTTTTACATATTCGATTCCAAAAAAACAATTCAAATAATATATAACAAAAGAATATATAAAATGGTATTCAGAAAAATATTCGCGTCTATGGAGAAGAAGTATTTAAAAAAATTATAAAATCCTTGGTTATGCCGTCTTTTGGAGGCGACATAAAATGGCGGTGCAATGACAGTGCGGTGCCAGGTATTTGTAAGGCCTCTATCCTAATTATACCTTGATAGGTAAGATTTAGGACTCCCACTGTAACATCGTCCAATTAGCCATAGTATCATAAAGTGACGTTAAATTAAATAAAAAAACAATACTACGTGTAAAATGGAGATAAATGTCATTTCATATTCACTTTTCCGTTCTTATTGACCCGTGCAATAAAAATTTGTTTATATTTTCATGAATAAATATGGCCAAGTAATTGAGACAAATAGGTTGAAATAAGGAGGGCGCTATAAATATTAATTCGATTCAGAAAGTTTAATAAACATGGAAGAAAAAAGAAAAAAAGATTAAAAACAGATAAAAGAAAAGAGAAAAAGTTGCTTTGGTGGTTATGATTAATCTCTTTTTTGAGGGGGAGGGGGGGGGGGTTCAGTTAAACTGTTCTGACTGGAAAAGAAAAAAAAGAAAAAAAAAGTCTATTGGGAAACATGGTTCTTTACTGTATAACTGTCGGTTATTCCGATCCTCATTTCGGTTTTCTTTTTTTGTAACGTTTAACATTTTCTACTTTATTTTTTTTTAATTAGTCATATAAATATTTGGACTAAAAAGTGCAAATTATAGAAATAAAATTGATTAAATGAGACAAAATCTGTTTTCATTTCTTCTTTCTCCTTAAGGGTCTTCTGTCTATTTTTCCTTCTTCTTTTTCCACTCTTAAAATCAAAATCCGCTAAATCTAATATATTATCTAATATTGCTTCTTTCAAAATCTTAAATTTTTTTTAGAAAGATATCTTTTTCCAAAGATATTTAAACATCTGTTTCGTTAGTCAGTTTTCACTCATTCTCTATTCTTTAATCATATTCTTTTCTTTTCTTTTTTATTCTTTTTTTTATACAAGAATCGGCCAGCAAGGACCACACGAATATCACATAATAATCTTCTTCACACTCTCCCCTTCCTTCTTCTCCTCTTCTCTCATCTCCCTGGACTGTTTCGCTCGCTCTTCCTTAGTCCATAGTCCATAGCACAATCCTCCCACCTACGCCTCGGTTTACCCCCGTTATGTTCTCTGAATAACAATAACTTCTCATCTCCGTTCCGTAACTTTCAATTTCAATGTTTACTCCCCTATCGTTCTTTCTATTTCTCCTGCAGCACTCTTTCGTTTTCCCACTATTTATTACCCTCCTCTCTTTAGACAATTTTTGGCTTGTTTTCTTTTCCTTCCTTCCTGGAATTCTTCCATCCTTACACAACACTCCTCACAAAAATATATCATTCTACTGAATCTTCTTATCTAATATTGCTTCTTTCAAAATCTTTCTAAAATTCTGGAATCCAGGTTGTTGATTCCTTTTTCCAAAGATATTTAAACATCTGTTTCGTTAGTCTGTTTTCACTCATTCTTTAATCATATTCTTTTTTTTTCTTGTTTTATTCTTTTTTTTATACAAGAATCGGCCAGCAAGGACCACGCGAATATCACATAATAATCTTCTTCACACTCTCCTTCTTCTCCTCTTCTCTCATCTCCCTGGACTGTTTCTCTCGCTCTCCCTTAGTCCATTTTCTCCCTCGTCTCTCCTTCCTTCCTACAAGAACCCCAACTTCTTTTAGTTTTTTTTCCGAAAAGCTCTCTATCCAAACAGTCCTTATCCTTGATTTTTAGTCTATCCATCTCCTCTTTTATTTGTTTTACATATCCATCTTTGTATATTCAACCTTTATGTTGAAGAGGTCCTAAAAACTTGGAAGAGGAAGTGTAGGGGAATGAATGTACTAATTAGCCTATACTAATTAACCTTACCTCACCTAGAATATATATTTGTTGAAATCTCAACTTCCTCCTCTCCTCTTCTATATGCCGTAGTATACCGACCTCCTCATGTTCCATTCGACAACCACTTCGAATCCTCTCTTCTTCAACTAGTCTCTACCTACACCAATATAATTATATGTGGTGACTTCAATATTAATATGCTTTCGAATTCAAGCAATCAATCCTTTTTCTCAAATCTAATATTCTCTCTCAATCTTTACCTAGTTCCCTACTCTCCAACCCATCACACCCAATTTTCGGATACCTGGTTGGACCTGTTTATCTCTGATTCACCTCTTAAAATTCTTTCCTCGTCCCAACATCCTGTTCCGTTTCTTTCATCACACGATCTCATTCAAATTTCATATGACCTACCAGTCAAATCCTTTACTCCCAGAACGGTGTCCTATCGCAATTTGGATCTCCTTTCCTTCGAATCACTTCAATCCGATTTAAGTTCCATCAACTGGGACGTCATTTACTCCTATAGTTCCATCGATCAGATGGTTTCCACCTTGACTTCCAATCTGCAATCCATATTAGACATCCATGCTCCTTTAAAAACCCTTACCTTGCGCCGTCCAACGGCACCTTGGCTAACCCCGGAAATAAAAGAAATGATGAAGAAAAGAGAAGCAGCAAGGAGAAAATTTCGTCGAACACGTCTATCAGTAGACTATGCAGGTTTCAAACTACTTCGCAATGAAACACAATCTGCAATACGTCGTGCAAAATCAAACCACATCCAATTCATCCTCACCAATGCAACCGATCCCAAATCCAAATGGAAAATACTCCGACAATTATCGCCAACAGTATCCGGTAAACTCTGTTCCTCTTTAATCACGCCAGACAATCTCAATAACCACTTCGTACCCATCACATCTCCTAAATCCTCATCCGCTACCGACATTGATCATATAAACTTTAACCCTGATAACTTCTTCTTCTCCCATGTATCATATGACGAACTATTAAACGCCATTCTGAAATCGCGCACCAGTGACTATGGCCCCGACAATATTCCTTTAAAGCTACTAAAATCCTGCCTTCCTGTCTTAATGCCCGTATTACATCATATTTATAATTTCTCATTACAAAACTCCATATTTCCCACGCCTTGGAAAACCGCGTTAGTGCGCCCGCTAAATAAAGTTGAAAATCCCTCCTCTCCAAATGACTTCCGCCCTATCTCCCTTCTCTCTAACCTCTCAAAACCATTAGAACGCCTAGCCCAAAACCAAATTTCAAATTTTCTAGAAGAACGTTCCCTCATTAACCCTCTCCAATCCGGCTTTCGTCCAGGCTATTCAACTCAATCCGCTCTCCTCAAAATCACCCATGATCTCCATACTGCAATTGAACAGCAAAAATTAACCATTCTGATCCTTTTAGATTTTTCCAAAGCCTTCGACTCAGTAGACCACAATATCCTTCTCGCCAAGCTACGAAACTTGCCTATATCCAACAGTGCTCTAGGATGGTTCAAGTCTTTCCTCTCAGATCGCTCCCAATATGTTTTGGTCCCCGGTCAACCTCCCTCCATAACCCTTCCGCTATCCTGTGGTGTCCCACAGGGTTCATCACTATCCCCCACCCTATTTGCCATTTACATAAACGACCTTCCACTTCTTATCCGACATTCCCAGTATCATCTCTATGCCGATGACTTTCAGGTGTACCTATCCTTTTCCCCTTCCGATCTAATATTAGCCACCGAAAAACTCCAAGATGACCTGAATCGAATAAATCGATGGGCAATGGATAACAAGCTAAAGTTGAACGTGGACAAAACCAAGGCAATAATAATAGGGTCAAACTGCTTCCTTAAAACTATTCCACATAATCCAATCCTCCTTCTAAACAATAATCCTATCAAATTCTACCCAACTGTCAAAAACCTGGGAATTACTTTTGATCAGACCCTTTCCTGGAAAAACCATATCTCTGAAATTTCTCGTCGTACCTTCTCCACCTTAAAGCGTCTCAATTACCTTCGTCACCTGTTCCCTTTTGAAATCCGTAAACTCCTAGTTTCTTCCTTAATTTTCCCCCATTTTGACTATTGTTGTTCGGTGTATGGGGGTATCTCTGGGGATCTCGAAGCAAAATTAAAACGGTTGCTTAATTGCTTCGTTCGATTCATCTTTGGGATCCCTAGAGATGCCTCGGTGACCCGATATTACGAAGAATTGAAATGGCTCTACCCTTCCTACCGCCGTAAGTACATCCTAGCATCTTTCCTTTACCAAGTTATCCAATCCCGTCGACCATCTTACATTTTCGATCTCCTTCAATTCAAAACCACAGTCCTCTCCCGCAACACCCGTTCTCGGCTCTCTGATCTATATACAGCATCCCACCGAACTGCAGCTTTTGACAGAGCTTTCCTGATCCGATCCTCCTCCCTTTGGAACTCTATACCTTCTTCCATTCGTCGTTCCAATAATCTTCCAACCTTCAAATCCCGTATATTCCAGCACCTATTATCCCTACAATTCCCAAAAAATCGAAAACAGTAGGGGATCAGTATTGACTTAATGCTCTCTTTATTCGATGAATGAATGATGTTTTTAGATGTACATTTGTGTGTGTTATTTTGTATTCATATATTTGAGTGTGTGGAATTTAAACCACGTACATATGTATTATTAATGTCATATAGATAGATATTAAAAAGGACAAAAAGGGATGAAAGGTAAATCTCGGATAATCTTGTTTAATCTTTCTTTTTTGTTTTTTTTCTTGGCATAAATTTGATATATGTGACCATAAATTTGTATCTCTAATATAATTATTGTAAACTTATTTTAATTTTTTTTCTTTCTTTTCTTCTAATATGTTTTTGAAATACTGTTATTGTAGGTAATTCACATTTTTTATTTGTTCATTTTTTTTATTCGTTCTCACTAATTAAATTAATTGTAATAATTAATTAAAAGTAATTATTTAACACTCTAAGATTTAATAGCTTACAATGCCTGTATTGTTATTCTATAGGGACTCGTCCCAGAATAAATAAAGACATTATTATTATTATTAAAAAAATTAGTAATAAAGTCCTCTACAACTTACAATTGGCCGGTGACCAGATAGTCACAAGTGATGATGAAGATGCCACCTACATGCTAAGAAAACTTCAGGAAGAATATGCTGCTTGGGGTCTGAAAGTGAACAGGAAGAAAACAGAGTACATGGCGATACATGCGAATACAACCCTATCCCTCGAAAATTGGGAAATTGGAAAAACCCATGAATGCAAATATCTAGGCAGATGGCTAACAGACGATGGAAGCTCCAATAAAGACATAATAGATAAAATTGTAAAAGGCAGAAAAATTATTTTTCTTAACTCTGTCCTGTAGAGCAGAAAGGTTAGCCTCAAAATGAGAAAAAAATGATGTTCCACTCGTTGGTTGAAAGTGCTATCCTCTACGGATCCCAAAAAAAGGTGGTTGCAGGATGTGGAGAAGAGCATAGCAGCGAGGGGAATTAGAGGAGACTGGCTGGAGCGACATCTATGGCGTGACCTTTTAATTAAAAAAAACAACTAAGTTGTACAAAATTGTTTGGTAAAAAAAATAAATATTAACCTATACTGTTATAGCTTAAGACTTTGTCGAACATTTTTTTGTTCAGTCTCTTATTGTTCATTCCGACCATGTGGCCCTAGTACCTCAGTCTCCTGGTCCTGATGACTGTTTCAGGATCTTCCAAATTTCTGTATATTTCTTCGTTGGATTTTCACTTATACCCCTCTTGTGTTACTTTGGGTGCATGAATCCTCTTCAGAATTTTTCTCTCAATCTTTAGGACTGTCTCCAGACTCGGAAGGCTGACTGTTTTCATACAAAACTGTATTGCTGGTTTTACTACTGTACAGTAGTGCCTTATTTTTGCATTGGAGGACAATTTTTCTTGCTGAACATGTTTCAAGTGGAAAAGTTCAGTCTTTCAAGTTTGGGTATTCTTTCTTCTATGGATGCCCTAGATGTCCCGTCGTTACATATTATCTCCCCTAGGTATTTAAACTGTTTCGTGACTTTTATTAGCCCATATTTTGTGTTCAATGTTTCCTTGCTAAATCTGGCAACTCAGCGCTCTACCACTGAGCTACCTAGCTCAAAAATAAAATGCATTTGAATAAAGTACTCGTTATAATTATTTCAGATATTAACTATATTACGCTATGTTATTATGCTTGGAGATTCAGTTCATTCTTTAACCAATGAGGTCCAAAATAACCTAAAATATTAATTAATACATATTTTTTCACATATTATATAATAATGAAAAAAATTAACTAGCAGGAAAGTTGGTTATTTCTGGTGATGAACAGTCCAGAAAATGAATTCTTTAATCGGGAAGGCCCTGTAAGTTTATATAAAGTGTCATGGGACTTTACCCGGCTAAAGAAGTTTGTTAACGGTTTAAAGAGAAAATAAAGTTTTAAGATAAAGTAAAGAGTCCAGTTTAGCAAGAACATTAAATTTTTACTCGTTTATGAAAACTTTTAACAAAAAAAGGAGTTAAAAAGTGTGGTTTCATGATACCTGTATAAAGCCTTCTTGATTAATAATAATGAATTAATAATCATATATTATCAATGAAATTATAATATTAATAATACTAATAGAAGGGAACCCGAAGGCTCGATGCCGATATCGCCAGTCGCTGCTTTCAAACTTCCATCCACGGATTACCTTCTTAACAATTCTAAATGATATTTCAATATTATTAACCGGGTAGATTGAATTGAACGAATAATGGACAGTGATGTGAGTTAGTTTTAGAGACCAATTACAAAAATAAAAAAACTAATGTTACTTGATCACAAAATACAAACATTTCCTCGTCAATATTGATTCCTATTGTAAGAAGAATTCGCCATTATGTATTGGTCTTAAAGACAAATAACAAGATCCTCTAGTATAATAAGATCATCCTTAACGCAATCCTCCCACAATGCTTCAGTCTACCCTCCGGAATGTACCGATTTGTTCAGCGCGTAAGTATGTTATAACGGATTCGTTTTAAGCCCAACAACTTTACAAGTCGTTCTCAATCTTAGCGATCTAAACATTACAATTATATTAACCAAGTGCATGCATCACACCAGTCTTCCAGATTAAAGAATTTATTTTATAATTTCGAATATTTTTTTTTTCTCCTCATATTTGCATCCACACCTGTCAAATAAAACAATGACAATCAGCAGATTGGCTGACAGTAAGGTAAAGTACAATGTCATGAGAGGCATGAAGAAGAACAGTACCCAGCTGAGAGGTACAGCATTAGAGGTATTAAATTAACCAGAATTATAATTAAAAATACTAGAAAAAAAAAGAATTTAGAAATAAAATATTCCAGGTTTCCGGAATGAGAGAGGGGTTGTGAAATGCGGCATAGTTTGTGAATAATCGTTCAAGCTCCACTATATCATTATGAACAATTTATTTAAGAAATTATTATTAAATTATGCTACCCTTGTTAAATATTTTTGTTAAAGTGTTTTATTTAATGCAAGCTTTAAACTATTGTTCTTCGAACTCGAGCCAGGCGGACTATTTAACTTCCAACGTATATTTATTAGACATTTCCTTTTTTTTTAAATAAATATTTCCTAGAACTAAGTTATATCCCTAAGTCATTGAACACATCCGGACCATTCGTGTCCCAATACGGAATAAAGAAAACACTTCCTTTAAAAAATAACAACAAAATATCCAGTTACTGTTTAAAAAAAAAACTAAATATAAAAATAAAAAATAAATACAAAGAGTAAAGATAAATTATGAGAAATAATAAATTCTGTACCACTACAACCCAAGATACAACCCAAGAAGGGTCTTGGGCTCAGTATATGGTAGAGACTGTACTGTTTCTTGAACAAATTTTCTGCAGGGAAGTGATTTCTCCTTGGTCACTCTCAACGGTCAGATTTTTTTCTCCCAATTATGGGAACCAACTTTATGGAGGCAGGGTGAGCCCTGGGAGGATCCCAGATCGCGAAGGATCCATCCCTGGCTGTTAACAGATTAAATAAAATCTCTACCACAGCCGGATTTGAACCCGGAATCTTCGGGATGGCAACTCAGCTCTCTACAAGCAAGTGATTACAATAAAAGACAAATATGATATTTATATTAATCTAAGTTATCAATATATAAGAGCCTTCTAAATTTCATCCAGTTCTGTTAATATTTTTAATGGTTTTTCACTAAGTATTTTTATAAGTTAATACAAATTTAATCTTTTACAACTAGAGAATTAAATAGAAATATACTATAAAAACATTTGAATATAAAATAGAATAGCTATGGGTGATGATACCAACTGTAATTTTATACTTAATGAATAGTTTGAATGAAATCCATCTATTTTCTATTTTATCTCATTTTTGGTTCACTCTATTCGATACTCCTATTACACTTTGGAATATACCCAAACTAACCTAATAAATAAATACATAAACAGTGAAAAATATAGCTTTTTTAATAACATTTAAATTAAAATATTAATTTTTTTTTTATTTCAGATTGCCATATTCTTACCCCTCCCCTCCCCCCAGAACTCCAATTATAATGAATCTGTACTTGAGGCCATTTACCTGATTTCAAAAAAATAGTATAAATAAATGAACCTATTCATAAATATATGAAATGTATTATGATTAAAAATAATCTGAGAGAGCACCTTAATAGTTAACCCCATGGACTTTTAGTGAAATAATCTTCAGATGAGAAAATATGCAACCTTAGTCTACAATAAAATCTCTATTTAATTATTTTGTTTTATTTGTTAATAACATTTATTTTTAACATTAAAAATAAACAATTATTTCTAATTTGGAAGTTGACCTCAGAATTACTGTCCTAATAAGAATTGAAAATAAAGAAAAAATAGAGACACATAGTTAATTATATCAAAACAGTAAATGATTCATGCCAATGCAAAATAAATAGGTTCTAAAAACATATTAAAATGAAAATTTTTAAAAATAAAGCAATAAAAATATATATAACATGCATTGAAGTATTAAGGAAAAAGAATTATTTTTAAAGTGTTGTGGGTTGCTATATCAGAAAATATATTGCCTGAATTCTGTTCATGAAGTACCTAAATAACTAAAATATCTGATGAACAAATGCTTATAATGGTATGTTATAATGCTTATAAAGTATTTAATTACCATATTTTAAAATCAATTTTTTGTAATACTGAAAGTAAAGGTATGAATTTAATAGATTGATGAAATAAAAATTATTATAAATAATTTAGAATTTTATTCAGAATACTACGTGTGTATGGGAATCGGATATAATTGTTAACTATATCTAATAAATAGTTATGAATATTTATCAATGAATATAAGTCAACCTAAATTTAAAATTAATCAAAAAGAAAATAAATATTAAATATTATATTTCTTTCAGTGAAATATATATTACCGATAAATTTTATCATAGTTTCATTAATCTAAAGCTTACTTGGATTCATTCTTGTTGAGTCTAAGTCTTAAAATGTAGTTACGCCTGGAGAGATGAGATACACTGGATCTTAGGTTGCATAGAATAATTCTGCACTTTCATTATTATTTCTTGTAGAACTTGATATTTCCTCCCAGTTAATCATTTTTCCAAGCTGAAAAGGTAAATAGAGTTTTATATTTTTGTAACAATTTTTTTTCTCAATATTACAATGGGTTGAGAATTATACAGAAAATGACTGGGCACTTTTGGACATCAAACTGTCTATTTCTATGCAATAACTCAGATTTATTTAAAGATGAAGTTAGTTTAAGTTATAAAATAAATATTTAACTTTTAACTTAAACAGTCTATTACTGCCATTCAGGATAAATTCATTTTTTTTTTTTTTTTATAAGAATTTCCTCTAAAAGATACCTTTCGTATATGCCATTAGCAAAATCATAGTAACTGATGTTATTAATTTTGTTATTCTGTCCAAAAGAACCCCATCTTAAGTCCAAAGTAACCAAACTATTGGGAATATATTACATAACATACTAATTAAGATACGGAATATAATACTTTGAGTATCTAGATAATTTAACTATTACAGATTTAGCAAATCAAATAATAATAATTAATATACAATGTCCAAGATACAGATTTTAGTTGATAAAGTACACCATCTTGATTTTACATTGGTGGTTACTAAATATTTAATTAATTACTTGCAAAGTATAACCCATTGTTTTAAACTATTTTCACCTACCTTTCCAATAATTGGGTTTGCTGCCAGTAATATTGCATACACAACTGATGTCACAAGAAAATAAAAGAATAATCAAAGTAAACATACTTAAGTAGTAGGAACAAAAATATTATTGGAGTATTAATTATGTGAGTTGGAATTAAGGTTTGTGAACATGCACAAGGACTTTGTAACAACCCAATAAATATTCAGATTCCTGATATACCCAGCCTAGGAGTAAACAATAAATTAAGATATTTTTAAATAATCATAAATATTTTCCGTTTGTTCAAAAAGTATATTAATTATTATTATGAATCATATTAACTTATTGCATGTTATAATTAGTCAATTGAGCAAACATTAACAATAATACAAGTAATTACTAAAATTCTATGAGTCAAATATTTACTTACAATTTCATATTTTACATCCTCATTCCTCAAATATCGGTGCTCAAAATCTTGGACTTTTTCAAAGCTTTTCTATCCAAACACTACACATGTTTGCGGTCCAGATGTATGGAGCCCATCTTCTTGAATTTCACTGCATTCCAAATACCTAACGTGTAAATGAACGTTTGTTACTATCACTACAATAATAACAATATTTTATTATAAACTATTACAACAATAATTTTATAAAATATGAAATTCACTGTATGAATTTAGAATTTATGGCTTGAATTGCGCAAGACTTGAGGTTTACCTTAATTAAGTTTGGTCGAAACTCTCTCTCACTTCCTCTCTCTATATATTTTTACATAATATTTAAATATTACATAAAACTATTTAAATGTAAAATGATAATTAACAATAAATATAATAATGATCTTACTCATCCTCCTTTAAAACCGATTCTGGAGTCCACCATCTTGAATTTCACTGCATTGCATATACCTGCAATAAAAATGAGTGTTAGCTAATATTATAACTATGAAATAACATGATGTACTAAATTACTATTAAAATATTTGTTATTGTCTCGAATTAACTTCAAGAATTTAGAATTTATTTTTTTGATTGTTTGAATTATTTTGAGAGAATATTTTCAAGGCATTATTATTATTATTGCCTTCTGATAATTTACCATTTTTTTAAATATTCAAATTATTGATTAAATCAATAATCAATCAAGACTTTATATTTACCAAGTTAGTTTAGCGGAAGCTCTCTCTCTCTCTCTCTCTCTCTCTCTCTCTCTCTCTCTCTCTCTCTATATATATATATATATATATATATATATATATATATATATTTATATATTTATATATAATTATGCATTAAATAAAAATATTTATATATAAAATGACTATTAATAATAAATATAATAATCTTACTCTTCCTCCATTAATAATTATTCAGGTGTCCAACATCTTGAATTTCACTGTGTTCCAAATACCTGCAGTAGAAATGGATGTTAGTTACTATTCTAAGAACAATTATAATATTATATTCTAAACTATTTTAACATTAATTTTTTGAAGTGTCTGTAAGAATTCAGCTATTAGAATAATATATCTATCTATTTATATGTAATTCTTGGAGAAATTAATAAAGAGCTATAGAAGTTGAGTATTGGTTTGATTAAAATATATATATATATATATATATATATATATATATATATATATATATATATAAAAACTATTTAAATGTAAAATGATTATTTACAGAAAAAAAATATAATAATCTTACTTTTACTCCTTAAAAATTGATTCTGGAGTTCATCATACTGAATTGTATTATATTCCAAACAGCTGCTCTAGAAATAACCGTTAAAAAGACCATTAGTTGAACAATCATTTTGTGAAATCTTAAATTCATCATAATTAAATAATTAACACTATGTACTAACTTTCTAAAAACGAACGAATTGTTACAGAAGACAAATAAACTCCTCGAAAAAGAATTACATCTGCACTTGAAGGAATAGTGTTTAAATGTGAGAAAGATACGCCAGTTGGAATGAGTCACTACGTCAGGTGATTGTGTTAAAGGGAATGCAGCGATCTGATTGGCCGAGCTTCCCGCCTTCCGCCGTCCCCACCACTCAACTTTATACCCTCATGTACAAGTAAACATCTAATAATCTCTAAAAGTTTAAAATTCGTTTTATTTAATCCCTTCTTTACTACACATGTTGTTTTGCAGTTATATTATTATTTATTATTAGGACGTGCAGTTTAATCTATTTAATGGGTATTAAGATTATTTAACTTCTAAAATGATTACTACACTATTAGAAGCTTATAATTATCCAACATAGTAAGTAAATAATGAAGTTTATTAAAGTAAGAGGAGGACAAAAATTATTTTAATATATAATAAAATTGATAATAAATTTCTTATTCCGGTCATTACAAATTTGTTGAAAAAAAAATGTGATTTTTATTTTTTAATGATTACTTACATAAATATATAAATATATATTCTCAACAATTACATTTTAATGAAAATAATACTGTGTTTTTATATCTAAATACTTTATTTTTTAAATTAATTAAAATAAATATATATACTAGCTTTTGCCCGCGGCTGTGCTCGCGTGGAATTAGGTCTGCCACATAAAGTTTCGTGACAGACCATTTTAACTAAATAATTTAATTTTTTGTGACTATAAGTTACTCGTACATCCAAAATTTCAGATGTCTAACTTAGAAATTGACGGATTCCATACAATCCCTGAACCCCTATTATATTAAGGGGAAACCCTTGGGCGTGGAATTATCAAAATTCCTTGCTTAGTGCTCATTTAAGCTAAACATAAAACCTATCTGCGAATTTCAAGATGCTAAGTTCAGTGGTTTCTGCAGTTCGTTGACCGCTGGGTGTGTTATAGATACTTCGCCTGTGTGGTGTGTTGATAAAAAGTAGCCTATGTCCTTCCCCAGGCAAGAGGTTATCCATATCAAATTTCATCACAGACGATTCAGCACAGCCGTGAAACATACATTGCCACTGATTAACAAACAGGACGGACAGAAGTGTACTGTTGTTTATGTCAGTAAAGGATTATTATGTAATGTTATTGAATTAATTGAAAAGGAATACTTAGTATAACGGTTTCACTTGTCGTACGGCAGCAGCGAGAAATTAAAACTAAAAGGATTAGAATAATGTACATATGTAGATAATTTATCGATGAGTTTTTAGTTTTGGTCCTACACCTACTGCAATACACTCCTGTAAAATATGTTACTTGATTTGCTTCCTTCAGCGAAAATATGTGAATTGCAAGTATGAAACACGTGAGCAAGCTACCCAGAGGGCAGAATTTTATCCGACTTACTTGGTATTTATCATTATATTATGACCAAATTACACATCATTGTAAATTATAGCCCAGAGGCAGATTCAGGATTTTTTCTTGGGGGCACAACGGGCAGACGGGGAAAAAATTAACAATAACTTACAAATAAACTTGTAGTATCTATAGAAAGATTTCAAAAGTTTATTAAAATATCAAAACAATAGTTTCAATCATGTTCTTCCTGTTATTTTAACAACTATGATCATGTGATTTGCCAATAATTATGTACTATAATGGATTCTCTATAGTACACATAAAACTGTCTTGGGGGCATGTGCTCCCCTGCCCCTCCAAATCCGCCCTTGTAGCCTATGTGTTATTCTGATGTATAACTACAATACTGTAAAGTTTCATCCAAATCCGTTCAGCAGTTTTTGCATAAAAG
Source organism: Arma custos (assembly GCA_037127475.1). NCBI lineage: Eukaryota > Metazoa > Arthropoda > Insecta > Hemiptera > Pentatomidae > Arma > Arma custos. The sequence continues at coordinate 44,164,856 of CM073761.1, forward strand.
AGAGACAAACATAAAAAAAAACGCATTTATAATATCAGTAGGATATATATGTATACTCAACAGACATATTTTAATAAAAATAATAATACTTTTTGTATTTTAATCCTTTATTTTGTAGATTTCTTTAAATTAAATATTCTCAACAAACACATTTTAATGAAAATATTTTTTTTTATGTTTCGATGCGTCATTTTTTTAATTTATTTAAATTTATTAATACTAAATGTATGTTTATAATTTATTTATTTTTAATGATCACTCATTTTATTTATAAGCAACTTATTTTCAAATTAAAATAATAATATACTTTTATAATGTTTCTTATATATTAAGGGTAGGAAAAATATAAATTCCAAAATATTGCTAACTTTAAATTCTTTTTTGTACTATTATTTTTATTTGTTTAAAACGATGGATTGTAAAATTTTGAAAGAAGTTTTATACTTGGCCAAATAAAAAAAATCTTATGAATTTTGATTTCAAGTACTTTTAAAAGTTAATTACATATAAAAATGACAAATAGTTACTATAAACTTAAATTACATTAAAAAGAAAATATAAAATAATGTATTGTGTCCTTTATTATCAATAATATCTACAACTATAAGTAAAAAATAAATTATATCATTTTAATACAAGTTAATATTAAAATTCTAAAACTCATATGTTTACTACTATTATTCTAAATATATAAGTAAATGTAAAAATATATATTAACACATAATTATTTCAAATTACCATATCTATATTTGCACTGATAAATGATATGCAAACATGTTAACCCAGATTCTGTCACAATTACTGTCATCCGTTAAATGCCTTTGCAAAAATATAATCCCGGTTTAATGCCTATTAAATAATTAATTTTGTTAATAATTAACGGTTTAATATACTTTTTAGTCAGTCAGTGTGTATGTATATTTAAATAGCTTCGAATTATAAATATGACAATCGTGAAATAATCATGAACGGAAGAGAAAATTCAAATACTGAAAGGTACGAGGGAATTATGCCCGAATGTTTTCGGGTTTAATTAAAAGGTATGAATATATTATATTAAACTTAAAACTTGGAAAGAATAATAGGATATGGCATATTAAATTCTGTTCTACTGAACTTAAAAAATAAATAAATAAATATGTATATTTACTAGTTACTTTGGTTTTATAAATTACCATTTCTAATAAATATAAAAATTGTATTAGTTTTACTACAGTTGTTAAAATTTAAACCATTAATCATAGTTTTTATAATATAAGAACAACAGATTCTTAAAAAGTTAACAAGTGCTGAGCCGACTGTTAAAGCGCCCGAAGAATAGACCGTGGCAGAGGTGGGAGGATTGCGCTATGTGTGATCTTACAGATTTGTTTTGCGTGTAATCAGTGGATGGAAGTTTGTATTTTAATAATAATAGTCTTCGGGTTCGATTATTATTATCTCAACCTTTTATTATTATTGTATTCATTTATTAAATCACATATAAAGGGGAGTTAAATGAGTTCTAGAGCCAACAGATATGTGTAAGTTAGCTTGATTACACCCAAATTTATTATAATAAATAATAATGGATATGCCCATATATTATATTTATGTAATATTACACCTATATTTTAATTTCATGTAACTTATAATATTTTTTTATTTATAAATACCGATTTCCTCATTTTAAATTAATTATTTTAAGAATCCACTTCAATATATAGCAATGACTGTGACATACTGTTACAATGCTGATATAATAGATTAACTTCCTTGAATTTTATTAATTAATTTATGACTATGTATTTTATTTAATTGATGACACGACTGTAAGTAATATTGAATGTGATAATTATTAATAAAACACTATTTAGCAAACCAGACTTCCACAATCATGAATTTTATAATTGTAATATTATATTATAATATTTTAATAAATAATAATTAATATTTTATTCACATATAAAATGTTTGGATGTAGGTATTAAGAAAATAGAAATCCTTCCTAGTAAAAAGAAAAATTAATTGGAGATATATTTAAAAATATAATGTGTCAGAACAAAAATTATTCTTGAAATCACAGATTTTAGTGAGATTTGTTCTATTATTTTAATTAATAAATTTATCTTTTAATTTTAAAGTAAATAATATTTTGTGAATATTTTTAAGACTGTATTATTTAGGTTTTACGGTAGAATTTATGCTTATTTATTTACAGAATGTGAAAATGTAAAACCACATAACTTTGAAATCCCAACATTCCAGAAGGTACTTTTAAATAAAATAAAATACATTTAAAACATTTATTTTTTCATTTGTTTTTATATGAAATTGTGGTAAGTTTAAAAAAAATACACATTAAATAAATTTTTGATTAACCAAATCCTCAGGATGAAAAACTCAAATAAGCTGAAATTTATATGTCAATTTATAATTATTTATATGACGTAATATTACGTAAGTCAATAAGATCCTAAATTTAAATTAATGTTCAAAGAACTTAGTGTATTCATCGCAAAAATGGCGGAAGCACGCTGGGGCTTTAGGATCTAAAAGAGAGAAGGTTAGTCCTCGACAGGGAGGGGCCTTGGATAGCTCAATTGGCAGAGCGATGTCACGGTGAGACAAAGGTTCCGGGTTCAAATCCTGGTCGAGGGCCTATCTCTCTTTTTTTCTCTTTAAAAAAAAAAAAAATAAAAAAAAAATAAAAATAAAAATATAATTATTTATATTTTATAGTTTAGCTAAATCTTATTCAAGCTTTTTTTCCTTCGTAATGTATGATAAATAACATATCTTACGCTGTATAGTATTATTAGAAATATATACCTACACATTTAATTACCATAGAAGGATATGCAATTATATTTACATAATATTTAATTGGTTAATTTAAAAATGGCTTTTGGATACTTTGAATAAACAAGTGACTAAAACGGGGTGTGTCCGATGAACAATTTACTAATGTTTTATCAACGACAGGCTGATTTTTGTCGAATAATTACTATTTATTAAATTATTACAAAAGGCTTGTGACTTAAAAAACAAAAATCAGTATTTCTCATGCCTGTATTTAAAAATAAGAACAGTACTTATTTAAAATATAAGCTAGTAAAATTTTGAAATATTTAAGGGGAGTAAAAGTGAGGTAGCTGTGCTGAATATCGAGGGTTCAAATCCAGCTATAACAAATAAATTATTAAAAATTGTTAACTGCCACAGAAGTACCTTTTAGGGATCCACTGACCCTCCTGGGGGCCCACCCATGAATAAAGTGGGTATCCTTAATCAGGGGGAAATCTTAGAAACAGTACAGTCTCTACTTTGTACTGAACCCCAGACCCTTCATGGTTTGTAGTGGTACTGGTTTTTATAGTTTCTCGTAATTTATCTTTTACTCTTTTTATTTCTATTATTTTTGTTTATACAAACTGTTATATCTTCTTTGGTATTTTTATGTTTACACAGTTTTTCTGATTTATTTTATTCCCAGCCCTGAAAATGGCCTTAAAATTAGGTCGATACGCAGGCAAAAATAGAATAATAATGATATTTGATCAACTACCCAAAGTCCGCCAGATCATTCTTACCGCAATATTCCCACCTACGCCTCGGTCTACCACTCAGACGCTTCCAATTCGGCACAGCGCTTATTATCATTTAAGGAATTCATTCATTACTAAGTCCAGAAACTTTAATAAATGAAATAAGTCTATCCTATCTTGTGTAACTTATTACACCATCTGACCATTTTACACTCTAAGAACTATCCTTACCAAATGTAGTTAAAAGTATAGTTTTGCATAACTCTTGAACCGACAATTTCTTAATTATTCCAATAAGTCCATTAATACTAATGACTAATTTTCATGAGGATAGTGAGAAAACAAGGATGTTGGAATGCCAAGGAAGGGCTTGAGGGAAAACCTCCACCCTACAACTTCCCTAGAACAATCACAATGGCCGGAAACTTAATCAAAGACTTGGTTCAAACTTAGCCGATGGTGCTCAGGATTTCAAGAATGGATAACTTAATCAACCGATTCACGCAATGGGGATTTTTGGAACAAGAACAGTTTTCGAAGTGGTGACATGAATTACAAGGTTATCAATTTCAATTACCTAATTTATTCCAAAAATGAGAATACATTAGTTTAAATTAGAGTAAAAATATCAAAAACATTATAGGCCCTGATCAAACTGACTTTTGATTCGATGTGATGGATTTTATTGATGTAAATTCAATATTTTGAATAATATGCAGTGAGATCCGATGTTAATAGTTTTAATATAAATTAATATTAACTATGTAATGTGCAATGGGAGTTCAGGACTTTTCAGTATATGTTATAGTATTGATTTAAAACAAAAGTACAAGGGCGACCTGTGGTCTGGTGGTTAGCATAAAAAACTACTAAGCACAAGACCGCGGGTTCGTAGCCCGGCAGGTGGCCCTAGGATTTTTCAAGGGGAGTAAAAATGTATTGATATTTACAACTGTAATAATATTACATCAAGTAAATTTGCTGATATGAACAAATGACATGAAAAAGAAACGCTTGTGGAGAAACTACCCATCGGTAGCACTCCAATAAAGTTCTACAATAGAAGGTCTCGAGGCCATCTTCTTTTCAGACGCCTCGGAGGGTTATCAGGAATAGTATGGGAAGCCAGTTGAGAGACTAGCGGATTCAAGTGTGTATGGAGCTTGTCATGGAAGGATAGGTATCTAGTTTGGGCCAAATCAGCAACATATGGGATATTAAGATCATGATGGATGAGTTTGATTGTTACATAATAAGGAGCATTGAGGATTTTACGAAGGATTTTGGATTGTAAGGATTGGATACGAGATGAATTGGATGGTTTAGTAGAGCCCCAAAGCTCAACTCCGTATGTCCAAATAGGCCTGATAACTGTCATGTAAATGAGTCTTTTGTAATTAATCGGGAGCTTTGAACGTTTGTCCAGTAAATGTTGAAGTAGACGAAAACGTCGCGCAATTTATTGTCTTTTCAGTCTATAGAATAACAATGAAAACATGTTTTTTTTCCGTCTCCATTTATTTGTTTTAATAATGCATCTATATTTTCCTGTAATAATTATAATAATAAACCAATAAACATATTTATTAAAATAACTAATCAGATTTTAAGCAACTTGGAAGCCACCGTTTCAGGTCTCAGTGAGAGTTGATAAGGAGGAAAATATCAAAATAAGTAAAATATTCAGATATAAAATAGTAATAATAATGATAATAATACTAATCATAAATCAGATAATAAGAAACTTACTGAAATCTTATATAAGTTGAGCATCAGAGTTGGTTTTACAGATTACAAAACAAAAAGAAAAAGTTATATATAGAATAATAAAAGTAATGTTAATGAAAAATATAAACAATTTTAGTCAAGATATTGTATAATAATAAATATAATTAGATTTAGAAATTACAAAACGCAAATAATAAAAGAAAATTGATATCAACAAGAAATATTGAAAAACTTGGAAATAGAAATTAAAATAGACAAAAAATAATACCTTAATAGTTAAATGTTGAAAATAGTCGGGAGGTGCTGCCAATAAATTTCTCACAAAATCAGTACAACTTATTTTGTTTGGGCCAAAGTTTTGGCCCAATTTTTAGGCTACAATTAGAGCTGAAAATAACACAAAACAGAATAACAGCATCAACAGTATAAAAATATAGTTTATATAGAATAGAAATGATAGGATTGAAATGCAATGAACAGTTAAATTATAATATAATACATGAGTATAAATTATAATTATTATGAACAATATAATAATTAGCGTTGTGAAATTAGTATATTCATTCTTATATGATTTATTCTCTGTCATTACAACAGTATATTAAAAAAAATATTTATGCATAATACGTATGGAATTCCGTATATTTTTGTGATTAGCAAAATTACAGAAAATTAATTTGTGATTAAAAGTGAGACACTGGTTTGTCGGTTATAATTACAATCTAGGTACAATTATTTAAAAGTTTCCTTTGTTAGGAAAATTGTGAATTTATAATGAAGTGACCCAGAAATCGTATCACTCAATAGAATGATAATATTGAGTGGGTCTCAACATCAACCCTCTTAACAGTTTGTCTGGTTGTTCAATGGACCAAAACGTAAATGGGATTCAGCGACTTAATATTTAGTATTTACTGAAAAGGGTTACATAATCAGCTGGAGTACTCAATTGTGAAATTCGTATTTTTGCTATCAACTTTAAGGAAATTGTACCTAAAAGTGATTATTAATATTTCGAAAAGAACTTACCTCCCACTGAAAAGATTAATTTCTTTATTAATATTTCTTGAAAAAGCGGAAGTACTCAACAATGAACTTTGGAATAATCTTAAGGAGATTCATTTTCATTAGAAAATGGCTGTGGAGACCGAAAGCTTATTCGGTCATCATCGGGTAACGTCTGTCTCCAATCTATTCCCCCTCCCAAAAAAAAAATATCTATTGTATTAGAAAAAGTTTCAAATCTCCGATTTAGAAAAGAAATATTTTATACTCATTTATTCATTTTTTGTTGTATTTGTATACTCAATTTTTCTCGGATTATTAGAAAAAGAAAGCCTGTACCATTACAACCCATGAACGGTCTTCGGATCAGTACATGGCAGAGACTGTACTGTTTCTTGTGTAGGGAAGTGATTTGTCTTAACCGCCAGAATATTGGGTACCAACTATTTAGAGGCTGAGTGAGCCCCAGAAGTGTCACAAATCCCAGACTGCTTCCAGATTAAATACAATCTACCAACAGCTGGAGAGTAACCCAGGGCCTTGAGTACGGTAACTCAGCGCTCTACCACCGATATACTTCCGCTCCCATAAGGTTCTACATATAGACCAAATTATTAGACAGGAAGCTAATAAGTACACGGTAAAAAACAATACTCTACCCAAAGAAGCAAACACTTGCAGTATAAAAACATATATATTCAGTTTAAAGCTGTGTACCAAATATGTATTAAAAACTTTAAAATTCAATTTGACTGAACAAGAACAGTAAGTATGTTCTTTAAGAAATAAATACATGTGTAAAATATAACAATCATGCTCACTCATTCCTTGGCGCTGAGGTGCAACAAGGATATGGGACACCCACCACTTTGTGTCAATCGCAGCTCCACAGATATAGTCCATAGCTCGTCATCTACAATGTCTGACAGAATGCCCTCAAGACTTTTTGATGAGAAGCTCGGAGGAAGAATAGGACGGCCCCGTACTAGATGGCAAAGAAAATAACAAGTAATAATGAAAGTTAAAATGATTTGAAAAATGAAACACTTGGAACGATGTAAGTTCACCGATAGGCAGATAGGAGATACTTTTTTTTTTTAATAATTTAAAAAACCTGGAAATACAATAGAATTAAAAAAAATAAAAGATAGAAATATAACGTAATTAGGTACTTCGGCCAAATCTATACTCAGTTGTACCCAGGATATTGTAAATTACTGTTTCTCGGTATAGGATCTATAATTAGTTATATCCAATCACAGAGAGGTTATATGGTAGAAACTATAGATTCAACATTCTTGATGTAATATGTGATCAGGGTGGTCTGCACTGGAGACTACAGGTCGAATAATTGATCAAATGTTATTAAAGTTAATAAAAAAATTAAAATTACAGTTTAAGAAAGTTCAAACAAATGAAAGTCCTCTGAAAATTAAGTTTAAGAAGTATAAGTATTTATTTCATTAAATAAAAATGTATCTGGTTCGTTATCTGTTATTAACTGTGACGTATCAGTGATTACAAGTGACAAAAGTATCAGTGATTACATGTGACTAAAAGTATCAGTTATTTGTGAGGAACTGGAACGTCATGTGACTAGTAGTGCAAGTCGTTTTCGTAACTGTTCATTTTTACAGGAAGTAACTATAAAAATTAAACTTAAATAGTGTAAAAATGCAATTAAATATTAAGAATGCTATAATTTTACATAAGAATAAATTTTACTATTTAATTTAAGCTGAAGAACTTAAAAACTTGTTTAGTACATCAGTAATAAATGTATATATTTAAGATATATATAACAAATAATAATATATGTATATGTTTTAATTTATAGGATATATAGATATATTTATCTATTGGTAAAAATAAATTATAATAAAAAGTTTTAAAAACAAGATAATATTCCTTTAATATCTTTTTTAAACACTTTTAATTGTACTTTCTTTCTTATTAACACACACACAGAAATATATAAATATATATATATATGTTATCCACATGATTGCTAATGATTATTTTTGTGTGTGATTATTATAGCATGACTATATAAAACTAAACTTATATTACCTTTTTTTTTTCCATTTTCTGCATTTTTATAATCACAACAAAATTTGTTAATGTTATTATATATCTATAAGGTCTCCACTTAAAATTTGAAATAATTTAATAATTTAATTTAAGTGAAACATATATTATAAATTTTTCTATAGTCTCTATGTAACAAAGTTTTTATTGAAAAAACTTTTTAGGCCGCATTCACATTGAGGCGATATATCACTCGCGACACGCAGCTTACGATATATCAGTTAAGATACATCACTTACGATATATCACTGACAATATATTGCTTACGATTTATTACTTGCAAGATTTCGTAAACGATACGCAACACATACAGAGAGTTCCATCAAATCTAAAGGTAAACAGTAAAAAAGGTTAATGCTCACGCGATTACAATATGTGACATTCTCGAATCACCACTTGTCGGTCACTTAAGCTACTGGTATCATCAGATATTTCGAGCTTGATGTGAAATTGTCTACCAAATTGTTATCGTCCAAGTCACTCCGATTTATCGGCTGCTGGTATTGAACCTTCCTAGCGAAAAATCGTCGCAATATATATCTTTCGATATATCTATTATGTTATACAGCTAACGACTGGTACATGTGACTTTACAACTAGTCAGAATTTATAATGTTAAAATTTTATTTTTGAAAATACATTATAGTAATAAAAGTTTCGATAAATTTAATTCGTAGCCTTAAAGTATTCTATCATTGTTTAGATGAAATTTCATATATTTATTATTTTAGATGATTAATTACATATAACTAATTAAAGTGTTTTAGGGGTAGAGCTTCAACTTCGATCTGTATGCAACGAAAAAATAATTTTGATACCATCAAAAATAATTTTGAAAAATAACCGTGCTTTGTTATAAAGCTGATTAGGTGGCATTAAGTGAACACGCGGAAAATATAAAACTTTTTTAAAAATAAATAGAATTGCTTGAATTTAAATCGGTAAAGGAGTAGGACTCAAAGTAAATTCGAATTAATCGAAATCTATGGTAGTAGTGATTTCGCTGTTATAGGTGATAATAATAGAATAGAATCATCGTCATCATCACAGGCACTACAACCCGGTACGGGTCTTCGCCGCATCAATACGTCGCCTCCATTCCTCTTTGTCTTGTGCAAGATTCACTGCATCGGCTTCGACCTCATCCGCCCATCTCAGTCGTGGCCGTCCTCTCTTTCTTCTGCCATCCACGTACCCAAACAATAGCCGCTTGATTGGTCCTTCCCTGTCCATCCTTGCGATGTGCCCAGCCCATCTTAGCCTAGAGAGTCGTATAAATTGCACCACATCCGGTTCCCGGTAAATTTGGTACAACTCTGCATTATGCCTGTACTGGTCATTGACTTTAACTGGGCCAAACATCCTTCTCAGAATCTTTCTCTCAAAGACTTGCAACCTAATGGCGTCTGTTCGTGATAATGGCCATGTCTCCGAGCCATAAGTCAGAACAGGTCTAATAAGAGATTTGTACAGGATGATCTTGGTGGATCTAGCCAGCAAATGCCCTCTCAATATTTTAGCCAGGCCAAAATAACACCTATTAGCTGAAGTGATCCTTCTCTTCACTTCTTGACTGGGCATATTTTCTGCACAAACTAAGGATCCTAGGTACACGAAATTGTTTACACTTTCAAACTTGTAATCTCCAAATGTAACTGTAGGTGGTGGTGGCCTTGTTGAGTTGGCAATCATGTATTTGGTCTTCGTTTGGTTAATACTTAGGCCCATTACCCGTCCAGCTGCCTCTATGGCTAAGAAGGTCCTTTCCAAGTCCCTCTGCGATCTAGCTATAATATCTATGTCATCTGCATAGGCTAATATTTGGATTGACTTGGTGAGAATCATCCCACTACTTTGAACTTCGGAATCCCTTATCACCTTTTCTAGTGCGAGATTAAAAAGTAGGCATGATAGGCCGTCTCCTTGTCTTAGCCCCCTTGTGGTCGTGAATGCCTCTGATAGGTCTCCTTGTGTTCTAACCTGATATTTCGATCCTATCATCAGCAGCTCTGTTAGATGGATCAATTCAAGGGGAATATTCATTGTTTCCATCGCCTGGTACAACCTCTCTCTAATGACACTGTCATATGCACTGCTAAAATCTATGAAAAGGTGGTGTGTGATGATATTGTATTCTCTTGTTCTTTCGAGCAGGGTCCTTAGTGCAAAGATTTGGTTGGTTGTTGATCTTCCTCTCATGAAACCACATTGGCAGACTCCCACCTCTCTTTCTGCATGAGGGAGTAGCCTCTGGTAGACGACATTAGATAGCACCTTGTATGTGCAACTGAGCAGGGTTATGCCACGGTAATTATTGCAATCCGTTTGGTCTCCCTTTTTATGGAGAGGGATGATGATGCCAGTATACCACTCCTTAGGCATGGTCCTAGTTATCCAAATACTATGGAGAAGGTCACGGATCGCTTTGATAAGTTCATTTCCACCAGCTTTCAGTAATTCTGCAGCTATGTTATCAGATCCTGGGGCTATGTTGTTCTTTAGTTTTTGAATGGAATCAAAAATCTCCTCGTCATCTGGTGGATCGGTTAAATCGACGGCATCGCACAAAACAGGGTTTACACTATCCACTGCAGGGGCCTGAGAAGTTCCTAATATACTTCCAAAGTGGAAGGCCCATCTGCCAAGGATATTATCTTTATTTGTAATTAATAATCCATCCTCTCCTCGGCATGCATTGGATCTAGGCTTAAATTTCTTTCGCTGGGCATTCACACTCTTGTAGAAGGCTCTTACATCCGCTTGACTTCTTAGTTCTTCTATTTCCTTTATTTTCTCAAGTTCTTTACTTCTCTTCTTCATCCTATGAATGCCTTTCTCTTCTCGCCTTCTGTCTTTATACTCCTTTACTGCTTGGCGAGTTCTGTGCTTCTCTATCATTCTCTTATATGCTTTGTTTTTCCTGTCTGTCGCTGCCTGACATTCCGAATCAAACCATTCAGACCTCTGGAGAGCTTCCTTCATACCCAGAACCTCTTCTGCAATTAGTTTGATGGCAACTTTGCAGTGGTTCCATCTTCTATTCACCGTATCTTCAGATGGGCCCCCTTCTAAAGCTTTATCAAGCCTCTGCTTAAATTCTTCCCTAAGCTCTGGTTCATGTAGGTTCTGGGTATTGATCCTTTCCTTTCTAGCACCTTTCATTTTATGAGCATTACTTATTCTGGCTCGAAATCGTGCCACAACCAGATAGTGATCGCTATCAACATTAGCTCCTCTAAATGTTCTCACTGCCATGATAGAATAGAACAGAAAAATAATTTTATTCTGGGACCAGGTCCCTTAAGAATAACAAAATTGTACAGAAATTAATAAAAATATATCTGGCCAAACGGCTACATTATTGTGATACTGGAATATTTACATAATAAAGTGAAATTAAATATGAACTAAAATGTACGTTCTGATAGAGAATAAAAAAAAGTATTATAACAAAATAATAATTGTATGCAAATTTACAATAAATAGAAATTGGCTAATGGAAAAATAAAAAAGTAGATAAGAACATTTAATAATATGAATAATAGTACCATAATGAGTGTGGAATATTTAAAGTAATTCCTGAATCAATTGTGTTGAATATAGCTGTTTATTTTATTGATTAGAGAGCAAGTGTTTGGGAATTAAGGAGATGTAGGAATAGTTTGGATTTGAATGTGGATAAAGAAGATGCATGACGGATATCAGGTGGAAGTGAGTTCCAAAGAGATGTAGACCGAGCTAGGAAGGACCGTTCAAAAATATTGGTTCTGTGGGAATGGGTATAAATGTCGGAAAGGCGAGATCTAGTGCCATGGGATTGGATAGAGGATTTGAATTGTAGGAGGCTATAGATATAAGATGCATGTTGTGAGTTGATGGTTTCGTATAAGAAAGAACAGAAAGGAAACAGGAAGAAAAGAAATAGAGTCTAGGGATAGAAGGGAGGAGCCACTTTAACTCATCATCCAGGTGGGATACAGGGGCGTCAAAGACAAACCGAAGCGAGCTGTTCATAATTCGTCTTTCCTCGAGCTTGTCCTCGAACCCACCATAAGTGATGAGGAGCTTACGGATAGGTAGAGTTAGAAGATGCCGGGAACGATGGAATAACTTTATGGAGCTTCTTGATCGACGGGAAATATGGGTAATGTGGGGTTTCGAGGATATGATTTAGTCGAAAACGATACCGATATTTTTAACAGAGGAACTGAAAGTAATAGAGTGGTCGTTTAAGATTACTTGGAGAAGAGGGTTGATGGATTGGTATCAGGGATTTTATAACTAACTGATGAATGTTGTATCCCGTGGATGGAAGTTAGTAAACAAAGATTTGTTAGAATTGGTATCGAACCTTCGGGTTTTAGTTTTCTAAAAGACTTTTATTAGTTTTATATAAATATTAAAAAATAAAAATATAGTGCATCATCCTTTATTGTTTTCTCATGACGAACAATAATTATTTTATGTATTTAATACTTTTATATCCAGATAGATTTTTTTAAAGGATAATAAGGAATTCTTACTTTTAGAAGAAATGATAAAATATAAAAGTTATTAAATTTTATAACCTTGACTGCTATTTGTCTGGAAGATTAAAATATTTTAAAAACATTAATAAGAAAAAATAGTCTATAATTAAGCTACAGGGAATACTTTAACCTGTTTGTTCTGTTGGAGAGAGCTAATTAAATTAGAAAACAAATCGAGAAATAAGAAAATATTTTAAACATTCGAACTGTATCTCTGAAACTATTTACTATTCCCATCCTTTCCAGTTTAGTTTAGTTCGTGTGGAATTTAATTATAGGTTAGATTGTAGTTAACTGAGCAATTCAAGCGTTCATAATTGAATTTGTTTTGTATTTTGTTAAGGCTAACGTTATTTTTACCATAGATACATTAAATAAATATTAGTGAATATCAGGGAGGCTCAGTGTGTAGAGCGCTGAGTTTCTGAACTGAAGGTACTGGGTTCATTTACTGCTGTGGAATGTTAATTATTTTATCGTTGTCTTAGAAACAGTACAGTCTTTACCATGCACAGAACCTAAGATCCTTCAAGGTTTGTGGTTCAAATTTTTTTTGGAAGGGGGGGGACTGATAAATGATGGTGGGGTGTTCTAAATATATACTCATGCATATATATATATATATATATATATATATATATATATTATGTATGTTTAGGGAGAGGAGAGGCTCAGTGGACCATGCCGAAAGTTTTGATTCAAACATCGCTCCTGGCAAGACTTTTATTTAATCTGTTAGCAGACAGAGATAGATCATATAAGAATCTAATACCCTCCTCCTTGGCGGTTGAGCGTGATCTAAGGACAAATCACCGCCCTGCACAACCGTTTTCCATGTAAAAGCACTGTCTCTACCATGTACTGAACCTCAGACCGAGGTTGTAGTGGTACAGGTTTTTTTTTATTATTTGAACTGGGTCAACGAACTATCGTATTATATCCGTTCTAGATCAGAAGTTTAATAAATCGATTGTCACTATCCCCTGGGGAATTTATTCCTCAAGACGTGCCCGACGGGATATATAAACTTAATGTAAATATGGAATAGGATGGGGTGGTGGAGAGATGGGGTTCAATATGGCGCTGTGATTAAGTCCGGGTGGGAAGACCATCGGAGAGAGAAGTCCCTGAGAAGCCATCAAATTAGAAACTTAAAGCCCCTCAAATTGACTTTCTCCACTTTAATATGCCAAAACCTGCTGCCTACTTACTGTGTAGCCCCTGGCATCGGCCATCCACCAAGATAAGGGCTCGTGATCTCTGGTCGCCATAAAAGGATACTTGAAAGGGGGGTCATTTGAATAATTGAAATTTTCCGTCAATTATTAATCAGGACTTGTTGAGGTGATAATGAACACTAATTGGCCCGTGGAATTTGATGTAATTACTGTATATGCAGCTTTAGGGATGATTTATGGTTTTATAACGCAATAATTTTCGACAAAAGTAGATTAGGTTTTGTATCATTTTTTAATTATTTATTCAAATTTATTACTAGGTTGTAACGAAATTTTATTTTAACTTAATTTTTTATGATACTTGGTGATTAAACCTACAGTTGTATGAAATTATATATATATAAACGTTTATTTATTTTTTCCATAATTTAATGTTAAAAAAAATAAAGTGTCTAAATATGTAAAAGTAACGATTATTATTATATCAATATATATATATATATATATATATATATATATATATATATATATATATATATATATATATATATATTATATTATATATAATATATATTATATTATATGGCTAGCCAGCCGTTACACCCAACGACTTCGCTCTCCAAATCGCCCTGAAGATGACCTACACTGTAGGTCGAAACGTCGGCACATAATTATAAGTTTATTACTTATTCAGTGTTTTTTTTTACTGCACCCCCCAACTATCTCCTTTTCATTAGATCATCTAGTCAACTATTTTCATCTCATTCATTATTATATTAACTATGGTTTAAAAAATGATTAAAAAGAAGGAAACGTTATATTCTCTAGCTTTAAAATATAATATATATATATATATATATATATATATATATATATATATATATATATATATATATATATATAATGGTATTTACTTTTTTTTACTGTTATTAAAATAAGTTTGTTTTTACTTACAGTTCATACAGTCGAGATTTATTTACTTACAGTTGAGATTCTGTCATATATTGGTTGAAATTCTTTTTGGCGACATTTCGAGACTACGTTGGTCTCATAATAATGCCCTAACAGTGAAAAAATGAGCTTTTAATGAATTATATTAAATAACACACTAGTCTTAGGGGATCAAATTTTCCATAAATTAATTAATTAATATATTATGAATTATGGATAATAATTTAATTATTTATTATTCATTTAAATTTACATCTTTGTTTTCTTTTTTAGATCCAAATGGACTTTACCACTTTTAGAAATAACAGTTCAAATATTGAAACTTCCATTTATCAAGCTTTAATATTTTTATCCAGTTCATTTTAAAAGCTTTCAGACTTTATTACTGCTTTTACGTTTTATTATTAGGTTGCTGGACTGATATAGATATTTTGAAATAAATCAATCGATACTTTAAAAGTTATAATTCGATATATCTGCCTAATTGTTTTAAATAAATACATTATACGTAGATTTTAATACGGGTATATAGAAATGACCGTATTAAAATCTATAAAATTATGTCCAATAATTTATTTATTAAAATATAAAATAAAAATGTCTTAATATGTATAAATTTCAGTCATTACTAAATCAATTGTGACACTAAAAAATAAATAAATAGAGGAAAGCTCTATTTTCTTTTTATTTATTAAAGATCAAACTTTTCAACAATATATATATTAGTAGACATGATACATTTTTATTCGGTAGGGTAGAGCGCCGTTTAACCGATCTAATGTCGTCGAGTGTGTTTCAGATAATCGAAATTCACTTTAAAAAAAAGAAAATCCCAACCAGTCTCTATGTTCGTACCAATAAAAATGTTATTGTTACGTAAGTTTTAAATAAATTATATTTACTGTCTTTCTCATCCAACTGCTTTCCTCGGAAAACTAACATAGACTAAGTAAAGTTTAATTAACAAGAAACAACAATACAGTTTCATTACTACAGCTCAGAAAATTCTCATTTTGAAGAAAGTGCTCTTAGAACTTATATTTTAAGAATTACAATGTCGACCCTTTTTGTCTTTTCTGCGAATCCAGTTCGGCAAATAGAAGTTCTGATAACCGACGCTCTATATATGTATGTATTTATATATATATATATATATATATATATATATATATATATATATATATATATATATGTGTGTGTGTGTGTGTGTGTGTGTGTGTGTGTGTGTGTGTGTGTGTGTGTTTTTGTGTATTACATATCAAAAATAATCCGATAAGTTTGAAAACTAGATGTGTATACATCGATATTTATGTTTTATATAAACCAGTAACCACTACGACCCGTGAACGTGTCTGGGGTTCAGTAAATGGTAGAAACTGTACTGTTTCATGGACAACGGTTCTGCAAGGAGGTGACTTGTCCTAGGTTACGCTCAACCGCCAGGTTTTTCCCCCTTAATTTGGGTACCCTATTTTTATAATATTTTATAGAGGCTGGGTGAGCCCCGAGAGGGTCCTAGATCCCATATGATCCATCTCCTGCCCCAAACAGACTAAATAAAAGTAACTGCCTGCATCGGGATTTGAACCAGGATTTCCGACATGGCCACTCAGTGCTCTACCACTGAGCCACTCCGCTCCCTTATGTTTTATATATACACGTTTAACCGAAAACACAAGCAATAAAACGGACTTGAAACACAACATGAGATCATAATTAAAGTAATTTTCAATGAACATTCTTTCCCTTGTATACATAGCAAAAATTCCGAGAACACGGAGATATAGGATTGGAGAAGAGAATGGATTTGTTTGGCCGTGTTACGAGCCAGGTTAGCTCAGTTGGTTAGAGCACCGCGCTAGAGACGCGAGCGACCCGGTTTCGAATCCCGCCCTGGACAAATCTTTTCTCTTCAAAATAAAAATATTTAAAAATGATCACCATCATTATAATTATAAATATAAATTAAAGTGTTTTATTCTTTATTCACCACACCTGCCAGTCAAAATATAATTCACATTTAAAAAATAAAGCATCTATTTTTGGTTTAAAGTAATTAAAGTATTTAATTTTAATTCAATTCTAAAATGTTTTCATGTTCGATGAAAATATTGGTTTATTTAAAAAAAAAAATGTGTCCAAATTTGTCCAAAATCCTTTGTTATATTTCGACAAGGCAGACAATTGTATTTTATGTATAGGCAGCTTGTAAATTGGTCACTAAATTTTTATTATATTTGTTCGCGGGCAGTGCTACAAAATTTAAAAAAAAATAATAATCATTAAATTAATTAATCCTGTGATTTGTTTAAATGAACCGTAATTGTTACTTAGGAGTATATACTTATTTGTATTTCGTTAATGCTCGAATGCTCAGAGTTGAAGATAAAATATCAAATGAATATACATATATGTATATCGATATATAAAATATATGTGGATTTATAAAAAATAAATCTCTGGATTATATAAAAAAGTTTTAATGATCACTGTGGTATATTTTATTAAAGCGGTAATAGCAAAAATGGGTTGTCAAAAATTGAGTTTAACCGATGAACATTTTCTAAGTCATTATATATCATATAATTGATAAAAAGAGGTACTAAATTTAAGTATAAATTAATGTGCTATGACAAATACTTGAATATTTATTTCTTGCTTAATCGATATAGAAAAAAGATAATACAACCTGAATTACAGAATACATGTACGGTACGGTATAGTGAATATACCAACATGTATATTTTTTTTAAAAGAAATTCCTTACAAAAATATTTATTATTTTTTTTAGCAACATATTTTTAAAAATATACAAAAACTTGTATGCAACTAAAAAAGTTAATAATGTCTACACGAGGTTCGCTATTCGGATCCATCATTTCTTCACTGCTACATTCGCCTTCTGGATCATCCGTTGTAACCTAGACCTTTTGTTGAAATCTTATTGTTGTCGGCTTTAATTAGTGTTGGAGATATCTGGTCCTAGTTTGGTCCGTTTGTTAACTTTTTTTTTGACTTAGGCATTGTATTCACAAACAAAAAAATGCTTCCTGGAAGCCATTAACAGCGAACCGATCGGATGTCGAACCGACTTTTCAATATTCGAAATAAGAAGCTGTAAAGTGATATCTCGGCCATATTTTTGATTATTGAGATTTGCTACCGCGTTCGAAATAATATTCTAAAGAGTCTTTAGTAACATATTTTTTATAATGTTAATATAATCTATTATTTATCATTTGTTGTTTGTTCATTTAACGTCACTTAGTGTTGCTTTGGCTAATCGGACGATGTCTACAGTGCGAGCCTTACATTTTGCCGAGTACAGGCTTGGGACACCCGTTTAACGTCCCTTCCGATGGACGGTATAACCATGGATTTTTTACTCCCTTTAAAAAATCATGGGGCTACCTGCCGGGCTAGGAATTATTTATCATTTAATACTTGGAACGCGGTAGCTCAATATGTAGAGCGCTGAGTTGCTGAGTTGATGTTCTGCCGTGCGAATTCAACCTTGGAAGATAAGATATTAAATTTATAATTTATTTTCATTTATTTATTCAAAATTGACAACGACGAAGTACCTTCCAAAAATTATGTACGTTACCTAGGACTATACTTGGACAAAAGACTTACATGGAACGTACATAAAAAATTATAAAGACAAGAACTGACTAGACGGTACAAACAACTATCACATCTTCTGGACTACAGATCTTCATTAGACTTGAGGAACAAACGACTTATCTATAACAGTATACTAAAACCTATTTGGACATATGGAGCAGAACTTTGGGGTTCAGCAAAAAAAGTTCACATAAACAACATTAAAATAACACAATCCAAAATTCTCAGAAAGATTATTAATGCACCGTGGTATGTTTCGAATCACTATACACAACGACATGAACATTCCTACTATAAAATCATATATTCATTACAAATACATAACATTCCACTCATCGACACAATATCACCCAAACCCACTCGTTCTTCCGCTTTCTCCCTGTTACCTGGACTTAATAAAAAAAGAATAAAAAGACATTGGCCAAGAGACCTACTGAAAAATTTATATATATATATATATATATATATATATATATATATATATACACTCCCCGTCAAAAGTATCGCAACACTTTGAAATATTTGAATTTTACAAAAACTTCTGTCTTTTCATAACAAAGAAAGGTTCTGAAGTCTGTATTAAGCATTTTTAAACTGGACATAAACAAGTTTTATTAAAATAAATTACAATATCTCTTCCAATAAACAAAAAAGTTAGAAAACTTACTTTCTGAACTTTTAATTTCTGACAATTTTAACTTTTTAATCACAAATAAATTTTTCAATTTACATTTAATAAGACGCATTGCCCCCTCTGGCTTGAATGACTGCTTCCACTCGTCTTGGCATACCAATAAAAAGGTTTTGAAGAAAATCTTGGGGTATATTGTCCCAGTCCTCCAATACAGATGCCTTTAGCATTTCAAGGGTAGTAGGAGGTGAATCTTGTGACTGAACCGATCCTTTGAGATAATCCCAAACGTGCTCGATTGGGTTAAGGTCAGGACTTCTTGCTGGCCAATCAATGGTATGGATATTTGTGGTGTTCATGTACTCAGAAACACATCTTGTCTTGTAAGAGCGGGCATTATCATGCATGAGCAACGATCCAGAGCCAATGAAAGGCATAAAAGGCACTACATGATCTTGAAGAATCATTTCTACATACCTCAAAGCAATCAAGGCCCCTCCTTGGATTGGCACTAACTCTGTACGTGCCTCCTAAAATATGCCGCCCCAGAACATGATAGACCCTCCTCCGAATGGCTCAGTTTCTAACATGCAGCATTGACTAAACCGTTCTCTAGGCCTTCTCCAAACTTTTTCACGTCCATCCTGTCTGTTAAGGGCCACTCTCGTCTCATCGTGAATACAACTTTTTTCCATTCCTCCACAATCCAAGATTGGTGTTGTCTTACAAAACTCAATCTCTTTACGCGGTGTTCTGTGGTGAGAAGAGGACCATTCACTGGCCTTCTTGAGCTGAGGTTTAACTCCCTCAGTCTTCTAATGACCGTTGAATCCGAGATTGATATCCCTCAAACACCAGCGATCAAGTTTTTAATGGAAGAAGCTGTAGAATTACGCTACCGAAGAGCTTGCATTTTAATGAAGCGGCAATCTATGGGATTAGTAATCCTAGGACGCCCTGACGTTGGTCGCCTCGATTGACTATCAGTCTCCCTGTACCTTCTTATGGTCCCTGAAACGAAAGAATAGTGAATCCCAAGGCGATTAGCGATGTAACGCAATGATTTGCCTTCTTCAGAGAGAATGATGATTCTGACCGAATCATCGCGGCTTGAACGATTCATTGTGGATAAAATTACTTGTTTCAACTAGATTAAAGAGAAAAGAGGAAACAGACTTGAGACACATGAAAGATAAACTTGGACTGAAAGGAAATTTGAAATGAATAATCCAAAAACTTATCGTTTGTTGGTAAACAGTGAATAAGAATGAAGTGTCTAGTCACTAATGTATCACATTTAGTAAATAATATTACTGTAAATATAAACAAAGTACGAATTCAGATGGAAACCAAGAAAATCTCGAGAATTATGGGTGTTGCAATACTTTTGACGGGGAGTTTATATATATATATATATATATATATATATATATATATATATATATATATATATATATATATATATATATATATTTCCAAAATAACTGAATGATCATGGAGAAAATCGAAGAGAAAGAAACTTCATTCAAATTTGCTAGATGCGCAATTGCGCAGGTGCAAATAAAAAATTAAATAATAAAAAAATAATTTATTTTATTTTATTTTTTTATTAATTGTTATAATTGTTAAATATTTTGAATTTGAAGGGAAAAGATTTGTCCAGGCCGGGATTCGAACCCACGACGGGTCGCTCACGTCTCTAGCGCGGTGCTCTAACTAACTAACCTGGCTCGTTACACTGCTATACAAATCCATTCTCTTCTCAGATCCTATATCCCCGTGTTCTCGCAATATCACGATGTATACAAGGGGAAGAATGTTTATTGAACATTCCTTTAATTAGGATCTTGTTGACTTATGTCATTACATTATTTATAATTTATTTTATTTTATTTTTTTATTAATTGTTGTAATTTTTAAATATTTATCTTCAAAATAAAAATATTTAATCTTTTAGCGACCATTGATCGGCCTTGTGCGATCTTCGGACCCACCTGGGGTTCACCCAGCCTCTATAATGTGGGCAACCAAGATTGAGGGAATCACCTAACACCACATTTTATCACGTACATCCACAATACCTTTCGTAAGTTATTATAGAACATGCTTTATATATTTAAGAAATTGGCGATTCTTATTTTAAGATAATTATCGTAAATGGGATTAAATTAATTAAATAAAGAAAACGTGTGTATAGTAGTACTTGGATATGAAATTTTATAAATATTTGAAGAATATTTAGAGTTGTCAATGTTTTAACAATGCGATTTTTATTTTTTTCTCAATCATCGAATTATTTCCTATTAATATATTTTATTGGTAACGATTCCGGAGGTTGTCGCTTCGAGTTAAGTCACTACTCTTAACTTTTTATTCATTACATTTTTTATATTCTCGAAAATAAAAAATAATTTTATCAGTGACTGTATCTACGGTATCTATTACTGACTGCATATAGATCAAAAATCGACTTACAGATACTGTTTAGGCTATATTATCATATATACTTCGTAGTGTTTGTTGAATCGTTTATTTCTTGAAAAAATGATTACCGAACTATACTATACACCTTCATTCATACTAAAGCTCACAATTATTTTCATTTTCGATAATAATAAAAAGGAAGCGAGTGAAAGGTTGAAACTTGTAACTTAACTCGAAGCGACAACCTGCGGAACTGATACCCCATATTTAACACATTTAATTCATGGTTGTTATAAAATCATACCATTGTTAATATTTGTTTATCTGGGCAATAAAAATGTTTAGAAAAACATGTTAATGAAAAATTAAAATTGCCTGAAAAAATTAGCTTTATTAATTACGCTATCGCTTACACGCTACGGTTTCGGTGTAACTTAATCTTTCTTGAAAAGTTTAATAAAATACTTTAAAATAACTTCTCCCTTTCAAGCTCAACTCCCCATAGGCTTAGGAGCTTATATTATATTTTACAAGACTGTATATTTCATATTTTAAGTATATTTAAAAAAACAACTACATTTTTTCGGATAATTTAAACCGGGCTGTAATCTGGTTTCGACTGTTGTAATTCTAATATTTTTATAATTAATTTTTTTTTCGAATTATGGGGCGTCGGTACTGTGTTTGATGGGCAGTGGCAGACTATAACTGATCTATAACCTCTATTAATAGTTTGTTTAAATATTTTAAAAAGCCTATATATTTTAGCGAGATTATATTGTGAGGATGTTACGATTGGTTGGTTCATTCGAATCTGCTATAAAAATAAAATATTTATAGCTTATTTTGTACATGACGCAATAAGGAGTATTGAGGATTTTACGGTGAATTTTCTATTGTGAGGATTGAATACTGGAGGAAATGTCAGCATATTGAAATACCTCTAAATAGCTCAGTACATAAGATCTTTAAAAATACTTAGGATATCGAGATTTAAAGTTGAGCTGAATTAGTGAACACATACTGAGCGGTTAAATATTGCTTTGGTAGTAGTAATATCATTAATTTATATCTCTATTATATAAGAAGAAATATCACTAAAATAGAGCCAAAAACTCCAAAAGAAACACTGTTATTTATTATAATGCAATTGGGAAAAACCACAATGCAAAGCCTTATGTTTCAAAAATACACCCACTTACCAGTCGACGTATCGCCTATTCAGGCATTATCAAGACACCAAAAACAAAAAAGGGGGTTATGTGAATCACATCCCGAAGTAAAAGGTGCAATACATGAGAGAGCACCCCACCACCAAGACGTTCAACATACAACTCGTTGTACGTAAGAATAGGCGGAACGTCGACTGGTAAGTGGGTGTATTTTTGAAACATAAGGCTTTGCATTGTGGTTTTTCCCAATTGCATTATAATAAGAAGAAATATAGTGATGCAATATTTTACTAAATAAAAAAAAACCTGTACCTACCACTACAAACAACAGTTCTGCAAGGAGGGGGCTTGTCTTAAGTCACGCTCAACCACCAGATTCTCCCAGGATTTCCGGCATGGCAACTCAGTGCTCTACCACTGAGCCACTCCGCTCCCTTAATATTTTATTAATGATGCCTAAAAAAAAGAAATGGATTGAGGAACATTTTTTGTTTTAGTCTTTCGTTCTTAGTAATCAGTTAAATTATAATTTATTTAAAAATTGGCAAATCAGAAAGCCAATGTTTCTGATTTCTTTGAGCCGTAACACAAAACATAGCATTATAATTTAATTTAAATTAAAAAATGAAATACATCGATTTAAAAAATTAAGGAAACTACATCATATTACAATATTTCAATTTTAGGTCTAACTGAATGCAGATAATCAAGAGAAAAAAAGATTGAGAAATTTTTCTTGTGAACTATCTTTTTACATTTTTTTTTTTTTACCTTTAAAACAAACATAAAATTTAAAAAGATGTTGGTATCAGTTCCGCAGGTTGTCGCTTAATATGTAATTGGCTGATATTGGTTAACGTAATCATTATGAAAATAATTTTAAAATCACCCCACTCTTTTTTACGATGAAATGAATTTTTTATTTATAACTATTTAAACTTTTTGAAAATTATTTTCTAGTTTTTTAGTTTTGTTTTTTTATTAGAGTGTTTTTTTCGGTATCAGTTCCGCTAGTTGTCGTTTCGAGTTGAGTCACAATTTTTATCTTTTCATTCGTTTCTTTTTTAATATTCTCCAAAAATAAAAATGTGGAAATTGTGGACATTTCGGTAATCATTTCATCAAGGAATGAACGTTTCGACATATATCGATAATTTATTTTGTATTTCTTATTCTTATGATGGTGATGTTTTTAAATATTTTTGTTATTAAATTTATAATTTATTTTATTTTATTTTTTTATTAATTGTTATAATTTTTAAATATTTTTAATTTGAAGGGAAAAGATTTGTCCAGACCGGGATTCGAAACCGGGTCGCCCGCTTCTCTAGCGCGGTGCTCTAACTAACTAACCTGGCTCGTTACACTGCTATACAAATCCATTCTAACCAACTCTAGCTAACATGGCTCGTAACACGGCCAGACAGATCCATTCTCCTCACCGATCCCATATCCCCGTGTTCTCGCAATTTTTGATATGTATACAAGGGGAAGAATGTTCATTGAACATTATTTTAATTAGGATCTCGTCGACTTACGTAAATTTTATATTATAATTCATTTTATATTTATTTTTCTTATGATGGTGATAAGTTTTAAATATATTTATTTTGAAGAGAAAAGACTTGTCCAGGCCGGGATATGATCTATCCTACGTAACGTTAGTTGAAACGTTTATTTATTGATGAAATGATCACCGAAATATACGCATTTCCCATAACTACAATTTTTTTTTCATACTAAACTTTTTTTTTAGTATAAAAAATGAAAAGTTAAAACTTTTTGTGAATCAACTCGAAGCGACAACCTACTAAACTTATAGCAGTATATTTTATTTAATGCGAAATACTCAATATCGTTGAACAATAATTTCGAAGCGTAGGTGGGAGGATAACGTTACCGTAAAACGGGGTGAATAGAAACAATTTTCAACTTTGGTTTGAAATTTTCCATATTTGTAGTTGTTCTAGATACACAATTTTTTGACCAAACACAGGTCTCTGTTAGACCTATTTGTTTATAGTATTTAATTTTATTTCATTTTAAAGAAAAATAATTAAAACGTGGTGTTTCTTTTCACGCCGCAAATGGGGGTGAATAGAAACAATACTTCGATTTCATATTTTTTTCTAGTGAAACGAATCGAGGGTGAATGGAAACAGTTAAATATGGTATTTTTAATTTGTAAATGGATAAATACAAATTTATTTCTCAACGTAATGATTTATTTCAGTACATAACCAAAAGAAGTTACATAACTGTAAGTAAAGAAATTGAATAGGTTGACAATTACCGTATTTAACAAGATTAAATTATGATTAATAAATTGTAAAATCGGACAGGTCATCTTTGAAAAATGTCATGCCTTTGAATCGAGAGATAAAGCTGTCTGACCACCAGGGTTCTTCATATTGAGACCCCTTTTCAAGTGTCGATATATAATACTATAATGCAAACCATGTTTCTCAGCAGACTTCCGAAGGCTTAGTCCCTTCTGTATGTCAGAAAGTGCATTTTCGATTGTTTTTGGATCATGCTTTTTGTAGCCCCCTCCAACCACCGGTTTGTATTTTCTTGGCATTTTACAGGGTCTTGCTGTGTCAAATAAGAGTCTAACATAAATATAAAACACACAATATGTATTTTATATAGTATAAATGTGATTTAGTATTAAATTTTTCTTGTGGGGAGAATAGAAACACTAAAAATTATGTGTTTCTATTCACCCCATAAAATCTAAAAATCTAACTTAAAAAACACGAATAATTTTTTAAATAATATTGTTAAAGTTAAAGCTTAAAGTGGGCCTTAATCTTTTATATGAATAATTAAACTATGCTTTGTACAGCTATTTACTTTGAAGAACACTACGTATTATGACTTACCTGGAAAAATTAAAGTGGATAAAAAAAAACACAAAAATCGTGTGGTAAAATTCAGCAAGACATACAAACAGGAACCTGTGCTGCTAACCAAACAAACCATTATTTCCCTTTCAGTCTAAAGTATAGCAACTTAAAAAAAAATAATAGTTACCACAATTTACCCATAGTTATGTAGGAAATAAATTATACATAAAAAAATGAAGTGTCGTTTCTATTCACCCCACTGTTTCTATTCACCCCGTTTTACGGTATGATTAGTTTGATTTGGACAAGTTTTTAAACATTGATTGGTAGTATGCATTTTTATTTATTTTTTAACAACCGAGAATCGTTCATATTACAATACAATGACTACAAACAAAATAATTCGTAAAGAATTTATTAATGACGTCATGATTCCTTATTTTCAAAATATGGGTAAGAGATAGAAAATTAAATACATTATCAATTCAATACATAATATATCTTTCTCAGAATATCTACTATTTTCATGAATTATTATTAAACAAAATATATTTGATTTATTAACACATGTCTTTAAATCAATGACATTTTCGTGGTATGTATCATAATTACCGGCAACTGTTAACTAGACAATTAATTTACAATTAGTAATTAGTTTAGCAAGTTCGTATTTCGATTGGATAGTTATTCAATTAATTACAGTTAGATACATCGAATTGATTCTAATTATTTATTTGAGGAACTATAACAAATAAAGTTTCAGTTTATAAAATAAGATAAAATAAGACATTGCACATACTGTGTGAACCCCACTGATTTTTAGGTCAACCTTGAATGTACATGTAGATATTAAACAACTTAATACATGTTAATTACCAATTTTTTCAGTCCATTTTTAATAATTTGAAATATTAATTCTCCTTAAAGCAAGTTACTGTATTAAAAACTCTTCAAAAATATCAAATTTAAATTTCTTAATGTTCGAAGTAATCAATAAATTATTTATTTTATTATTTTTACTTTTACCTTTATATAAGGTATTTCTTAAAAAATATTTTGTTTAATTTTATTTTACAATATGTACAAATTTTAAAACATTGGTGTGATAATGTTATTACGTCATGATTATTTGTTGTACATTTGGATTTTAGGTACATAGGTACCTAATAAAGGTAACTCCTTTTGTTTATTTTGTAATAACGAACAATCTCAGTACAATTTTTCGTTTTCTTAAGCTAATTTAAATAAAGTACCTATAATAAAGTTTTTTTAGAACCATTTGTAAAATACCATTGTTTTCGTTAATTTTGTGGTTGGTTTGAATCTGTATTTTCGTAATACGTAGTTTCCATAACTATTCTTTAATTCCCTTGGATTTTACTAAATAAAATACGTCTTTATAACGTTGATAATACACTAAAATAATATATAAATTTAATTATTCTCCTATTCCCCTCTACTCCGTGAACATTGAACCTGTACTTCGTACCCCAGCCTCTTAGCCAGGTCCCTGCTGCGAAACTGTGCACATCGCTGCAATATTAAATTTAACTATTGGAACTAAAGTTAAACAATATACACAGATAAAATAAAGTATTCTGCTATAAGAGAAGGTAATGAACGAATTTTTTCTACTGAGAATTATAAATGATGTAGTTTAAATATACTTTAATAACACCGATGTCTGTTAAATTAAACATTCTTATATTCACTTAGATTTTACTACAGAAAATACGTCTTTATAACGTTGATAATACATTGAAATAATATATAAATTTAATTATTCTCCTATTCCTCTCTACTCCGTGAACATTGAACCTGTACTTCGTACTCGAGCGTCTTAGGGTGCACCTACATTGGATCCGATGCGATGCGATCGGAATTCGGAAGCAAACCAAATGACTGAAATATATCGAGAGTGCCTACATTGGCTCCGTCCGTTGCTATCAGACTAATCCGACCGATTTAGTCGCTCGTGGAATCAAAATAGTTTATTTATACGGAAGCGCCTACATTGGTTCCGATGCGATACTGTACGATCAGGTACTATTTTCACATTTCAAAATCATTAGTTTTCAATACCATAAGCCAGCCGTTACCATGTGTGGCAACACACCTTTAATGTCTAAAATGTTTATTAAAAAATGTACATTGTAATTTAATAATCAACTATTATATAAATATCCGTCATAAATCAAAATTAAATATTCTTAATTCTCATTAAAATATTTTATTATCATTCTTCATGAACCATTAAATATAGTAGCGAAGGTTATTTTTCCGTTGAATAAAATTATATCTATCAGAAATGTACATAAAAAATATACCTACACAAAATTTTAATTCGTCAAATAAAATTGGAAACATTAACTTTTAATATAATTATCATCGTAATGTTTAATTTATTTGCTAAACAGTTGGCAACATTGGGAGCTAAGGCCTTTTCTGATTTTTGATACTCGTTTGCAAAGATGAACAACAAAACAGACAAAGAATTAGTTCGAAACAAACGAGCCTCGATTTTGTGATAAAACAAATATTATCACAATCGAGAAAATTAAATCATTATATAAAACACGAATATATAAAAAAATAACAATAAATTCTATTTAAAAAAAAACAACTAAATTATTTAGTTATATTGAAACAGCATGACAAAAATATTCTAATATTGTTATATATTACCTAACTTTCATGACATTTGGTTCTTTAAATTTATAAAACACTATTTTTAATATATTTATATTATAGTTTCACTATCGGTTTGAATAGAATAGAATCACACCAGTTCTGATCCAGAAATAAAATATATGTTTAAAAAAATGTTATTCAAACTGATCAAGTTTATCAAATACGTTACACCTTCATAATTATCAGAATAATTTTAGCTTTATTGGTTTGATTTACATGAGTAGGTCATTATTTGATCATCTATTAGTTCAATAAACAGTGATTTGTTTAATGAAAGTTCAGTACCATTTTAACTACATTGAGTATTCTCAAGATATCCAGTTTTTGAAAATTGTTTTTTAATAAATTAACTATGTGTAATTAACTATGTCCTAAACATAACACTATGTGAGCATGGAAATATAGAAATATTTAAAAATATAGTTAATGGTGCAAATTGAAGTTTGATTATTTTTTAACCTAACGTTGTTTGTTTTATTTCTACAATCCTTGATTGTTCTATTCAATCCTGTCATATATAGGTTACTGGTATTACTCATATAAGACTTTTATTATTGCCATTATTATCCAATTGATATAAACAAACATTTGTTTCGATTAATATTTTGAACTCATTTAAGTAAATATTGTAACAATTAACAATAAAAGTATACAGTTATTTTGGAGCTTTAGTATAGGTTCACAATAGCATTCTATTTTTTCCTTCTGTTCATAATGTCCAATGTTTTATCGATGCTCTAATTCAATACTACAAAATTAGGGTTTATTATATTTATATCACTTACACATTCAGAATTAAAGGTATGTTGAAGGTCTATTGATTGAGGGCCAAAATTAATTCTTGAATAGTAAACAATTGATATAATTATTAGCTTAT
This sequence comes from Arma custos, assembly GCA_037127475.1. Lineage (NCBI taxonomy): Eukaryota > Metazoa > Arthropoda > Insecta > Hemiptera > Pentatomidae > Arma > Arma custos. The sequence continues at coordinate 44,194,133 of CM073761.1, forward strand.
CAATGTTTCGACCAACATTGCAGTTTCATCAGGGCTGAATAGACAATGTACAAACAAATAATATAATGCTAAAAAATATACATATTAATAGCAGTAATAATGCAAATAATACTTTAAAAATATTAGATGATATGATTAAAATAATAATCATCTTCTGATTATGATTACATCAATCTTTTTATCTAAATACTTTTTGAATAAAATTTCTATCATTTATGTTATTTATGAATATGCAATTATTTTGCATTTAATAATTTTATCTTGATAATTTAACCCTGATGAAGATCTGCAATATTGGTAGAAACATCCTGCAAAGATCATCGCATATTTAAATTGTGTTTTAATAAAGAAAAGAGGAAACCAGAATATTGTTTAGGAAGAAAATAAATCAGATATAGAAGAAAATAAATCATTTATTCAATAATATACAATAGTTTGCAATTCTTCTAAAATTAAAAGAATAAAATTTAGGATAAACATTTTTTAACAAAAATATTAGCATTAAATAGAAAAATAAATGAATGACATAATTAGGTATTTCAAAATACAATTCAAGAAGAATTAAACAGTACAAATTTTATAAATAATATTTGTCGTTTAAGATAAAAACATATTAATATGATATAATTATACAAAGCAATAATATATAATACTTAATAATACAATTGTATAATAATTAAGGTGATTGAGGAAGATCCTCTGAAGATTTAGATTGTAGTGTTTTAACACTATTAATTATACAGTATTTATTCCCAAATTGTCATATCTTGCTTGATTATCATAGGCATCCATTAAGAAAAGTATACACATAAATTCTTCTGATACTTGATATACACAACCCAAAAACCAATGTCATCTTCGCCATCTATGTTCACTTGTAAAAGTATCTGCTAATTATTGAAAATGGAAATTTGAACAGGGCCACTTCCTCATTGGACAACATATTTCCTTTCTGTTATCTGGAAAAAACAATGTTTTCAGATAGACATTGATATAATGATAAATAAAAATTAGTTTTAAGTATTCCATAATAAATCTATTGGGGTCATCTTACAAACAATTATTCTGATTGTAAACCAAAGTTTTAACAATTGAAATAACTTATCACTTCAACTATTTTCATTTATTTTACATATTATTCTCTTAAAGAAAGCATAAGAAAGATTAATTAATGGTTCTTGCCAGTTCATACCAACAAATACATATTGAATCAACATATTTCATGACAATTGTTAATGAAGAAAAGTTTAAAACGCAATAGTTTTTAGAATAAAGAAGCAACTACACACAAACAGTATTATAAAAGTAATTACACTTACCTTGTTCAATATTTTCACATTAAATCCTTTGAAAAAAGTTAGCACCCAGCAGATCAATTAAAGATCCATCATCGACCAAATACCGACAAAAATACAGAAGTAAACACTTGTTGAGATTTGATATTATGGGGAGGTTTCAAGTATAACCATCCGACGGCAATCGCTCCTATTTATTAATTTAATTGCAATAGTTAATTTAATTACAAACTAAATAGATTTAAAAATATCACTACTATTCCATAAATAAATTAAATCATTATATAAAACATGAATATCTAAAAAATATAAATTATATTTTATGAAATTGAAAAACAACCAAACTAATTGTTTTTTCATCAAACAGCAAGACAAAAATATTCTAATATAGTAATATTACCTCATTGTTATAACATTTGGTCCTTTAAATTTATAAAATTAAGATTATTTATTAATTATTTTTAATATATTTATATTCCACTATAATATATATAAAATATAAGAAATAAAAGAATAAAATTAATATTATTTTATTCGGAAGGCAGTGACTAGTTTCACAATCGGATTGAAAAGAATAGAATCGTGTCGGACCTGATCCACTGTAGGCACTCACTGCGTATTTCAGTTATTTGTTTTTTCAGCTTACCATCCTATGAGATAGAATAGGATCGCGTCGCATCGCATCGGATCCAATGTAGGTGCACCCTTAGCCAGGTCCTTGCTGTGAAACTGCGCACATCGCTGCAATATTAAATTTAATTATTGGAACTAAAGTAAAACAATGTACACAGACAAAGTATTCTACTATAATAGAAGGTAATGAACGAATTTTTACTATTGAAAATTATAAATGATACAGTTTTAATATACTTTTATAACCCCGATGTCTGTTAAATTAACCATTCTTTTATTCACTTAGATTTTACTACATAAAATACGTTTTTATAACGTTGATAATACACTAAAATAATATATACATTTAATTATTCTCCTATTCCCCTTTACTGCGTGAACATTGAACCTGTACTTCGTACCCTAGTCTCTTAGCCAGGTCCCTGCTGCGAAACTGTGCACATCCCTGCAATTTATAATTTTACTATTGGAACTAAAGTTAAACAATATATATAGATAAAATAAAGTATTCTACTATAAGAGAAGGTAATGAACGAATTTTTACTATTGAAAATTATAAATGATGTATTTTTAATATACTTTAATACCTCCGATGTCGGTTAAATTAACCATTCTTTAGTTCACTTAGATTTTACAACATAAAATACGTTTTATTAAAATGGGAAAACAAAAAACATTGTTTATAAAAATGTAAATGAGCTAATTGCAATAAAACACTCATTTTAATGTATTTATGTATTTTTTTTAAAAATTAATTAGCCTAAAAAAATTATAATTGTGCCTAAAGTGACTAATCCACGCCGAAGAAGTAGCGGGCACAGCTAGTAATAAATAATAATGTAGTTTTTGAAAATAAAACTATTTTTTAGATTAATTTTGTTTTTGTTTATTTAAAAGACGTTTGAAAATTAACAGTTATTTCAACACTACACTGTTTATATGTATTCATAAAATGAGAAATTATTTTTTTTTTTGGTTTAATGTAAAGTTTTTAATGATTTCATAACCATGTAAAGAATGTATAGTATCAGATAATTATAGTGGCAATCCAAAATATTTGCCTGATTATTTATAAAATGTTTTTATTATTTTATCATGTTTCCTCAATGCAATAGTTATAAGAACTGCAATGCAGTACAGTCATAGAGTACAAACTTGTTTTGTTTTTAAAGTTTTCGGTATTTATTTTCCATTTGACCGTGTTATATATGAAAGTAATACAACCCATTTAAGAGTTGGCATTCGGTTTTAGTTGTACAAAACTTTTCCATTTGCCAACAATATATATGATAGTTTTATAACATAGTAGGTGGTACAGATGATGTATCTAAAGTAGGATAAACTATTTAGGAATGACTATACACAACAGAATATATAAGCTATAATTTCTTTTTAAACTGATTAAATAAATTCTATTTAATATTTTATTATAAATATAAATTTAATATGAAATTCATATCGTGTAAAAATGCAGCAGAATATGCAAGATTTTATTAGATATTAAACACTTCATAATCTAGAGATGATTTTTTTTTTAGCTTTTATTTTATACCTACTTAATAAAAGTATTATTACCTTAAAAAAACCAAAATTAAAAAGCTTTGCACGTTTTTGAAAATTAAAATAAAAAGTTAAATTGAACTAGGAGTGTCGGCAGTTATTTTTGTTCGTGATTAAGTTTAATAAGAAAGAATTTCATAAAAATACATTATTATATGCTTAATAAAAAAAATATAGTTAAAATTGGAACATTGGTCTATTGCTATATATATATATATATATATATATTCTCTCCAAACAATAATTACTGAAATTTTGTTATTATTTTCTATTTCGTTATATCTCATTTAATTAAAAAAAATGTTGGATATATCTTGATCAGAAAATATCGATATCTGGGTACTTTATAGTTGATAAAAAATAAATAAAAGGGAAATTTTAAAAAACAAATCACATTAATCAATATAATTAAATAATATTTATAGTTCTGATTTTTCATTCATCAAAAGTTTTCATTTAATGTAATGGATGAAACCACTTTTGATAGGAAATGGAATCTTTTGGTATTGATTTTTAAAGGATCTAGATTTTTTGAAACAAACGCATCTAATACATTATTTCTGCTATTAAGAACTTATAAAAAAAATTGGCTTTACCTGATTTTAAAATGAAGTGCCACGTATAATATATAAATAAATATATATATATATATATATATATATATATATATATATATATATATATATATATATATGTTTTAACTTCTATACATATTTATTTTTGCTATTTTTCTTTCGACCTGGTAAATAAAGTATTTTCTCGGAAGCGGAGTTTCATCTTGATTATTTGGGTATTCTCCATCTTGAAGTTAGCATTTTAATTTAAACAGTTGGTAACTAATTTAACACCTTATTAGAGGATCATTCCCAGTCGAGCTACGAAAAACGACCGGTAGGAAAAGAATTGAATTTCAGAGGGGGCTGCCTAAAGAGCCGTGCTCTTATAGAACTCCGTCATTTGCTTCTTAACGAATTTTCACAACTACTTTCCAAAAAAAAATAAAACAAAAAAACGGAAAAAGATATGATTGAATCTTCGGAATTTCACAGGAAGCACTCTGTAATTAATTAACAAAGGATACCTTAATTCAACACGGTTCTCTTTTATTCATTGAAACGCGATTTCAACATAAAAAAGATACTTATGTATTAGCCGGTATCCATGAAACCAAACTCCTAATCTCGTGTAACCTCTTCTTAGGTATCTATTCAGGTTGTCGCTTCGAGTTGATTCAAAACAAGTTTTAACTTTTCATACCTTTTAATATTTTCCAAAAGTACAAGTTATCATGAACTTCAGTATGGAAAACAGAATATAATTATGGGAAATTTGTATACTTCATAATCATTTGATCATTAAATAAACGTTTTAACACACTTATTTTATTATTAATTTTTTTATATTTCAATTTTCATTAATATGAATATGAAGGGAGGTGTTATCATTATCACAATTATCAGTGCTAAGGTTATAAACAATGGCGGATAACAGTCCCTGGGTACCTGTTAATACACAAGTAACAAAAAATACGGTATAATATTCAGCTATAAAGACTCCGTTGACAAAAAGAAAATTATTAATGTTGAATTTGGTAGCTGAGTGGCTCAGTGGTAGAGTGCTAAATTGCCATGCTGAAGGTCCCGTTATTGGGAAGACTTTTATTTGAAGGCAATATGGAAAGGAACAACTAAGTCAAAAACCTTAAATATTGAGATAACTATGCCATTTGAATCATCAAAGTCGTTCTTTCAACTTGCCGAGGTACGCACGGCAACAAACAACGCAGTCGCGGGTTATTTAGGTATTTTAGTTCGTCGTACAGGAGAAAAAACAACTGAGTCAGTTGGGATCTGGAGAAAACCCAACTAAGTTGAAAAGGTTTGAAAATGTTATATTTACTTTCCCTGTTCGTGGACATTCTTATATGGAAACAGATAAAAACATCGGTTCAGTATTTTTTACAATATAAGGTTTCAAATCTGAATTTTTAATTTATTTAGAAACACACTTTTCTGACTATGTCGGCTTTTCCCTTGCACCCTTCATTTAGTCTGTTAGCGACCGGAGATGGATCCTATGGGATCTAGAACCCTCCTGGGGCTCACCAAGCCTCTATCTTGTCTCTTGCATATTCTGAACCCCAGACCCTTCATGGGTTGTAGTGGTACAGGTTTTTTTTTTTTTTTACTAAAGTTGAATTTAGAACTTCATCGTTGAGTAACCCTAAGGACAAAAATTAAACGATTCCTTACACCTTCCGAATTAGGTCTTACGCAATTCCGGCAGCGTCCGAACAGTACAATGCTTCCTTTGGAAAGTCCTGACCTTATACTATAAAGGATCAGTCCCTTTATAGGGACTCTCGTAAAGACTTATAGTAACTTATTTTTTTCTTAAGTATTGTTGAGTATTAAATTTATGTTAGTTTTTGGATGTTTCGAGCAACGAGGTGTCCCGTAAGTCACGAAAACTATTTATAAACATTTTATTATACCTGAAGATCAACAAAAAAAAAGTTTAATACGTGCATAACCCATGAAGTTCTTGATTTCAATATTAAGTTAAGACTGTACAGTTTCTAAGAAAACGGTTTCGCAGATCGGTCCCAGATAACGCTCAATCTTCCAGTCTCCACCTCTTTATATAAGCTGAGTGAGCCCCAGGATGGTTTGCAGTTCCCATCCGTAGATGCTAGCTGATTTAATAATTTACCCGCCACATTTGGATTCGAATCCCTGGACCTACAGCAAAGCAACGCTGAGCTACGCTCTTCCCTATGATTTTTTTCTGTTTTTAATTAGGTATTGTTATTAAGATACAGAATTAATTATAGAAATAGTTATCTGATATAATAAGCTATTATTGTCATGATTGTTAAATCATTCATACAGTTTAATTTAAACAAATAACTTCTAGTTTGTCATTATGAATGCATATAAAACTAATGGGGCGGTATTATCTGATAAGTTCCAAATACCTTTAAAAAAATGAATTTATTTAAAAAAAATCAAATTATTTAGTTTTATATAATGAATTTTACTTTATTTTAAGTATTACGGTTTTTATTGGGTAGGAATCGGTCACTAAGTTCAAATTAATCAATTGTAAATTAAAACATACAATAAAAATATTTTAAATACTTTTTAGCCTATTATAATCCTGTTTATTTCTAAATTTTAGTTATTTATCATGTCGAACTTGCTGATTCTAGAATGAAATTCTTATTTTATTTCTAAATTTGTTGTATGAATATTAATTTTAAATCTTATGTTTTCGTAAATTTATTTTGTAATTTGGTATTTATATTTCTGATTGCATTAGGCAAACGTCTGAGGGATAGAAAATCCTAAATTTGAATATAGTTTTCAAACAAAAATACTTTAAAATTATAACAACTAACAAAAAAAATAAAATAACTTTTACTAGTATTTTTCATATAATGAAAAAAAAAAAAAAATATATATATATATATATATATATATATATATATATATATATATATATATATATATATATATATATATATAGATTTATTTACTAAATGAAACCATCCTAAGATGGAGGGTCTTGGTTTCAATGCATAGTAAAAAGATGGTTAGTCTGAGATCACAGTCAACCGCCAGATTTCCCCCCAAATAAGGGTACCCAATATATAGAGGCTTGGTGAACCCGAGTAGGGTATGTAGAACCAGAACCGTAGGGTTAATTCGTGGCTCTTAACAGGTTAAATAATTTATGTACCACAGCCAGGTTTGAACGACTTGGCACAACGTCTCTGTGCTCTACACACTCAGCTATCACTAATTAAAGCTTTAGGCATACTAATTTTTTTTATTGTTGATGGTTTACCGCCTCTGATATTCATCATTGAAATGAATATTCAGGACAAACAATCACTCACTATGATTTATTATCGTTAGAGCCGACGTGTTTTGGGGAGATTTTCCATTTGCTCTTTCATTCAGTGCCTTAAAACCTTTTATTCACGGACCCATTAAGCAAATAACCAATTCATAGCTATCTTTCTTTTCAGTCTCTGAACTCAGTCTAAGCTTAAATTGTATTCCACCCATTCTAATTAAGTTTAATAGATTCAAATTTCAAATAGAAATCGATTAGAAGAAAAAATATATAATGTGCTGTTAATGTTATGAGGTAGGAGCCGGTATTTTTAAAGTTAACTTATATTTTACTAATCTAGCCGTAAAAGTTGGGATATAAAACTGCGTTTATTAATTTTAATCTTAAAACTACCACCAATAAAACAGGCCAACAAAAAAAATTGTTATTAAAACTTGTTTAACTTTAATACACGGAGTGCTACCGATGGGTAGTTTCTCCACAAGTGGTTTTTTTTTTCTGTGATGTGATTAGTTCATATTAGCAAATTTACTTGTAATATTATTACAGTTGTAAATATCAATAAATTAATCTAAAAAAAACTTTAACAGTTGATCTTTATAGAATTTTTTTGCGCTGGATCTAAATCTGGCCTTAGTTTTTTTGTATCACCCATAGTTTTAAATTGTTGCTCTCTTTTCCTGTACACATAAATGCTGTTCCAACCGCCAAGTTCTTTTCTTTTAGTCTAGAGCCAAGCAATTCAGCTTTTTCTTTCCTTAAGCCAAGATCCCTGACCGAGTCGTTACGCTCGATTTGAGTAAACAGTTCAGGCTCTATATTTTCTGTAAAACATTGGAATTCTTCATCATCTTGTTCATCAAACTCAGATTGTGCATCAGAAAGTACTTCCGTTGGAATAGAATTTAAATCTTCTGGTGGTTCAGGGGCCGGTAAATCTACACCGTGTCCAATTTGTCGGATGGCGGACGGAAGGTTAGGGTTGCTTATTACCTTCTTGTTTTTTGAGTTATGACCAGTAATATCGACACTGCAAACGAATCAATCATCGGAATGATTTCTTGGCTCCCTCCATATCATAGGAACAGCAAATTTAAAGATTTTTTTCTGCTTTTTCGACCATTTTCTTAGATCTTCGACACATCCATAACATACCTAATGCGGGGCCCAAGATTTATACTGATCACCAAGTTTAGTTCCAAAGTATGATAGATAAACCTTTTTGACAAAGTCTGTAATGTTTACTTGTTTTTTTGTTTTTTTTAATCACAAACTCATCATAAATATAATAAAAACTGTCAGCAGAGTTTTTACAACGGCGATTTGACATTGTACTGAGCCTATGTACAGGCAACGTGAAAGTGAGGTTAGGTTGAAAGGAAACAAAACATCAACTGATAACAGAAAAAAAAGAATCAACATTTTTTGGCCAACAAATGTGTTTCAGCATTACTACCAACTTCATCCACACCAATAGACCTAGTCTTTCAGTTATTTATTTTAAATATTAAAGCTGTTCAATTCTTAAAAAATCGCTTAATTTAATAAATTTAGCTATAAAATGTACTATAAATTAAACTATACAAATTTTATTATTATTACTTTTTTTTCAGGCAGTTGAGTGCAAGTGGAGCAGTGCAGTGACTTTTCTCGCTCGTCTACTTGTAAGTTCTTTATCATATTCATGTCTATTGTTTTGAATGCATGTCTTTTTTTTTTTTTTTTTTTTTTTTTTTTTAAGGATTTTCTTCACAAATGAAGGTTTCCTCATCCGAATTCTTCTTTCAGCCTTCTCTTCCATTCGTCCCTGTCAAGCGCCTCCTCCTCCGTCATTCCATGCCCAGCCAAGCTTTCTTCCACTTTAGCTTTCCATTGGGTTCGAGGCCTTCCTCTCTTCCTCCTTCCCTCGGCCTCCCACTCCATGACCAATTTCGGGATCCGCTTACTGTCCATCCGTTTCACATGACCAAACCATTTCAATCTTCTTTCTTCAATGACCTCTAGTATGTTCTTTTTAACTTCCATTCTTTCCCTGATGTCGCTATTTTTGACATGTTCCACTCTTGATATTCGGGCAGATCTTCTCCAGAAGTCCATCTCTACTGATAACAACTTTCTTTCCTGAACTCTATTGAGGGCCCAGGTTTCAGAGCCGTAGATCATTATACTTTGGACCACAGCACTATATATCAGCTTCTTCGTCCTTCCCAGTATATTATTACTCCATAGGAGAGAGTTTAACATGCCAACTGCTTTCCTACCATTTGTTATTCTTTTTTCTACTTCCACATTTGTGGTCCCTCCGCTTTCCAGTATGGACCCCAAATAGCAAAACTGCTCCACTCTGTCCAAGCTCCCAATAGTTGGGTCGTCTGCTTCGCTCCTATCTGTGCACATATACTTAGTTTTTGTATAGTTGACGTTTAATCCCCACTGGTTGTATTGGTCTACCACTTTTCTAAACATGTAACTCGCATCTTCTTCGTCCTGGGCAATAATCACTTGGTCATCAGCAAATAGTAGATGGTATAAGTGAAAGCCGTTTATAGGTATACCCATCGGATTACATTTTTTGTTCCAACTTTCCAAGCAACCATCGATGAAAATCTTAAACAAGGTAGGGGACATGCAGCACCCTTGAAGAAGGCCCTTGCTATTGGGGAAATCCTCTGATAGGGAACTCCCAATTTTTACTTGGCACTTATTATTTTTATATATTTCTTTTATGATTTTTATAATTTCATTATTTATGCCTGCCATTTCCAGAGCTCTCCATAATAGTTTTCGAGGGATGCTGTCATATGCCTTTTCCAGATCTACGAGGGGGGGCAAAGCCGACTTCCACCTCCTCGTGGGGCCCCCTGGGAAACGCCTGTTAAAGGTAGGCCAACGGAAGCGGTACCGAGTCAGAGCGGTATAACTCGCCAGAGTGCAGGAAATGGTACTCTGAGGGCAGATGGGGCTCTAAGCCGCAGTGAAGGCAACCCGTCTAGGGGTAGGAGTCCCCGAAATAAAGCTCTCTGGTCCTCCAGGTTGGGGGTGATGCAGTGGGCCAGCTCCTCACTCATCAGTAAAAAAACGAAAAATGCTAAAAGACCAAAACATAAGCCTCGGATACCGGAAAGTCAAAAAAGGAGACGACATAATGCGTGAAATGTCTTTTTGTTCTGTAGTTGTAAATTTAGTTTGCATGTAGGTGTATATTTCTACCCGTTATGGTTGGGTATAGTTTCTTTTAAATATTTTTTATTTTTATTATTACAGATTTTTTTATGCAATGGGGGGGGGGGTGATTTAAGTTCATTCTAGGACCTATTCGGATTTTTTAAATACAAAAACACTTTTATCCTATTATATTATTATCTTATAGTTTTCTGTGTTTAATATTCTTCTTCTTTCGTGGCCCTACAACCCATCAGTGAGTCTTGGCCTTCTCGATCCGTTTCTGCAATTCCTCCCTGTTTAGTGCAGCGGTCTTCCAATTTCGGACTATTAAAATTTAATATTATAGTAACTTATGAGATCCATCTCAGACTTGTTTATATTTTTGAATCATAGTACACGGGATATGTAAACGTTCGTTAAGGATTTCTAATTTTTCTGCAGATTTGTTTCTTAATGAGCTGCAATGGCTTGGTACATACTCTCATATGAATGCTTTATACTAAACTGTTCGCGGTAGAAAAGAGGAATTCATTTTTTTTCGGAAATTGAGTTTTACACGTCAAAATAAAGATATTCAGATCGTTAAATATGACCTGGTAAAAAAACGTTGAGAATGTGTATATATTTTTTGTTAGATTCTTTTGAAAACTACCTGTAGTTTCTAGGGTCTTCTCAGGATTTCTTGGTTAGTTTTGCGTGCGGTCCAGGGTATGTTAAGTGTTCGCCTGTGTGAATACATTTATAATACATTATATGGTTGATTGTTGACATTTTAATGCTTATAATTCTTGCAAATAAAGAATATTAGATATAGATATAGATATAGATATAGAATATAGATATAATATTAGAATATAGATTTTAAAACCAGTTGAATATGACGTATTCAGCGAACCAAAATTTCCAAATATATATATCTTCTATAAAATACTAAAAAAAAAAAATTGTATAAAACTGTTCAGTTCTCTTATAACATTTTATATTTTCAAAGGGGAATGTCTTATTTAAAGTTGCTACTGGTATCTGAGAATATGGCATGCATGATAAAAACAATAATTAAATGATGTTATTGATTATTTCACTGATACAGTTGTTGTTTTTTTAATGAAAAATTTGTGTAAATAAGATAACTAATACTTATCTGAACCATTTGTTTAATAATTAAACTATTCCTGCGAATAATAGCTCGCATAAATAACTAATTAAACTGTTGGGTTTCCCTAAAAGCATTTGTTTGTCTTTGTGAATGTCTTATTTTAAGTTGCTAAAGGAAATCAAACCAAGTTAGATATAGTACAGAGGTAATAATTTTAGGGCTAACTAGTCTTCGCTTCTAATTAGCATCTTAGAACATGGCTTCCTTAATGTACAACAATAATTAAAGAGCGTTATCGATTATTTCACTGATACGGACTGTTTAAATCAATTATTTGTGTTAATAAGATAACTATTACTTCACTAATTGTTTATTAGTTAAACAATTCCTATTAATTATAAATTAAGTCATAAATAACTGTCCGGTTCTCCTAAAAGCATTTGCTTCTCATTGTGGAATGTTTAATTTTAATATGCTAATGGAAATCAAACCAAGTTAGATATATTAGAGAGATAATAATTTTTGGGCTAACTTGTCTTTGTTTTCAATTGGCATCTTAGAATATGGCTTCCTTAATGAACAACAATAATTAAATAGATTTATCGATTATTTCAATACTACTGGTGGGGATTATCGCGGAGCTCCGGTGTTACACGGACATTGTGGATACGCGGCCTTAGAACATGACTTCCTTACTGTACAACAATAATTAACATGCGTTATGGATTATTTTACTAATACCGATTGCTTAAATAAAAAAATTGTGTTTATGAGATAACTAATACTTATGTAAACAGAATGTTTCGTAATTAAACAATTCCTACTGACAATAACTTTTGCTTGTCATTGTGGAATGTTTTATTTTAAAATGCTAATTGAAATCAAACCAAGTTAGATATAATAGAGGTAATAATTTTTAGGCTAACTTGTCTTGGTTATCAATTGGCATCTCAGAATATGACTTCCTTACTGTACAACAATAATTAAAACACGTTATGGATTATTTTACTAATACCGATTGCTTAAATAAAAAAATTGTGTTTATGAGATAACTAATACTTATGTAAACAGAATGTTTAGTAATTAAACAATTCCTACTGACAATAACTTTTGCTTGTCATTTTGGAATGTTTTATTTTAAAATGCTAATTGAAATCAAACCAAGTTAGATATAGTAGAGATGTAATAATTTTTGGGCTAACTTGTCTTGGTTGAAATGGAGACGTGATTTGTAACATGGCCGAACATGAAGTGATCCTCAATGTTCAGGTGAATCTCGAAGGAACAACATTTCGTCAGAGCCACTGGCAAGTACGGTCTAACTTTTAATTAATTAATTAATTATTTGACAAAGACCTCGTTTTTGTCGAGCTAAATTGTGTGAATAGAGAAGCAATTGCGAGTTACTGTTGGATCTATCAACATAAATCAAGAATTGAGTGGGTACTACAAAAATTTTCCGCAAATGTCTTCCTCGAATTTCAAAAAGCTTTTTAACATGGTGGCACTGTCCAAATATTTCAGAAGAAATAGAAAATATAGGGCATACTGATAAAGTTTAAAATTAACAGCGGGTGCACTCAAATTTTTCTTAAAGAAAGTATCAGTACAATTTTATAGGGGCATTTGTTGTAATTGTAAAATTAGACTAGGTAAAATTTGTATAAGGGAGGGGTGTTGCTCATTATGCAAATCGTTGAGTTGCCTTGGTTGCCTAAGGTCAAATCCGGTTGTAACATATAAATTATTTAATCCAATAGTAGCCACGGACCCAGGAGGGCCCACCCAGCCTCAATAAAATGGTTGCTCTTAATTGCGGAAGAAACTCAACGGTTGAGCATGATCTTGGGCAAACCACTTTCCTGCACAACCGTTGCTCCAGAAACATTACATCCAATACCATGTATTTATCCCAAAACCCTACATGGGTAGCAGTGGTACAGATTTTTTTATCGTAATATTTGAATAATTTTCAAGTTATGAGCAATAAATAATGAGATAATAATAAAAGCAGATAGAATCCTAAGGCTGCTTTTGTGAACAACAGGTACCTTTCCCTGCCTTTTACAAACTTACGTCCACGCATAACCACAGCATCCGAGCCCATAAAATCAGTTAGATAAAATATAAATACGATTAATTATTCATATACAAATTAAATAACCAAAGAAAATTGTGAACTTTTGATGGGTAAATTATTTCCTTATATGTTAGAAATTCATTAGAAATAAATAATAGCTTTAAAAATAAGCAGTGATTGGAAACAAATGTAAAAAGTAGAGAATAATTTTAATTTAATAGGATTTCGTTAACAATTTCCAATATTAGGGAATCTTAAGAATGGAAATTATAAGAATAAAAATTGTAAGATTCTTGGAAGGAAATTGGATTTGCGAGAAAATTACCTGCTGATATGTGTAAAAAAAAATTATAGTTTTACTGTCTGGATATTGGAAAAGTAAAAACTAGAAAATATTTTTTAATAAGTTTAAAATAAGAATTAAAAGTTGAACGAAAAAAATCCATTTTATGTTAAAAAAAATATGTTGCTTTTTAAAAAATTATCATGACTATACTTTTAAAAATATTAGCTAATAAAATATTTACAACGAATAACATCAACCACCCCACGGTATTTTACGATAATTTAATTTTTTTTACTTATTTTATACTTATTAAGAAGTATTTTCTACTTTTTAGTTTTCCGATGTCCTGACAGTAAAATTAATATTTTATTTTTACACACATCTGCAGGTATTTTCATCGGAGTATACTTCCAAGAATCTGATTTCAAATTTTTATTTCTATAAAGTACACCACTAAAATAGAGCCAACAACTCAAAAAGAAACACTTATTTATTATTATGCAATTGGGAAAAACCACAATGCAAAGCCTTATGTTTCAAATCTAGTAATACACCCACTTACCAGTCGACGTTTCGCTTATTCAGGCATTATCAAGACACAAAAACAAAAAAGGGTTATGTGAATCACATCTCGAAGAAAAAGGTGCAATACATCCCAACGATCATCAGCCCAAACAGGCTCCAAACATGAGATAGCACCCCTCCACCAAGACGAACATACAACTCTCAACATACAGTTACATACTCTCAACAAGCAAAGAGTTGTATGTTGAACGTCTTGGTGGTGGGGTGCTGTCTCCTGTTTGGAGCCTGTTTAGGCTGATGATCGTTGGGATGTATTGCACCGTTTTCTTCGAGATGTGATTCACATAACCCTTTTTTGTTTTTGTGTCTTGATAATGCCTGAATAGGCGAAACGTCGACTGGTAAGTGGGTGTATTACTGGATTTGAAACATAAGGCTTTGTATTGTGGTTTTTCCTAATTGCATTATAATATAAAGTACACCCTTTCATAATTTACTATACATCCTGTACCACTAAAACCCGTGAAGGATCTGGTGTTCAGTACAAGGTAGAGACTGTGCTGCTTCATGGACAACGGTTCTGCAAGGAGGTGACTCGTCCTAGGTCACGCTCAACCACGAGATTTTTTCGCCTTATTTTGGGTATCCTATTTTTATAATATTTTAAAGAGGCTGAAGTTCTAAATTCAACTTTAGTAAAAAAAAAAAGAACTGTACCACTACAACCCGTGAAGGGTCTGGGGTTCAGAATATGCAAGAGACAAGGTAGAGGCTTGGTGAGCCCCAGGAGGGTCTTAGATCCTATATGATCCATCTCCGGTTGCAAACAGACTAAATTAAAGTACTGCCTTGCAGCGGGATTTCCGGCATGAAGGTATTTTTTATGTATGAAGGCTATAAGGCCAGGAATTTTTCTATAAAATCGTATTACAAGTAGATTTTGTATTTATATAAGATTTATCGTCTGCTCCTAATGTCCATGTTCATGTTACACGACCCGTCCGCACTAGCCCACGCGCTCCCCTTTGAGTTCGGGCAAAAACCGACAGCGCGGATTAACCTCCACAAACTGCTACAAGCTCCGCATCCGGTGGGGATTATCGCGGAGCTCCGGTGTTACACGAACATTGTGGATACGCGGCCTTAGAACACGACTTCCTTACTGTACAACAATAATTAAAATGCGTTATCGATTATTTTACTAATACTGATTGCTCTAATAAAAATTTTGTTGTTGAGATATCTAATACTTATGAATTTAGGGCTCCCACTGTAGCATCGTCTTATTAGCCATATCAGCATAAAGTGACGTTAAATAAACAAACAACAACTAATACTTATGAAAATAGAACGCTAGTAGTTAAATGCTTGTTAATAATAACTTAAAACACAAATAATTAATTAAACTGTTCGGTTCTCCTGAAATCTGTTTGTTCATTTAACGTCACTTTATGATGCTATGGCTAATCGGACGATGCTACATTGGGAGCTCTAAATCTTGCCTATCCAGGTTTAATTAGGATAGGGATTTTTAACGAGTACCTGACATCGTACAGGCTCGGGACCCCCGTTTAACGTTCCTTCCGAAGGACGGCGTAACTAAGGATTTTTTACTCCCTTAAAAATCCTAGGGCCACCTTTCGGGCTACGAACCCGCGATCTTGGGCTTAGTAGTTTGTTACGCTAACCACAAGATCTCCTGAAACCATTTGTTTCTCATTGTGGAGTATCTTATTTTATGTTGCTAATGGAAACCAAACCAAGTTAGACTAAATAGAGAGGTAATCATTTTGGGGCTAACTTGTCTTGATTTTCAATTGGCATCTTAGAATATGGCTTCCTTAATGAACAACAATAATTAAATAGATTTATTGATTATATCAATACTACTATTTAATAAAATTTAATATTCTGATCGGTAAGATAACTGATAGTTAACTAAATTGGATGTTTATTCATTAAATTATTCCTGCTAATAACAACTAAAAACATTAATAACTATTTAAACAGATTAGTTGCCCTAAAATATTATATTTGTCAATATGGAATGTCTTATTTTAAGTTGTAAATAGAAATCAAACCAAGTTAGATATAGTAGAGAGGTTATAATTTTGGGGCTAACTTGTCTTGGTTTTCAATTGGCATCTTAGAACACGGCTTACCTGCTGTACAACAATAATTAATATGCGTTATAATACATAATAACTAATTAAATTGTTCGGCTTCCCAATTTTGTTGGGATGCCCATTTCTAGTAGCTCTTTATATAGCATTTTCCTATCAATACTGTTACGATTAGAGAGAGAAAGACGGACGGAAAGGATTGACGTCTTAAGTCCATCGGCGGAAGAGATTAAGAAGGTTTTTGACGATCCCAGAACGGTCTCCCCCTACTTCCGCGTGTCTAGAACATTCGGCATTGCCTACTTAAATACCCCTTCGCCGCGAGTCATTGGGTCAGAGAGTAAACCAGGCAATGTGATGAACTAGTAATAAGCGTATCAGGGAACTGTGGCAGTTTGTGAGTGTAATAAACTGTTTCTGTTTGTTACTGTGTGTCAGTTTGTTATATTCGGGGAGACTTACGGTCGGTGGACTTTAATTAGTGAACTGTAAGCGTTAATTAGTAGTTATAAACTCTAGTGTAATTTTATAGTTTTCGTACAAATTTATTTAAATAATTAAGCTATCTAGAATTAGTAATATTTTTTTATTGTAGTAATTAAATAGGAGTTAGGCCTAGATTATAATCTTTAGAATATTGTTATTGTATTTATATCAGTTTAATAATTTAATTGTATTCTTTTTGTCACTTAGTTAAAAAATATTAGTATCTCGAATTTAGGAGTAGTTTAATTTTTAAACTCAGTAGTCCATAAAAATCAGCTGCTTTCTTAAAATCTGTGAATATATGGTGGGTAGTGAGGTTTTACTCTCTCGCTTTTTCTAGAATTGTTCGTAAGGAGAATATTTGTTCTGTAGTGGCCTTGCTTCTCATGAACCCTGCCTGGTAGCGTCCAATTTCCCGTTCTGCAAAAGGAAGAAATCTTAGGAAGATAATCCTTGAGAAAATGTTATGTGTACTAGGTAACAAGGATATGCTATTGCTTAGGTGCCAGATAGCATCCTCTACCTCTTCCAGGTCGGGCGGTTCAAGTTCCCCGATGGGAATTTCTGTCACTAACCCATCCTCAGAGGTCTCTTCAGCATTCCGAAGGTTCCTGAAGTAGTCACTCCATTGCACTAATATTCTTTTCTAGTCCGTCACCATGTTGCCCTCTTTATCCTTACATGCATTAACAAGGGACTTGAAAGGTTTTCGAGCATTGCTCACACGTTCGTAGAATTTCCTCGCTTCATTTTGATTCCGTATATGTTCCAACTCTTTCATCTGGTCTTTTCCCATTTCCTTTTTTCCTCTTGTGTAGTCGCTTCTCTTCTTTTCTTTTTTTTTATGTCTGTTAGCTGTTTACGCTTGAGGAATTTTCTGAAAAACAGAACATTAAAGAATACAAACGAGGAAAAAAATTCATTTATTGAGTTTACTGTTTCAAAGCGGAAATTGTTCGATTTAGCGGATAAAACCTTTTTGGGTGTTAAAGAAAATTCATCGAAGTTTTTTAGGACAAAAAATGCTGTTAAGATTTTTTTCAACGTTAGTTTCCTCATAATCTACCTGAACGTATCTTATCAAATGTTGTATTAGCCTACTTCCGTTTATGTTTACAAATAGTTACGCGTTTATTAATCCTATATTTTTTTATAATATTTACAATCACTACAGTCGAACGAAAATTGTTTGGTATGGTATCAAATATGACCATTAAAAAATGCTATTTTCGTGTAATATTTTTAATGAGTTTCAACTTGGACACTGCCCCAGCTGCGAGAAACATTACCACCGCGTTCTGGAAGTGTAACCAATGAACCATTCACCGCTGGTTTGAGTAATTTTTAGAGGTTGATTTATAAATAATTCATTTGTTTCTCCTTTATATCTAGAGGTGAAACCATCGCACCCACATCGCAATGCAGGGATATTGGTATATTTCAATCAAAATTAATTTTAAAAAATCTGCATTGGTTAATCGGTAGATATCTATACACTTGCACGATGAAGTGAAGAAACTAAACGAGCTGGGATATGAAGTCCTCTGGCGCCCATCTTATTCTACAGTCTTATTTCCAATAGATTTCCGTCTGTCCAGAAATTTGGACAGCTTCCTTAAGGATAAAATTTTGTACATTGATTTTCAAGACAAAAAGGCATTTTAAGACTTTATTTAATCAAAAAACCCTGAATCTTTCGGGTCCGGGATTGGAATTTCGACATGTTTTATGGAAAATGCGTAGAAAATTATGGTAAATATTTTGGATAAAAATGTTTTGAGTTCATCGAAGTTGTTTTACTGAATAACCTTTCAAACGGACGTTAGGTATGAGTCGACACAATTCAGCATACCTAGATAAGAAATGTGAAGAAAAAAAAATGTGAGAAGTTCGAAATGTGTGGGCATGAGGTGAGGGAGTAGATAGGGGTGGAAACATTACCAACCCCTTGGATGCATATTGATGCTGCGTTTTCTTGATGACCTCAAACTCCCCGTAATCGCTTTCTGATGGCAACAATTGCTTAGTATAACTTCCATTTCTATTTCCTTTACTGTCTCTTCTTCTCCCACAGCGATGCAAATGGGAGGGTGAGTGCTAATCGTCCCGAATACTTTAAAACTTCAATTAGGCATAAATAACGATATATATATATATATATATGTGTGTGTGTGTGTGTGTGTGTGTGTATACTTGGTTGTTGAGTCGTTTCCCTTGAAATCTCCGTAAAATGATTCGTTTTTAATAAAACAACTATATGAAACCAAAACTTTTTTTTAATTCCTAACGTTTTACTCCAGGATCCCTGGTACATTTTTGCACTTGATTACTATCAAGCTGAATCTTCGAGAAGCCCAACAATTTCCTTTGAGAAAATTCTCGATTGTGGTAGCTAACAGAGGTAGCAAGGATAAAATATGTCGATTTGATGATTCTTCAAAATTTAAGGATAACGTATCACGCAATTAGTAGGAAAATATGACTGTTAAATTATATAAATATTTACTAAGTAAAAAAAAAAAATCAGCTGGTTAGTAATCATTTTTGATGACCTCGTTATCGATCAACATGTATCGATAACTAGGTCATCAAAAATGATTTTTTTTTTACTTAGCTAATATTTATATAATTTAACAGTCATATTGTCCTACAAATTGCGTGGTACGTTATCCTTAAATTTTGGAAAATCATCAAATCGACATATTTTATCCTTGCTACCTTTGTTAGCTACCACAATCTAGAATTTTCGCAAAGGAAATTGTTGGGCGTCTCATCAAAACGAAGCTATTCACGAAGACTCAGCTTGATAGTAATCAAGTGCAAAAATGTACCAGGGATCCTGGACTATTTTGTTACCTTCAGACTGATCTTAGACCTTATGGACACCTGAATACACCTGGTAGAAAACATGGGACAGTCAAGGGTCACTAGGGGAAAGCTTGGGAAAGAAAATCCCATAAACAATTTCAAAACAAACTACTATATTGAAATATATATACACCCAACTACTATCAATAATAATAATGACTAATAAAATAATAATAAAATCATTGGGAGAGAGGCGTACCAAATGACATACAAGTTATAAAATCAGTCATAAAAGCTTTATTTATTAATAATATCGAACACTTTACGTAACCATGTATTCTTTGGTTTATTGCCTAGTTAGAATTATAGACAGGCGCATTTCTGGACGAAGCACAAGCTTTCGACCGGGTATGGCACGCCGGTTTGCTGTTCAAGCTCAAAACTCAGTTACCTCAATCCTTATTCCTAGTCCTTCGATCCTACCTCTCTGATCGCTACTTCCAAGTGCGCTGTGGTAACGAATACTCCAATCTTTACCCAATTCAAGCTGGAGTCCCCCAGGGCAGCGTCCTGGGTCCTATCCTATACATATTGTACACCGCTGATATCCCAACTACTCCTGAAACCTTCCTTGCAACGTTCGCAGACGACACAGCCATCATCTCATCCAGATCCTGAAATGGCTTCCTCGAACCTCCAAAGGAACCTTTCACTCATTGAAATTTGGTGTAACCAGTGGCGGATCAAAGTCAACGAGGAAAAATGCAAACACTTCGCCGGAGAACATGTCCTTCTGTCCAATTCAACGAAACCATCCTGCCTATTTCCGACACAGTACGATACCTTGGCTTCTTCCTAGACAAAAGACTTACATGTAATCCTCATACCAGACTCAAAAGACAAGAACTTAACAGACGTTTCAGCCAACTATACAGATTACTATGTAGGGCCTCCCATCTTTCAATAGACAATAAACTACTAATATACAAGACGATCATCAAACCTATCTGGACCTATGGACTGGAACTGTGGGGGACCGCAAAAAAATCGAATATCAGACGCATTCAATCCTTTCAATCCAAAGTGCTGAGAACTATTGTCAACGCTCCTTATTATGTCTCCAACAAAACCCTCCATAATGATCTCAACATTCCTTTTGTCCTCGACCTCATCCCTACTAAATTCTCAAACTTTCACCAAAACCTTGTCTGTCATCCTAATCCCCTGGCTCAGTCATTATCCAGTTTCACACATCCATACAATCCACCCCGCCGCCTAAACCGGCAATGGCCCCGAGACTTGTTATAATAATGCTATTTGGAGTACTGGCACTGGCCAGATTCTCCACTCACGACCTGTGTGTGTGTGTGAATCGCCCTTAACCAGCTTCCATTGGTGTTTAATGCCAGTGACGCGGCTGGGAAAGGGAGCTGAGGCCTCCCGGACTCCTGCTTTGCCCTCATTCATGAGGAAGAAGCTCAGTTCGGGGACCCCAGGCAAATAGTAAATAGAGTATGAATGTGTACAGTATATTTCTTTTATGTTTTATTTATTATTATTATATTTTTTTTATTATATATATATTTTTTTTTTACTTTATTTTTGTATATACTTTTTCGCTTGTATGTATTTATTTATGCATTTATTTCGTTTATATCATTGATTTTTTATGGAATGATTGTAGCTTCATAGCACCATTACTTATTGCCCACAAGTGGCAGATTGTAATGTCTGAATAAAAAGAAAAAAAAAAAAAAAAAAAAAAGAATTATAGAGATCAATCAACTCAATACAAAAACAATAGAATTACTAAACATTTCTAAAAACTTGAAAAAAAAAAACCGTTTTGTACGCTCAAGGCGGGTAAAATGACACACGTGGTGTGGACAAAATGGCATACCAATTTTGTAACGAAAATCAGTCGATTACATGCAGAGTTGCATGGGAATGTTTGTCATCTCAGAATGCTCAAATAAATAATCTGGAAATATGTTTGGATCAACAGGCCAGAGACCTGTTTTTTGAAACCCATTGACTGAAGTTTGGACTTTTGCTGCTTTGCCATAAGCTTTGTTGAGTATTGCACCTATTTGAAAATGATTTGGAACCCTGTCGATCTGTTTTCCTAGTATAGTTGCGAGGCGTTGAAAGATGTTCGATTGTCTGGAAAGACAAAAAAGGTGGATCAAATCACATAAATAATATCAAATAAAATAAATTCTGAGTTTACTTCTATAATTAACCTTTAAAGGAGGTAAAGAAAACTTCCATCTTATTTATTCCATAGTAATTTATTCCAGTTATTTAAACCTTATTTTAGATGTTTAGATAGTTGGATCATTAAAAAACTAATCTTGAGAAAAAATATGTATTATTATAAAAACTTCGGTTAAATGGTTACAATTTATTATAAAGGTTAAAAGCACTTATAGAAAAAAATTAATAATTGTAAAATTGATAATAATTTAAAAAAGGGATGTATAAGTAATACAAATATGTTTTAAAATTTGGAAAAAAATGAATAATATAACATACTGCAACAGTGTTTTCCTACTTCTTCGCATAGTTTTTGCTTAGCACTTCAGGGAACACTCCTAGCATGTTAGTTGTAGACAAGAATTGCACACCTGTGTAGTTTTTTTATCACTTTTTCGAGGATACTTGATGCACCTAGTTTAGGTTTTCGGGGCTTTTTTGGATAAATATGTGTTTGGGGAGTAGTTGTACTTCGTTGGAACTTGTGGGCTCCTCCCTTTGAATATAACTTGGTGCACGCTAGCGATCAGCGCCTTGGGGAGCTTAGGGTTTTCTATTCTTCTCTTCAAATGAGGAGAGATAAGACTGTTCCCTGATTCCTTATTGAAATTAAAAGCCTACATGCACGAAAAATCATGCATAGCCCGCCGGTACTAGGAGGGGAGAAAAGTTACGTTTGTAGGGAGGTGGGGTACTCTTTGCCCCAACCAACGACTTTCTCATTGTTTTAATTGTTCAATAAATTTTATTATCTTATAAATTTAATCATTCATTGATTGTAGGAAAAGTAAATTTTTTTTTTTTAAATTTATTTATTGATATTTACAGGAAAAGTAAAAAAAAAAAATAAGAAAAAAATTCAGGTTTTGAGAAACGTTTCAAAGTTCTTTAGGGAACTTTATACCCCACGCCCTTACTTAAAGGTTAATATGATTACTATCTCTGTTTGTAATATTATTAAATTCCAAACCAACAAATTATTTATAACATGAAAATAGCGACTGAAAAAAAATAAATAGGTCAACTTTTCAATAAAGACTACATTCCTAGAAAGTAACCCGTATTGAAAGAAGACAAGTAACTGGAACCCTTGGAGCCCTATCGCAATAGGAGAGAAGGAAAAGGACACAAATGAAGGGACGGAGGTTGACGACCCTGCCCTTAGGGCCTCTTTTGGGAAATCGTGACTAAACTCAGCCTAGCAACTTGGAATATATCCATATAATGAAACACTATAAGTATATATATATATAGTATATAATAAGACTCACACATTCACATTATGACTGTTCACGGTACGACTGAAAACAAATACAATTGATAAAAGATCTTTGAGGCTCCACTAAGCCATTGAACTCTCGAATCCAATCCTTACTGTCCAAAATCCTACGTAAAATCCATAATTCTCGTTACATTGTTACGAAAAAAGTCATCCGTAATGTCCTATTTGTTACTGATTTGACCCGAACCCGATATCAGTATTTTGATGACTAACTTTATTCCCACTCCAACCCTCCAGTTTCAAACCTAGAAACTTCTTCAATTCCTGACAATTCTCCGAGGCGTACGAAAAGGTGGTCCCGTAACATTTTAAGTTGAATTTGTTGGTACTACCACTGGGTAGTTTCTCTACTAGCCTTTATTTGTTTTTAAGGCATAATATTATTGTGTGTTATAAATGTAATAGAATATAACAATTATTAACCACTAACTTCCTTTTTATAATCCGTCATAAAATTTATAATCTTAATTAATTAATTTAGTATAAATTATTAAATCAAGCGTAAAAATATGAATGCGAATATTTTAAAAAATATTAAAAAAACATCTTACCAGATTGTATATGTTATTTTTGAGTACCATTCATTGATAAACTGGATGAGATAACTTTTTAATACTTAATTTTTTTGTTTTTGAAAAGCTTATTTTAGTTGTATTATATAACTATAATTTAGCAATAAATCCTTCTTTACAATTATTCTTCTCGAATTTTCTTTATTTTAAATTTGTTACCTCAATTTAAATTTTCACTGCCCGCTGCTTGGCACTTATATTTAATCTGTTAGCATTCGAGGGTGGATCCTATGGGATCTAGGACCCTCCTGGGGTTCACTCAGCCTCTATAATTGGTATCCAAATGGAGGGGGGGAAATCTGATCGTGATTACGGACAAATAACCTCTCTGAACAACCGTAGAAACAATGCGGTCTCTACTACGTATTGTACTGTGACCCTTAATGGGTTGTACACGTAGTACTGTTTTTGTTGTTTTATTTGAAGAGAAATATTTTTAAACATAAACTCCATAACATAATTTTTGAAAAGCATCGTCATCCTCAACACTGACTTAATGACCTTTGTTAATGCCCTGTAGACGATGACTGTGGCTGACTGCGATCGAAGCGGACACGACACAGCACTCTAACCGGCATTTCCCCCGACAAACCCAGGCCGGGTAATCTTCACCAACGGTTTCATTCAAAGCTAGAATGTTTTGGCCATTATATTTGTTATAACTATACCTTTCTTTTGCTCAAAATAAAATATAAATTATGACCTAAATGCTAATACAAATGTTCAATATTTTAATTTTTAAAATAGGCGAATTCGCAATAACGAAAAACATTCGTTAAGGTGTCCTATTCACTGGCTACACATCGAATTGCACACAAGTTAATCAACAATTCAAAAAATGTTCATTCCTTAAATAGAAAATTTCCTTAACCATCGGCCGTAGCCAAGTAAATATATTCAGCGCTATGATATGATTAATTAAATTAAATATGTGGAATGTTTATTTTTTTAATTCATTCAAGTTGGTTCATTTTAACTAACAACATAACGGACCTACAATAATTAACAATATTTAAAAATATTCCTAGATTAAGTACAAAAATGTTTTAACCTTTGTAATCAGAAGATGACCTCGTGACCTTCCAAGCTGAATTTCTTATTCGAGTATTACCATTGGGTAATTTCTCTCCTTGCCTTTATCTCTGACATTATTTATCTTTCATTATATTTACTTGATGTATTCGATTATAATGTTGGAAATTTCAATTAATACTTTAAAAAAAAAAACCTTTGTAGTTAGCAAGTAAAAAAAATCTTAAGCATTAACATGATTAAGAAACAACAAATATACAATATTTTAATTTTTACAATTCACCCATATTAGATAATAAAAAACATTCATATAGGTTTGTTCAATTCAATTAACAACCTGTCAAATGCCACATAAATTAATCAACAGTATTGAAAATATTCATCCCTTAAGTTCAAAATTTCCTTAAACGTCGGTACTTTAATAGGCAAGTAAATCTAGAGCGATTAAGTCAATTAAAAATTTGTAACATTTATTTTTTCAAATTTACGCGTTTCGTTTACAAAAAACATGAATTTACGATTTTTCAATTCAACATGTAAATTAACACATACTGCAATTAACTGTATTAAAAGAAGGTTCATATTTAAAATACAAGCATACCTCACAAATATACCTCTTTTACATTCTGTAAATAATACAGTATATAATATTACATATACAGTAAATAACCAATTTATGAATAAATGAGTAGTACATGATCGGCTGGTTAAAGTTGGAAGGGTAGACCAAGGAGTAGATGGGAAGATTACATCAAAGGGATCTTACGGATTTGGGTTTATAACCTCTGGTAAAAAAACACCGAGGTACTTAGTTGCTGATAATTCTAGGTTGTTATGTCTATATCTGTTATATCTATATTTAGTCGTGTAATTATTGCTGTTTTAATTATGGATCGAACGCTAATGACTTAGGTAGGTTGCACCTCAAAGCATCATACCAACCATCTTAGAAAATCAGGGCTTTTTACATACGGTTCGGTAAGATAGATATTAAATAAATAATAAAATTCCAACATAATTGCTTGAAACATTGACCCGGAATGCAGGTGTAGCGAATTGAGGTTTTACAAGAAGCGTTACAACGCGACAATCACCGACAAGAGTCAGATGACTTGGTGGCTAGAATCAGGTGACTTAAAAGACCTCTTCAATTTACTCAGAGGTTGGCAACAGCGGTCCTCTTGAGGTTGGCAGCCATGAGGGTTCTCCTTGATGACATTCTCCTCTTCCAACGACCACCCCCTCCCAAATCTCTGAGTCGTTAGGACTTGATTACTTCAACGGTTTGTCTCAATGTCTAGAGCATTTACCGACATTTTTTTCTTTAATTCGAATTTGCTTGATATTGAAAAAGATGTAGCGCTACGCCACTATACTACTGGATTTCGAATGAGTTATTAACGCGTACCACTACAACCCAAGATACATGGTAGAGACTGTAATGTTTCTTGGAAAACGGTTGTCCAAGATCACGCTCAACCGCTAGATTTACTCTCCTTATTTCTGGTACCAACTTTATAGAGGCTGGGTGTGCTCAGGAGGGTCCTAGATCCTGTATGATCCATCTCCGGCTGCTAACAGACTAAATAAAAGTCTTGTCTGCAACGGGATTTGAACCAGGATTTTCGGCATGGCTACTCAGTGATCTACCACTGAGCATATATACATATAAGATATTTAATTATTGGGGAGCAGAGTGGCTCAATGATAGAGAGGCGAGTTGCATCATCGAAGGTCCCGGGTTCAAAAACGGTTGTGGCAGATTTTAATTGATCTGTTAACCGGGGTTGGACCTTGGGGGATCTACAGAACCTCCTTCGGCTCACCTAGCGTCTATGAAGTGGGTTCCCAAAATAGAGGGAACCTAACAGTTGAGCGTGATCTAGGAGAAATCACTTCCCTGCACAAGTCCATGAAAAGTCCATGAAACAGTACACTCTCTTACACGTGCTGCACCAAGACCTATGATCTTCCCCCTTTATTACTTTTCTTCGACTAAGTATGCAAAATTTCATATCTTTAGCCTTATAAACGGTTAATATCTATATTAATGCTCTTATGTCCGGAATTTTTTTTTACGTGTTGAAATAGTTCTCCATTTTTTAAAACATTTTATAATATTATATATTTTTGTTACGTTCCATAATCTTTTACGAATATTTATTTCAGGTAATATTTTCTTAATATCTTTAGGTTTGTAGCAGCATGTTTCACGTCTATACTACTACTCACATTTTCGGAATTTTTTTTCAGTATGAGAAAATACTGCTACATTTTTTTCTCAGATTTTAATTAATAAACAAATGCTTTTGTATTTTATATTTATCCATTCTGTGTAATACCGATAGTGAGAGACAGTTAATTATTATTTCAAATAAAATAAAATGAACTTTAGAGGAATATCCTTTTCAATATTCGGTATCCAAGTCGTGTCAGATAATTTTAGGCTTTGTGACTGATAAAAATGCTTTATAATTAAAGAGAGAAGTCAGAATCACAATATAACTTTGTGTATTCTATTACACGTATTGGAAAATAAAAATGAGTTATTCTTTTTTATTATAAAAAGAAAAAAATCATAACTGACAAAATCCGAATTTTCATTAACCTTGAGCATTTTGTTGCAATCGATCAACTAACTTACATTAAAACACGCAAGGAATATAGGTAATAATATAAAACTAATCAATAAACGTGTATATATTTTATAATAATTTAGAAATTAGATATAAAATACATGTAATTAATAATTTTTGAATTATTAAAAATATATAAATATAAATATATTTATGATATAAAATATATTTTTCTTTCATTTAAAAGTTTGTTCTTATTTATTTATAATTGTTTTTATATTTATTCGTGTGAAGAGGTAAAATATAAACATTTGGTTAGTTTTTTATTTATTTATTTTATTTTTTATAAATGCATTGTGTTAAGTTATGAAATGAATGAGTATTTATGGATAAGAGAAATAGTCGATGTATTGCAGAATATTAGAAGGTTATTATATCATACAAATTAAATTAAAAAAAAACAGTATCCTGATACAAGACTGAAAAGAAAAGAAACGTTTTCGCCTACTTCAACATTTACTGGACAAACGTTCGGGACCTTTGAATTAATTACAAAAGACTCATTTACATGACATTTATCAGACCTATTTGGACATACGGAGTTGAGCTTTGGGGCTCTACTAAACCATCCAATTCATCTCGTATCCAATCCTTACAATCCAAAATCCTTCGTAAAATACTCAATGCTCCTTGTCGCAAACTCATCCATCATGATCTTAATATCCCATATGTTGCTGATTTGGCCCAAACTAGGTACCTATCCTTCCATGAAAAGCTCCATACACACTTGAATCCGCTAGTCTCTCAACTTGCTTCCCATACTATTCCTGATAACCCTGCGAGGCGTCTGAAAAGAATATGGTCTCGAGACCTTCTGTTCCCTCCAAAGGATGACATAACCAAGGATTTTTTTGGTCATTTTAAAAATTTCTAGGGTCACCTTCCTATTTGTTATTGTTTATATATATATATATGTATATATATATATATATATATATATATATATATATATATATATGTATGTATGTATATAAGTTACTAAGAAAGTGTAGTTACAATTTTTCTTTATTTTATTATTATTAATTTTTTATTCTTTTTTCTCTCTGTTGAAAGTTTTATTTTATACATTTTTTCTTTCATTGTAAATTATTAGTACATTATTAGCATTTATTATTAGCACAGATACAGTTAAATATATACCATTGTTTTAGATTTGAGGCTGGTCTATTTGGTACAGCATGTAATTTTGTGAATTGTAGGAAATTATACATGAAATAAATAAAAAATAGGGTCACCTGCCGCGCTACCGACTATAGTATTGTAATATTGTATTTAAGTTCTAAAATTAAATATTAACAATACATTAACTATTACATTAAATAGTTATCAATACATTAAATATTAATACATTAAGTGTATAGTATAAGAAATTTAAAATTCAGAAGTGGTCCAAATAATTAATTTATATTTTAGAGTAAAAATATGATTAAATCTAATTAAACAGAAATTATAAATAAATAAAAATAATAAAAATAATAAATAAATAAGTAATATGAAATTAAAATTACTATTTTCACCCGGGCCTGTGAAAAAAAACTACAACTAATAAATATAATTTCTAGCTCAATCTAAATTGGTTTTTAAAGATGAGAAAGTATCGACGGAACCTTTTCCTCTACAGTGTTTTCAATTAATTAAAATAAGTGCTGTAGATGGAAGTAAATCCCCTTTTATTGTAATTAACATTGGATGATTCGAGGGTAAAAAGTCAATGAACACATAAAAATAACCATGCCTTATTAAATGTGAAATTATTCGAGCCGAAACTCGTGAGTCTCAGAGCTCGCTAGGAATGTGGCCATCCTGTTGTATCTTCTATATAACAAAACCCTCGCATTCGTCCATGCGTCTCATTTTTCTCACTAAATTCTAAAAAAAAAAAATCGTCGAATAATATGGATACTTTCCGTGTCATTCTCCGTGCACATGTTTCTAAGTTATAAAAATATAAAGAAATAGAATGTAATATAAAATGCAAATAGAGAAGTAATGCTGAAAGTAAATTCGGACAATACTAAGTATTATTAGCAGCAAAAGGGGAGATTTTAGGGATATTGTTTTAGGAGGGAATAATTTTGAACATGTCGAGGAAGTACATAGGATATATGGTATCTAGAAAAAACAAAATTTAAGAGGAAATAAAGGCGCGATTAGCCCAATCGAGGCGATGATTTGTTTTGGAACACGGTCTCCCGGAGTGAATTTTTTTTCTTTGTATTGTTTATTTTTAATAAATAAACACGTTTACTGTGGAAATCATCCAATTCGCAAGTGATTCACATAAATAAGATCATTAAACACCGGAAAATTGGAAAAACACCATGGGTTTTTTTTCAGAATAGAATAATTTATTGATTTTTACAACTGTACATCAAGTAAATCTGCTGTATGAACAAAGGACATGAAAAAAAAAACACTTGTGGAGACTATCCATTGATAGCACTCCAATAAAGTTTTATAGTAGGAGGTCTCGAGGCCATCTTCTTTTCAGATGCCTCGGAGGGTTCAGGAATATTATGGGAACCAAGTTGAGAGACTAGCGGATTCAAGTGTGTATGGAGCTTTTCATGGGAGGATAGGTATCTAGTTTGAACTAAATCAGCAACATATGGAATATTAAGATCATGATGGATGACTTTGTTTGTGACATAATAAGGAGCATTGAGGATTTTACGAAGGATTTCGGATTGTAAGAATTGGATACGAGATGAATTGGATGGTTTAGTAGAGCCCCAAAGTTCAACTCCGTATGTCCAAATAGGTCTGATAACTGTAATGTAAATGACTCTGTTGTAATTAATTGGGTGTTTAGAACGTTTGTTCATTAAATGTTGAAGTAGGCGAAAACGTCGAGTAGTTTCTTGTCTTTACAGTCTTGTATGAGGATTCCAAATGAGACGGTTGTCCAGATGGAGTCCTAGGTCAATGTAGGGTAAAATGGAAATGCATCATTAAAAAATCTATAAACACTCATTTCAAAAGTAGTTAGATAACATACAATCGTTAATTTGGTTAAATACTAAAGAACAGAATATAATGCAAAGACAATTTTTAAAAAGTAGTGAAAAGTAAAAAAAAATAAGTTGAATAATGAAAAACCACACAGTAAAAGCAATGCCTAATTTTGTTTTCCTGTACTTTACAGACGTCATTAGTTCAAGAAAAATCTTATTTCGACGTCTAGTTTACTTAGAATAACTGATAATTGTACATTACTGTTATTGCATACACGGTGTGCATTCGGTCTCGAATAGGTTAAAAAACTCAGAACATAACAAAATGCACAGAATTATTTTGATTCTTGGACAATTATCGTTACTGCCGAAAAGATCTCGTGCGACGTTTGCCATGCGTTACTCTTCCAAAATAATTGTTGAACTTTTTTTGAGCTTTTTAGACCCGTGCCTAAAGGAAGGGTGTGTTGGAATCGTGTGAAAAATATCTTTCCCTGTTTTTATTTTATTTTAAGTAGTAAAAGAACTATATTAGTGATATATTTTTTTCAGTTTTTAGGTTTCAAGGGATAGATAAATTCACAGTAATTATATTTTTAAATAAATGATTTTTTACATGCACGGGAGAGAGGTAGCTCAACAGTAGAGTGCCGAGTCGCTGTGCTGGGTTCAAATCCGACTGTGCCAGACAAACATAATCTGTTCATTGCCAAGGGGGGACCCTCCAGGGACTAACCTCTCTGCACAACCGTTGTCATAGAAACATTACCGTCTCTACCATGTACTGAACGCAAGATCATTCATTTGGAGTAGTACTACAGGTTAGGATTTATTTCATAACTAAATAAATCTGTTTATATATTTTTCATTATGAGACAAATTAGTAAAACCAATTTAGGAATTTTCTATCAAAAGTAAATTATCAAAACTAGGCAACTAAATAGCGCTGCGTTACAATGCCAAAGGTCCTGGGTTAGAATCCCGGTCGTTGGTGTAGTTGTCGTTGTAAACTTTTATTTAATTTGTTAGTTGCTATAGATGGATCCTATGGGATCTAGAACCCTTCTGGGTAAAGGGGAAAACCTAAATTAGGGGAAAATCTGCCGGATGAGCGTAATCTATGACATAATTAAATATATAAATGTTCTGTTTGAAAAAAAAATCTGTTAACATTCCTGTTGCAAAAAAATAAAAACAGAAGCCAGTATTCCTGCCAATGAAATAATCCTGGACTTAAATTATTTGAGAAATATAGTTGGAACTTCATGTAACTTATGCTAAATATATTCTTATAAATCCACGGATGTAAGTACAATCAAGTCCAATCGATAAATCCTTGGAACACAATTGTGATGGAGTGTGTTTGGCTTGTAATGGAATTGCGAATGCGTGCTACCCAGCGTTACCTTGAATAATTGCCTATTCGCTTACCGAGTCAAAGTCATATTACGGTTTCAGTAGCGGTTAACATACATATATACCCCGAAACATTATTAACATACTCCATATATAAATAAACAATAAGAGAATGAAGTTAACCATTCCGTCTTACTATAATTGACAACAATATAAAAAAAATATATACCAGTAGTAGTAATTGATTAGATGCGGGATAGTAATGCGTTTTATATAGAATAATTCCATAAATTTAGTAAAAATTACCTAAGAATTTTTCAAAAATTAATTTATTGTTACCACTGGGAAATATAGGAGATTACATAACGCAGAATTGCGAAGCATGCATCCGGTAAATATTATTCAGGTGATAGCGTCGCGAAGATTAAGATGGGCCTGTAAAGTTGATGGGCTTAGTAAGGAATGAATTCTTAAGATGTTAATAGGTGCTGTATCGACTGGGAAGCTTCTAAGGGATAGACCGAAGCGTAGGTGGGAGGATTGCGTTTAGAGTCATCTGGCGGATTTGGGTTTGGGTAGTGATTCGTGGACAGAAATTTGGGTACTCTCATAACATCATATTATAAATATTTCTATTTTAAAGAGGAAATAACAATTTGTAACTAAAAAATTATCATATTTTAGTTGCAAATTATTTTTTAATGAATATTGCTTGTAATAAATGTTTTATTATTTCTAGTTTAATTTTGTCTACATGTTTCTCATTTATTTCATTTCCTAAAAATCTGTTGTATCATAATGAAAAGCAATGCCTATTTAAAATTCATTGTAGGCAGCATAACCTGACACGGTCAAAATAATTGAGGTAAGTGACACCTGAGCGCGCTGATGTCAACAGGCCCTAAAATATACTTGTACCGAAGTTTGTAAGCAGAGGTTGGTGGTATCGGCATCGAGTATTCGGGTTCGCTAAACCTTGTCATTATTATTAGTTTATTCATTGAATTTTACAACTGTATTATAACAATACAACAAGCAAATGGCAGAAATGATACATTATGGCATGGATAAAGACAAGCAGAAAAACTACCCACCGTAAGTACTTGAATAAAAAATTCAAGTTAGAAGGTCAAGAGGCCTTCTTTTCAGACTTATCGGAGGATCATCGGGAATTGATGAAGAAGGTTTGAAACTAGAGTTTGAATGGGAATAAAATATGTCATGAAAATATTGATATTGGATTCGGGCCAAATCAGTAGCAAATGGGACATTAAAATCATTATGGATTACTTTGTTCGTGGCAAAGAAAGGAGCATTAAGGATTTTATGAAGGATTTCGGATTGTAAGGATTGGATACGAGAAGAAATGGATGGTTTAGTGGAGCCGTAAAGCTCTACTCCTTAATTCCAGATGGGTTTTAGGATTGTCATCTAATAATTATAAGATAATTGTTGTTATTTGCCCTTTGTTCTACTAAGGAGTGTTCTAGATACCATAAGAACCACCTTCTGCTGCTAACAGATTGAATAAAACTATGTCAAGCAGCGGGATATGAACTCAAGACCTTCAGCTGGGCAACTCAACGCTCTACACGACGTTAAGGTTAAAGGATGAGCAATGTCTTGAAGTATTCGAAAATAAGCTATATTGTAAAATATTCGATCATAAAAAAGGACGAGTCCGCTAGAGATTTTTGGCAGATACAAAACGCGAAATCGCAATGCGGAATGCTAATATCCCTAAATTGGTATGGATTATCTTGATAATTAGTAATGGGGTTAGTATCGAACGGATTCCTGAAAAAAAATTAATTTAATCAATTTTGCTAGATGTGATCTTAAGGATTTGGATGGTCATCTGTGGACGGAGGTGTGTAAACAGCTATGAAGTGTATGAGCATCGAGCTTTCTGGTTCGCTAAAGCATTTATTATTTATATTATTGTTATTATATATGTACGAGCGTGTTTTTTAATTTCCTCCTTATATATATATATATATATATATATATATATATATATATATATATATATTTTGTATTTACATTTAATTATTAATTTTATTTCTATAGTGGATCCATCTGTTATTTTACTCTCATGTACCATATATATTAATTCTTTTCACCATTTTCTAGATAAAAAATGGTGATATGTATATAGTGCATAGCTTCTTTCTTGTATTATGTCCTGTAATCACAAATTATTAATGTTTACAAGACCCATCACTAGAAGGCGAATATTTTCCCTGGTTTTTGCGATAGACAACATCCCCTAACATTTTTACCCTAGTTGCACATTTATCCCACTTTGTCCTGAAAGTTATATAAAAAACAATAATTATATAATAAAAATGAGGATTTATGAGGACATCCTGATGATATACAGTAATTAATTAAAATTAACTTAGCCCGTCCCCCTGCAAGCATCAAGTAACGAAGCTTAATGACGTATGGACACGAACTTCCTGAAGTAATTGTTAATCTACCACCTACGTTAAAAGCTTAACCGGAAAGATAATATTTGTTTTTCGAAGGAAATTTAAAAAGTGAGATTTTCCTTACTTAAATTAAATTTATTTCCTACATAGTAAAAAAAAAGGCACTGCTAGTATTTCAATTAAGGCGCATTAAGAAAGAAATATTTATTCTCTAAAATAAATCCTCAAGTAGTTTAAAATATCATAATTAAGAGAATAGTAATAAAAATATGTTTTGTTTATTTTAAACAAAATCCGTAAAAAATTGATGAAAACAAACACAAACGTGCTGAACAGTATTTTTTAACATTAAATTTGTTATTTTTTTGTTTCAAAGAACTGAAGAAACAATTCAGTCTTTATTATGTGCATATCTCAAGACCTTTCAAGACTGATACAATTTTTTAAAATTATATTACTTTATATTTATGTAATAGTAATAAATGATTATTATTTAAATATTACAAAAAATGTTTTAGTCTCTCAAAACGTATTCAGAATCAACTTCTAATGATTTTGACCTATATACTTCAGGAAATCGTTTATTTTTATTTTGACACCCGATATCAATATGATGTTTCAAAAATAACTATGATAGGGATCATATTTAGATTTACTTTTTAAAAAACCTACCTTGTACGGAAGACCCTTAATGGTTTGTACTGTTCAAACTGAGGGGATAAATCGAAAGCGATATAACATAAGCGATACGTATAGAAAGTTAGTACCATGAAATCTAAAGGGATAAGATAAAGGTTCATACTCGCGCGATTCGGTCACACGTCGCTAATGGTATATCTCTCTTATTCCCACTTGTCGGTTTCTTTAGCGATTTGTATCGTCAGATATTCCAAGCTGTGAAAATGACGGGAAGAAAATAAGATAATTCAGTAATTAATTTCGTTAATCTAGTGAAAGCTCATGTTTGCATCTGGAACAATTCCGTTGCTGCATACTTCAAATTTCTTATTCAACCATTAAACCACGATGTTTGGCTTTGGTTTTTTAAACTAAAGCTGTGAAAATTGTGTACCCACTAGATTTTTGTCACCCATGTCGCACAATTATTGAACCTTCCTAGCAATACATCATAGCAATAAAGGTCTTACTTCCATCTTGAACATTGCTGCATATAGTAAATAATGTATGTTATCGTTCTTTTACTTCCGTACTTACATCTGAACCAATAAAACACTACAACTTATCCCTAATTGAGCTTATTTTTGTAACTAAAGCTGCCAGAATTCTGTACCCACCATATTTTTATAGTCAGGGTCGCGCCGATTTGTCAGCAGCTGTTATTGAGCATTCCTAGCACTAAATCGTCGAAATATACTGTTTTCGATGTATCGTTTTTGTTTTCCTTAATTACACAATGCAAGAACGGAATAAGCAGTATGACAAACATAGAAGATGATCTGCGCTCCTGACAGTATTTCATGACTTTCTTTTTTCGAAATTTACAGCCGTTAGCAACGATAAACGATTTTGAAAAAGTAAAAAAAAAAAAAAATTAACGAAGGCAATCAGGGAAGGGAACCCAGGGTTGAAACCTTTCTTCGTGCTGCCGCTATCGACCGGGGCTCCTCGTTAAGCTGTGGAGTTTATTTTGAAAATATGTACGCTATGTAATGACTTGTCAGTGGGCTAGCAATAACATCGGCGGATCCTCCACCGACCTTCGTCCCCCAACGCGCCCCCC
This sequence comes from Arma custos, assembly GCA_037127475.1. Taxonomy (NCBI): domain Eukaryota; kingdom Metazoa; phylum Arthropoda; class Insecta; order Hemiptera; family Pentatomidae; genus Arma; species Arma custos. Next base: position 44,230,315 of record CM073761.1, read on the forward strand.
CAAAAAAACTCCCCTAACTAAAACTAATCATTTTCATTCCACGTAATCCCCTTAAATCATCTCCCCGAAGAAAAAGTTTTCTCCTTCGGTTTAGCTCGAGAGAAAGCGATACAGATTATATTGGGCGAGTGTCTCCTTTGAAAGGAATATAAGTATCAGGGGGTTTTGAAACGACGACCACGACGGGGGGGGGGGTTCCGATGACGAGTTTAGTTTCGATTGAGTTTGAGAAAGTTGGGCGAGGTGCAGAAGATGAGCCCAATCCCAACTGGACGGTCACCTAACCGAGTTTGGACCGCTCCTTCATGATATCCTTCTATATAACAACCAAGGACCGAAGAGAAAAATAGATTACCATATAGATATATCTGGATCGCCTAGAATCCTTCTACTTTGTGTCGGAACTGGAACAGCAATAGTACAAACTACTCTAGTATTACGATGAATTTTTATTTATAAAAAAACATAATTAAAAGTATCATACCATCCTCTTAATTGTTAATCAATAAATTAGGCACTTGAATTTTCTGGAGTTTTAAGTATAAAAAATTTGAATTTATACAACTATTTTCCTACCAATTGCCTATTAATAATTATAATAACTATTTATTTATTCAGGGACAAGCCCTTTACACTAACAATACAAATAATAATATATAAACTACAGTGCCTTAGAGTAGAGTTTAATTACGATTAATTAATTACTACAATTAAATTAATAAATGAAAAATAAAATATAAATGGAAATAAATACCAAGTTAGCTCCATAATTCTTTTTTAAACAGATAAAAAACTAGAAATAAGAAGAAAAAAAAAACTAGAAATAAGATAGACAATAATTATAAAGAGATAAAACAAATAATATAAGGATAGAGATAGTTGGGTGTGCAGTAAAAAAAAATTTTTTTTTAAATTTATCTATTGATATCTACAACTGTATTACAATAATAAAACAAGTAAATAGGCTAACTGATATATAATGTCATGATAATGACAAGTAGAGAAACTACCCACTGGTAGTACTCAAATCAAAGTTCAAGTAAGGAGGTCTCGTGGCCATCTTCTTTTCAGACGCCTCGGAGGATTATCAGGAATTGAAAAGGAAGCTAGGTTTGAAACTAGAGGGTTTGAGTGGTAATGAAGTTTGATATGAAAGGATAGATACCGGGTTCGGGCCAAATCAGCAACAAAAGGGACATTAAGGTCGTTATGGATGATTTTATTCTTAACAAAATAAGGAGCATTGAGGATTTTACGAAGGATTTTGGACTGTAAGGATTGGATACGAGAGGAATTCGATGGCTTAGTGGAGCCCCAAAGCTCTACTCCGTAAGTCCAAATAGGTCGTATGATGGTCATGTAGATGAGTCTTTTGTAGTTAAATGGGAGCTTAGAGCGTTTGTCTAGTAAGTATTGAAGTAGCCTGAAACGTCGTGCGGTTTCTTGTCTTTTCAGTCTTGTATGAGAATTCCAGGTTAATCGTTTGTCAAGGTGCAACCCTAAGTATCGGATCTGTTCTACAGGCACCAGAGGGATATTATTAAAGGATACTGAAGGGCAGGAAGTCATTGGATTACAACGTAAGGTAAAAGTGATTTGATGCGGTTTTTGAGAATTTATTTTAATTCTCCAGTTTTGACACCATTCTTCAAGATCAGTGATATGGGATTGGAGGCTTTGGGATGCAATAACTGGATTGCTGTTGACTGATAATACACATGTATCATCAGCATACGTGGTAAGGATAGTATTAGGATGAGTTGGGATGCCAGCTTATAAACTGTATATAGGATTGGACCAAGGATACTACCTTGAGGAACACCAGCAGATTTGGAAAAGAGGGACGAATAGACATTGTTATGGTTTACTTGGAAATTATATTTGTGAGATAGGATTGTAGGATGAGAAAGTAAGTAGAGGGTAGGAATTTGCGGAGTTTGTAGAGCAAGCCCGGATACCAGACTCGGTCAAAAGCTTGTTCCACGTCAAGAAAGACTCCTGAACAATATGATCCACGTTCTAATGCAGAGGAGACTACATCCACCACACGATGGAATTGCTGAATGGTGGAGTGGGCAGTAAAATTAAACACAAATAAGTGAATACTTATTTATTATGTGTGCCGACTTTTCGACCTACTGTTTTGTTCATCTTCAGGATTATGAGAGAAAACAGACAAAACAAAATAACTATAAAAATACATTACAGTACTGTACCTTAAATTACTTTGGCATCATATTTTGTTAAAAATTTCTTTCAGTTTACTTATGTTAACTCTCTAGGAGTCTATTATCATACATGTTATATTTTATCTGTATTAAACTAGGTTTTACATACTTGTGTATCTCTCCCTTATATCTCACCTTTTTATGTTAATACTTTTTTTTCATTTGTTAACTTTCTGTTTACCTTCTCTTTTTTTTTCTCTTTGTATTTGTTTGCATTAACACCTTTCTGTGCATTTATTCTGTGATAACTTTTATTCACATAATTTCTTCACTATTTCGTTTAACTTTTCTATTACTCTACATAATAATATTATAGTATTACATTCTTGGTACTGCAATGTATTTTTGTAGTTATTTTGTTTTGTCTGTTTTCTCTCATAGCCCTGAAGATGACCTACAAATTAGGTCGAAACGTCGGCATACGTAATAAATAAGTATTCACTTATTTGGTGTTTCATTTGACAGCACCCCAACTATCTCTATCCTTATTGCATGTATGTCCTTTATTTTTTTTAATGTAGAAGCTAAATCTAAAATTTCATAGTGCTAGCTTTAAAAATGATTTTTTTTTACAAACGTTTTTCACCCTTTTCACTCTCTTAGGGGACGAATTTTCAAAAATCTTTTCTTAGTGCGCGTCGGCCTTATAAAATGTACCTACTGTCATAATTTCAAGTCTGTAGATTATGCCGTTTTGGGTCTGCGATGGTATTTTCAGTCAGGACGAACTCTATTATATATATATATATATATATATATATATATATATATATATATATATATATACGTTCGTTAAAAAAAATCTATCTATGATGACCACGTAAGAAGCAGCTATCAATATAAACGTCGGCACACATAATAAATAATTAATCACGTATTTGTGTTTAATTTGACTGCACCCCCAACTATCTCTATCCTTACATTAGAAGTTACAGTCAACTAATTTGTTCCCCAAAACAAATAATAGTATTCAAATTTTATGAAAAGCAAAACGTCGAAAAAAGTAAATAAAGAAAAATATAAACAATACCAGCAATAATATTTTATTTTTTAAAAGATGTAATTGGATGTGTGAACAGCCAAATTTAGAAGAAAAAATGTTTATTTATTTTAAAACACATTCATACATCAATTAAAAAAAAAAAAAAATCTCAAAACTGAGCATACTCTTTTTTAACATACGACTTTGCGAATGAAATATAATATCTCATAATAATAATTTTTTTTTCTCTCATAATAATTTATTATTATTAGTATGTGCTTAAGTTGTTTTATTGAGTCGTTTAATTTGAAATGTCTTTTTTTATTTTTTATAAATTCCAAGTGAAGATTATAAAAGTTATAGTTGCTTACTATGTTTATATTCATAGATTGTAATGAGCTGGTATTAATCCTCTTTTTTTTGAGACGTACTATCACTATAATTGAATAAACATTGTTTAGTATAGCATCAAATATGACCGTAGAAACACGCGGTTTTCGTTTAATTTTTTTAATAGTTAAAAGTTAGGTAAGACTGAAAAGATAAGAAACTGCTCGACGTTTTCGCCTACTTCAACATTTACTGGACAAACGTTCAAAGCTCCCAATTAATTGCAAAAGACTCATTTACATGACAGTTATAAGACCTATTTGGACATACGGATTTGAGCTTTGGTGCTCTACTGAACCATCCAATTCATCTCGTATCCAATACTTACAATCCAAAATCCTTCGTAAAATCCTCAATGCTCCTTATTATGTCACAAACAAACTCATCCATCATGATCTTAATATCCCATATGTTGCTGATTAGGTCCAAACTAGATACCTATCCTTCCATGAAAAGCTCCACACACACACACTTGAATCCGCTAGTATCTCAACTGGCTTCCCATAATATTCCTGATAATCCTCCGAGGTGTCTGAATAGAAGATGGCCTCGAGACCTTCTACTATAGAACTTTATTGGAGTGCTATCAATGGGTAGTTTCTCCACAAGTGTTTTTTTTTTTTTATGTCCTTCGTTCATACAGCAGATTTACTTGATGTAATATAACTACAGTTGTAAATATCAATAAATTATTATTATTATCATAAAAGTTAGGCACTCGGCAGCTGCAAGAAATATTACCACCACGTTCGGAGAAGGATGTGAAAATTTTCATCCGGCAACACAGATTAATTCATAAATAAATAATTGTAATACAGATGTAATAAAAAAAAAACATGCATTGGTTAATCGAAAGGGACCTAAACTCCTACAAGACAACTCAGACGTCATGTAAAGAAACTAAAAGAGCTGGGTTAAGAAGTCCTCCCATATCCTACTTTGCTTAATGGATTCTATTCTATTTTTTAATTTATTTAAATTAGTAACGACTTCCTGCCCTCCTGTATCGTTTAATACATCCCTCTGATTCCTGTAGAACAGGTCCGGTACTTAGGACTACACCTTGACAAACGCTGAACTTGGAATCCTCATACTAGACAGAAACGACAAGAAACAGCTCGCCGTTTCAGGCTACTTCACACGTATTCAATCCTTACAATCCAAAATCCTGCGTATCATCCTCAATGCTCCTTACGTTGTTACGAATAATGTAATCCATAATGACCTTAATGCCCCGTTTGTTGCTGATTTGGCGCGAATCCAATATCAATCTTTCCATGACAAACTTCATTTCCACTCAAACCCACTAGTTTCAAACCTCGTAACCTCTTCACTTCCTGATAATCCTCCGAGACGTCTGAAAAGAAGATGGTCTCGTGACCTTCTAAGTTGGATTTCTTATTTGAGTACTACCACTGGGTAGTTTCTCTACTTGCCTTTATGTCGGGACATTTGCTGAATGTATTCTGTATACAGTTGTAAATTTCAATAAATATATTTAAAAAAAAAAAAGTTTTTTTTTTTTACAACATTGAATTTCATAAGGGATTTCTTCCCAGAACGACGTTTCTTTAATATTTATATAGATTTTCAAGTCTGTAGCCATTTTTATTTTCCTTTTATGCATGCAAGGAATGCTCATAAGGCACAGGAGTGTCGTTTTCGCAATTTCAGAAGTTCTGAATAAATTCTATTTCGGTCTCTTTATCTCGCATATGTTTGGCGTGTAGTGTACTCCTTGCCCTGTGTCGGGTTTTCCTCTGTAATTTTCTTTTGAGGGAGTAGCCGTTATGAAAGGAAGGCTAGGCGAGCGATAGAACGAATTCTTTGTTATTATGGTAGAGATATAAACTTCAAAATTAGTTCCATTAATATCAGTGAGGGGGCGGTGTGGGGGGTGTGGGGGTTGGAGGGTTGGCGGTGTGGGTGTGAGGGAATTTTTATTGCTTTCATTATCTTAGCTACGTCTTTGAGGCGACTCTGGTATTCGGGGCAACTGCGCTGGCATTCGCAATGTTTGCGCTTCCTGATTTATCTATCATGCGCAAGGCTACACATTGCGCTAGTGATTACATCGGTATATTTTGCTGAATAATAATTAGTATTTAATAATAGTAATAATTAAGCGTATGTATTTTCGGATTCTTAAGATTCAGTTAAGAGAAACGCACAAAAGACATATATACAAGACCTATTTGGACTTACGGAGTAGAGCTATGGGGCTCCACTAAGTCAACGAATTCCTCTCGTATCCAATCTTTACAATTCAAAATCCTTAATGCTCCTTAGTTTGTAACGAATAAAGTAATTTATAATGACCTCTATGCTCCATTTGTTGCTGATTTTGTCTGAACCCGACACCAGTCTTTTCATGAAAAACTTTATTCCCATTCAAACCCTCTAGTTTCAAACCTAGCTCCTTCATCAATTCCTGATAATCCTCTAAAGAGTCTGGAACGAATATTGTCTCGTGACCTTCTATGTTGGAATTTTTAATTGAGTACTACCACTGGGTAGTTTCTCCACTCGTCTTTATCCATGCCTCTATGCATCATTCCATCCATTCACTTGTTTTATTGTTATAATACAGTTGTAAATTTCTATGAATAAACTAATAAAAAAAAATTCAGTTAATAAATGTTTAACCTTTAAAGTGCTATGAGCGCCTGTTTGAAGTCAGCAACAAGGACTTTGGACGAGTATATATTGTATACGCGTTTTTCTATTTTTACCGGTGTACATTTAATAAATATATGAAATTATGATTAAAATATTATCTAGTTGCACCCTAATGGTGTGTTATGTAATCTCTAATTATTAATTCTTACAATACACATCACTATGCCATGATTGTCCAGCGTTGTTACGATAGAACCCGCCTTTATTATTATTTATTTAAAATTATTTATAATTAAAGTGTTAGTGTATACCTCACTACCCCTCACTCTCTAATGATGCTTTCGGACCCTATTTAAATGACCTGCCTGTTTCCACACATTACTCAAAATACCATTTCCATGCAGATGATCTTCAAATTTACCTATCCCTATCCACCCAGAATTAACATTCTTAAGGATTCTGAAAAGTTGACGGATGATGATGAAGGAAATCTTCGGATAAATGGCACACGAAATAAAGGGGGTTCACTCTGATTTTTTCCACTAACAGAATTCCCTAGTTTTATTATTTTTTATAACTGCAAAGCGTGCACCTCAGACTTTATAAAACAATTCCAACCCTTCGTTACGCATGTGAAAGTGGGCCGCAAAGGCCGAAGGATGGACGTCTTCAGGTATTCGAAAATAAGGTGATACGTAGAATGTTCGGTCCAAAAAAGGATGAGACCACTAGAGAATCCAGGAGATTGCATAACGCGGAATTGCGAAGCATGGATCGAGTAAATATTCATATGAATCATATAAATATGATAAAGATGGGATTACGAAGATTAAGATGGGCCCGTAAAGTTGCTGGGCTTAGTAAAGAACGAATTCCTGAGATGTTAAAAGGAGCTGTGCCAACTTGGAAGGGTCTGAAGGTTAGACCGAGGCGTAGTTGGGAGGATTGCGTTAAGAGTGATCTGGCGTATCCGGTTTTGGGTAGTGGCCCGTGGACAGAAGTTTTAAGCAGAGATTGGTGATATCGGCATCGAGCATTTGGGTTCGCCAAGCCTTATTATTACTATTACAGCGTAATCCAGGTTAGAATAATTCAAGAGATAGAGAAATACGATAATTAGTGATTGAAAGGCTGGTAGAAGTCCCAAGGGTAGACCTAAGCGTAGATGGGAGTATTACATTAATGGGTTCGGACAGGTTTTTTTATGATAATTCGTCGTATCGGAATCGAACCTTCGGGTTCGCTAAGCCTTTTATAATAATTGTTATTATATAATTATGTTATTTATTCCTATCCCTTATGATTTACCTTGACGATTTATCTCTTTTATAACCCTCTTAGCTTTTTTAGGATCTCTCAAAAAAATGCTTCCTTTAAATATCTTATAGATTACCTTTCCCCAATTCGGCTGCACACTTTCATCACAACTTATTCATTCTTTAACGTTTTTAATTAACTATGTACCGTTTCAAATTTTCAGAATAATTAATCGATAGGTCTTTATGTAATGATCTATGTGTTTAATAATAATATTAATTCATTTCCTTCGGTTATTCATGTTTATATCACATCTTAATTCTTGTGAATCTTTCGGTTTGGGAGTAATGACGTAAATTAGATAATTAAAGTAACTGTGAGGATTTAAATTATAAACAAACGATCAATTCTATACTTGTTTTTTAATTAATAAAATTCGTATTTAGCTTTACGAACCTCCGTCCGTGGAATACTACCCAAACCAAAATACTACATACATTTCAACACAATCGTCCCACCAATGCTTCGGTCTACACACAGGACGTTTAATAGTCGGTCCAGCGCTTAATAACTTCATTTATAAGGCAATATTCACTAATGCCATCAACTTAACAAGCTCATTTCAACCGTCGAAATAATTTTAAATATTTATTAGTAATCTATTATCTTTTTTTCTAAGGATTTCGTCAGATCGAGGTTTCCTTCAACCAAATCGTTTTTACATTTCCTTCTATATTGTAAATTTTTCTCCCTCAGACCATGATCGTGGTATGGTCTTTTCCGTTGTCTTCCTCGCCGATTCCTCCACAGCATTTGAAAATTAAATCGGGCAATCTTTCCTACTTCATTCATCTGAGATGACCATACCACAAACCTATGCTTTGGAGGACGTTTTGTTGAGTTTCCATTCGCTGTATGGTTTCAATGATGGAATTTTATATGAGTATCTTGGTACCTTTCGTCACATTACTGACGAATTGAGCATATCAATTGCTTTGCGTAATGTGTTTATTCTTTGTTTTATCTATTTTTCCAACATTCCGTTTTTCCCATTTTGAAGCCCAAATATTAAAAATTCTTCACTATTTTTATTATATTTCCTTCATCAACGAGGTCCTCCTGATCATAAATGGTCATTTATTCAGTTTTGGCTTAGTGGTAAAGCTCTGAGTTGCCGTGACGAAAGTCCTGGGTTCAAAACCAGACTTTTACTTCAGTCGGCAGACTTTTATTTAATATTTTAGCTGCCGAGGATGGATCCTATGTGATTTAGAACCCTCCTGGGGTTCACCCATTCTCTCTAAATAAGGCGGGGGGGGGGGGGGTGACGGCTGACCATGATCTAGGACTAATCACCTCCCTGCAAAACCATTGTCCAAGAACGAAACATAAAGTACAGTCTCTACCACGTACTGAACCCAGGATTTTCCAGAGATTGTTAGTGTACAGGTTTTTTTTTAGTTAATTATCTAACGACATGAACAATAAACTGCAACAAACCTGTACCAATAGATCCCATGAAGGGTCTTCAATACGTGGTAGAGGCTGTTCTGTTTTTTTTAGGAAACGGTTATGCGGGTAGATAATTTACCCTGTATCACTCTCAACCGCCAGAATTTCCCCCTATTCTGGGTGCCCACTTAAGGCTGGGTCCCAGGAGGGACCTAGATCCCAGAGGATCCATCTCCCGGCGGTAAAAGAATAAATAAAAGCATGCCAGCGTGCCGGATTTGAACCCAGAGAACCTTTTGCACAGCAAAAGCGCTCTACCACTGAGCCACTCCACTCCCGTAATCATATCTTATAATTATAATATTATATTTATGTATTTATTAGATTATTATCATGCTAACAGTCATCACGCTTTAATGTACGATCAAATATTTTCATATTGTTATGAATAAATAAATATTTAATTGTTAACAAAGGCCGTTTTAATTAAATTAAATACACTGGGATGGATTAAGGGTTGTAATTATTTTCGGACCTACAGGGCATGTGATAGCACTTACACAAGACAATTAGTCAGCGCTTGTCCAGAGCAGGGCAGAATAGTCCGGCAATTACTTACAAGTATCTCAACTTCCAACTTCTCCAATCCTTTTAAGTTGTATATTTCGGTGAAAGTCCTCTTACCCTAGATGTGTCGAGGGAATAGGACCAACCAGTTTTTAAATAAATTGGTACAAATGTGCTAAAATCCAATTGTTTACTTCATTAGAAAACTTGGTACTTGTGATTTGGCAGGTCACCATGATGATATTTTATCTGTAATGGCTGAATTACTATACATTTTTTTCACTTATAACAATATTATTTTTTTTTATGTTAGGTGCTTCTATTTATCTTTTTTTTATCTCAGCTTAAAGGTTTTTTTTATTTACCAAAAGCGTCCATTATCCGAACTAATGTTGTCAGGGGTGGTTTGGATAATCGCAATTCACCAAAAAAATAATATATATATATATATATATATATATATATATATATATATATATATATATATATATATATATATATATATATATATATATATGTATATATTCTATAATAGAAAAATAATTTTATTCTGGTACCAGGTCCCATTAGAATAACAGAGATGAACAAATTTAAATAAATATTTATCTGGCCAAAGGCCTACATCAGAATAAAACCATATTTACATAATATCTTGAAAGTAAATAACTAAACAGGTATGTTTTGGCAGAGAATCAGAAAATGTAATACAAAATAAAAAACAGACAAATTTACAATAAAAGGAAATAGGCTTATGGAAAAATAAGTGAATAGATGATGGCATTTAATAATATCACTATGAGTGAGGAATATTTACAGTAGTTCATCAATCGGTCATGAATATATCTATAAATTATTTATTGATTATAGAGCATCTGTTTGGGAATTCAGAAGATGTTGGAAAAGCTTGGATTTAAATGATGTTAAAGAAGACGCATGACGGATATCGAGTGGGAGTGTGTTCCAAAGACAGAGAACCGCCCGTTCTCGCCCAGAAAGGAACGCTCAAAAGTTTTGGTTCTATGGGAACGGATATAAAGATCGGAAGGGCGAGATCTTGTGCCCTGGGATTGGATAGAGGATTTGAATTGTAGGAGACTATAGATATAAGATGGATGTTGTGAGTTGATAGTTGGAAATAGTCTATGGATAAAAAAGACTACTAGAAAAAAGCCACTTTAACTCAAAGTAACGGCGGGTCACATGAGACCATCTCGGGGCATCGAAGACAAATCGAAGTGAACAATATATATATATATATATATATATATATATATACACACATGTGCGAATGGAAAATCTAACTATTAATAAAAGTTTATAAAAAGCATGATTGTTTATTTACTTAAAAATGTATGTATGTAGTTAAGTATGAACGAATAAAATATGCAACGAACCCCATGTTGTAATTTAAAATGTTTCAGCCAACCAGAACATGCGACAAATGTCGGGCCACCTCCAAGCTTCATGTTTAATTCCAGCGCTTTTTCACACAAAATGGGCCCTGATATGGGTTGACCAGAAGAACGTTGTTGCAAAACCCGAAAAAAAGTCAAAACAGCATCTTCCAACAATTCACACATCACAAAGAATGATTTAAATCTTAAAATGAGCAACCAAATGAATAGGAAGGGTTTCAGAGAAACAAAAAATTGCCTAATTAGGATTACAGGACTCTGCACACTGAGCTACACCGCACCCTATTTAAAACTGAATATCTGCGTAAAAATAAAATATATATTACTCTGGGTAGAAATCCCTCAATAAATACAATATTGAAACAACAACAATTTCCAATCAGAATAAAAACAAAATAGAGCCTACAGAAAGGCTCCATTAAAAATACCATAACGTTTCCTAGCATATTTGTAAAATAAATATGAGCCCTACAATTAATCGTCAAATTATAGTATCTATAATGTTTTTTTTTTTTTAATTGTTAATGTTTGTAACTGTTCAAAAGTGATCCCTTTGTTATACAAAAAAAAAGTTTCGGTTGTGTAATAAATTTATTTAACGGCATTATTTTTTGGATAGTACGTTACAAATCTAAGATCTACAATAGGAATATTTTACTCAGATAAGTCTATAAGTATAGAACGCGTTATTGTCATATATTTCAGTACACATTATAAGTATGATATCAATGTTTGGATTTCCTAGTAGAGGAACTTAAAGTAGAGGGGCAGGTCAGTGTGTAGAGTCGTGAGTTGCTGAGATGAAGATTCTGGTTCGATTTCGTATGTGACAGATAAATTATTTAATCTGATAAAAACCACGAATGGGCCCTGTGGTATCTACAGATTCTCTTGAGGCACATCCAACTTCTATAAAGTGGGTACCCATAAATAGGGGTAAAACCTGGCGCTTGATCGTAATCCCAGTAAATTACAAATAAAATATAAAAGGAAATTATAAAATTCGTTATTTTAGAAACAATACAGTCTCTATCATGTTCCGAACCCAAGAGCCTCGTGTGATGTAATGGTAAAGATATTTTTATATTATATAATTCTTGGAATAATTGAATAAAGTTATAAAATCTTTATTGAAAAGGTGTAAATGTAGTATTCATACTAATTCTTAGTATGAATGTATGTATTAATGGAAAAAAAATCATCCTTCTGCGTAACCTTTTTTCTAGAAATAGTACAGTCTCTAGGATATACAGAACCGAAAACCCTTCATGGATTGTATGTTTGTAAGACCAATACAATTTATTTTTTTCGTTCAGAAGTAGTTAACGTGCTGGGCCAAATTCGGCTGTGATGAAATTTCTTCTCTGCACAATCGTTGGCATAGAAACAATGCAATCCTTACCGTATTCTGAGCCCAAAACCCTTCATGGATTATAGTTTTACGTTTTTTTTCTCTTCTCTTTCAGGCTTTCTTCCGGTTCATACTCCAGACCATATTCATCTTCATTTTCGCTTTTTTCTACATTTTTTTCATTCCAAATTCCATAATTCAACTTAAAAAGTTACCGAAGGCATATGAACTATTACCGAAGTTGAACAATTAGTATAATTAAGCTGATCTGATAGGACTAAATCAAGTACCCGTAAAATAAAAGGCACGACTGAAAATTGGATCAAACGCACTGGGATCTATCTTCATGGAAATTGAGTAATTCGCCTGGGGCATCCATCATAGCTCCGTCAAAGAAGTCGAGAACTTTCTCAGATACTTAGTTTTTCCGATGGCAAAATTAGGTTTAGTTGCTTTTCATAGTTCGACTTGAGTTCCAGAGCTAAGCTGCGTAAGAACTTCTCTAATATTGCCCCCGAAGTCCCTAACTTTGGCTAGAACAAAAACCTGAACTAAATTGAAACATTTGTTTTTATAAAATGAGCAAAATTCCAAGGTTTTCACATGAATAGGTTTTTTATCACTGACGCCCATTTGCAAGGATGAACTGAAGGATTATTAGTTATTAATCTAACGGGAGCGGAGTGGCTCAGTGGTAGAGCACTAAATTGCCGTGCTGAAGGTCGAGGATTTAAATCCCGCTCAGTGGTACTTTTATTTAATCTTTTAACAGTCGGAGATGGATTCTATGGAATCTAGGATTTTCCTGGGACTCACCCTGCCTCTATAAAGCGGGTACCCGAAATAAGGGGGGGAATCTGGCAGTTGAGCGTGATCCAGGACAAATCACCTTCCTGTCCAACCGTTGTTCAAGAAACCCATGACCCTTCATGGGTTCTGGTGGTTTATTTAAGTTGATTGTCCAAGTAGTTAGATAATTACCTAAAAAATCTGTACCTCTAGAATATAGGAAGAATCTTGGGTTAGGAGACCTTCCTGGGGCTCTCCCAGCCTCTATAAAGTAGGTACTCTGAACACTTCACTTCACAAAGTGTTGTCTTAGAAATAGTACAGTCTCTTCGATGTATTGAACCGAAGACCCTTCATGAGTTATAGTGGTACAGGCTTATTTAGCTCTATAAATTTAAAGTTTTTTTTTTTTACCTTAAACATTCTTAGTAATTTTCCACCAATATTCTATTGCTATGTTTTGTACTCTTAAATATATTTTAAATACTCGAATTTATTATGTGATGCCAGAATAATCATTTAAGATGATCACTCAAATTATTATTTCTAGCTTTAGTCTTAATTCGATTCATCTTCAGAGGTCTGTTGTGCGTTTACCAATTTACTAATCAATTATACCCTCTATATATTAATCATACAATAAATAGTGCATCTGGGGTAAGTAAGCACCAAAGGAATTAAAATCGATATACTTTATTAATACGATTTTAAACAATCATAATGATTCAGTATATACATTGAGGATTGCCATAAAATACATAACAAAACTTAAATTACGACTTATCTGTGAAACAGGGTTACGTCTTCAGTTCTTCTTGGTGAGGTGTGTCTTCTCGCTGTCTTCGGATACTCCACCGCCCGCATCTTTCGCTGCTTCCTGCCTTCTTCCTCAGGATCTAATCAGAGAGTCCCCCAAAAGTGGAGTCCTCGACCCCCCTCTTTTCTTAACTCTTCACCCACCTTAACCAAGTGGGTATGATCCTTTTATCTGAGCGACCTACTTCTCGCAAACAAGGAATCACTACTTCGATGAGGAATCATTTGTTTTTCTCGAAGCGTTCTTTTGTTTTTCAATTCTTATTTATTTTTTATACTCATTGTTTTATTCAAAACGTCAGATGTTGTTAGAACATAACGAGGAGATTAAACATTGCCATGAACAAAATATAATAAATGTATTTAAATATTTTTATTTGAATAGAAAATACATGACCAGGACCGGGACTCGAACCCGGGTCTCCCACGTATCCGTCGTTTATCGAGTTATTATCGTAATGAATATTGGGGTAAGTAAGATATTGGTCTAAAAATGAGTTATTGCTTATATTACAACTCCATTTAAAGCCAAAAACTACGAAAAATGATACGATTCCGGTTATCTGAAAGCAGTTAACTCTCTCTGGACAAAATCCGAATTAACCACAGATTCACCGGGGCTGTAGATATATCGTACATATATAGGTAGATAGATGGGTAGTTTCGTTAATTGATAAAATTTAAATAATTCATTCACTTTTTTATTGATATTATTTTATCTAACTGAACTCACAATAGGAAATTATTCGCCATGATTTTAAAGGAGAAAATGCCATTAGCGTTCTTTACAAACAACAAAAAAGCGATTATCAGATTATCCCCGCTTGTTCTCAAATATTCAAAAAGTTTCAGATTAAGGAACCCAAAGTGTGCGATTCTCTAGGCTCCTCCCTCGAAATTAAGCCCAGCGGATTAAAATGCCAATTAATTATTCGACAAAGTTCTTCTCCTTTTTGATTGAACTTTGGTGAGGACTTTGCGCTTCAAAATTGGGCTTATATTGCCTTTCCCCCCCAAAAACCGAGTCGCGATTCTCCAAAGCGATTTTCTATTCCAGCTAAAATTAGTTAATGGTATTCAAATCTCTCCCATTGTGTTTTGGGAATGATAACAGAATACAAAAAATGTACATAAACTTTGAAATTGCCCATAATTCAGAATTTGTAGGAATCATAAAAGATTTAACTTTTTTTTTTATTTGTCTTTAATCAAATGATGTTTATCTTAATATTAATAACATCAATAAAAATTAATTCAACATTTTCAAACATGATATTGGCTGGCTTCTATCGGCCCTAAAGATGGCCTACAACGTAGGTCGAAACGTCGGCATTCATAATAAATAAGTTTTTTTTTATTTTGTGTTACATTGATTGCACCCCCAGACTATCTATATCCCACATTAGATCTTCCAGTCAACTATTTTCCTCTCTATCTGAAATAATAATAATATAATAACTGTAGGCTGTGCGAAAATAAATTGGCACCCAAACCAGCACGAAACGAATTTTATATATTTTCTCCTCTGTGATTAATCCCATTTTAAGAAACTCTTTTGTTTATTTTGGTTTAATTATCATGACTTGTTATAAATATGTTTTAGAGCAGTGTTCTTCAACCTTTTTGCACCTGCAGACCGGTAAAAATAGGATAAATATTTCGCGGACCAACTGAAAGCTAAGACAAATAAAAACCAATAAGCTTGTAGATATTATTTTTTATTATAGAATATGATATCCAATTACATTTATTAGTGTGATATCTGCTGATGCTTCTTTGATATAACAGTTGATATTCGAGTCTTCTGCGTTGTTTCGGAGAGACGAAGCGCTGCATTAACATCTATTCGGTTTTTTTTACAGACATAGCTGAAAAAGTCTTTTCACATAAATAGGAAGTCGACAAATTTACTAATAATTTGATAGCTTTATAACTCAAAGTTGGATATTCTTTTTCTAGCGATATCCAAAATTGAGGCAATGAATGCATTTTATGTCTGGAGACCAGAGTGACATCATAAGACAACTCGATCAGCTTTTCTTTTTCATGAAGATCAAAAAGAAAAGTGCACACGAGTTTATGTCTTCCTAGAATGGATTATTAATCCAGGTTACCTTTATGAGGATCTTCATTTTCTGGGAAATACTTATTCAAATTTTCAGCTAATGCTCTTACATGTTGCTTTATTATGTTAAATATGACTTTCGTGTTCACATCAGCAGCAATCGAAAATTCATCCAATAGAGAAAACATTTCTATCTTCCTCTTGTAAGCGACTATTTCAAAGAGCTTCTTTTTGAACGCATCCTTTTTATTTCTTAAAGTAAAAATAATTGTATATGAACCCTACAGAGAAATATTAACTTCATTAGGCAGACTGAATATGTCCGCCATTATATTGTTATTATACATTGTATTTGTATAGTTTTATACATAATACGTCACGGCGATTTACGATTTGACCAAAATTTTTCGCGGACCGGCAGGAAATTTCTACGGCCCAGTAATGGGCCGCGGACCGGCGGTTGAAGAACACTGTTTTAGAGAACCCGTAAAACCCAAGTAGTAAGGAATACATAAAATCACTTTTCCAATTTTATTGCAACAACTACATCGAATACACCTTGTACTAAATATAAATTGAAGGTTATTGGCATTGATGAGTAATTGGAAGTATTGATCGCAGTTATTAATTTTTACAACTTAACTAAAATATTACTTAAGAGGGAAATAATGGTACGGGTGGAGGTAAAAAAAACCAACGTTTCGACCCATATTGCAGGACTTCTTCAGGGCTGAATATGCAATATAGTGACAATTCAAATTACATATTGTAAATATATTTCTTTTTTACAAATTAATTTATTGATATTTACAACTGTAATAATATTACATCAAGTAAATTTGCTGATATAAAAAATGACATAAAACCAATAAACGCTTGTGAAGAAACTACCCATCGGTAGCACTCCAATATAAGTTCTATAGTAAAAGCTCCCGAGGCCATCTTCTTCTCAGACGCCTCGGAGGGTTATCAGGAATAGTATGGGAAGCAAGTTGAGAGACTAGCGGACTCAAGTCTATATGGAACTTGTCGTGGAAGGATAGGTATCTAGTTTGGGCCGAATCGGCAACATATGGGATATTAAGATCATGATGGATGAGTTTGTTTGTGACATAATAAGGAGCATTGAGGCTTTTACGAAGGATTTTGGATTGTAAGTATTGGATACGAGATGAATTGAATGGTTTAGTAGAGCCCCAAAGCTCAACTCCGTATGTCCAAATAGGTCTGATAACTATCAAGTAAATGAGTATTTTGTAATTAATTGGGAGCTTAGAACGTTTGTCCAGTAAATGTTGAAGTAGGCGAAAACGTCGAGCAGTTTCTTGTCTTTTCAGTCTTGTATGAGGATACATATGGTAAATATGAAAATTAAATTACATAAGCCTCAAACATATACACATACATTAGTATCAACTTTAATATAAATAACATGTAATTTTAATTGTCTGTATTTTGCATATTTAGCCCAGAAGAAGACCTGCGATGTGGGTCTAAACCTTGGCTCACCGATAAACAGTTCTCTCTACTTAAGAGCAATTTTTTTTACCGCCACACTGAAAATTTTCTTCCTCATATACATAAGGTCAACTCTTATTATTCAAGATAAGATATTTGTTATTTTATGGACATGGTGTCCCTTACCTCCGGTGAACAGATATGTTTCCGTTAATGTTTCATTAATGACACTTATAATTTTGGACCAATCTTCCATTCATTACCGATGAAGTCGTTTAATTATTACATATGTTTTATAATATTCAATCTATCTCCATCTCTATTTTTCCACATTCTTTTGGACGTTCTTATCTTCATTTCATTTTCTTCTTTCTAAAAGGTGAAGAGGTCCCCCCTAAGATAGTGGAAGGTAGAAAGAAACGTTAAGATTGGCAACTAGATAAGGGCTCGGGGTTTCCAAAGGAGTCCGCAACAGATCGAGAGTTAAGGGTTAATCCAGACCCTGGCCAAGTTCTCAGTTCTCTCGGCGAGGTTTCGTAACATATTTCTCTATTTTCGTTCAACTTTTATTGCTGTCCCTCCTCTAAACGGTATTTGTGAGGGAAGTCTTTCATATATGTCGGATAAAATTATTTCGATAAATCTGATAAAAGCCAAAACCTTCACTGAGGTGTTATTGTTTTTGGGTTTAAAAGATGATCACACCTTTCCGAAAATCGTATTTACAATAGACTGTTGTATAGTTAACAAACGGTGAACGACTAGTGAGAAATGTATAAGTTTATTGAGTCATTGAGCAGATATAATGTGATATACAAGAAATGTAGAGACTACTCTCTTGCATACTATAACTAACAACTACCTACATTTCTACCTTCTGCCTTCTCCAATCTTAGAGGAAGTATATATGCCTGTAAAAGAAAAGGGGAGGACAAGGAAAATTACAATTCTGACAACAGGAAAGCATTTATGAAACTTCCTTGTTACAAAACTATTTCATTAAACAATTTGCTTAATTCCATTGAAAGGTAACTGTATTTATGAAATTATCATATTTCTTAGGAAACAGCTAACACAAAGTAACTTTATTCTAACAAACAGTATATAATAAAGAAACATATATATAGGATTATTCAGAAAGTAAGGAACATTTTGGAATTTAAAAAAAACTATGTGCAAGAATTTTTTTTTTATAGTTTACATGTAAAAGAGGGACTAAAATACTACTTTTCAATTCAGTTACTAATCATAGCGGTAGATAAGCTTTGAAATTCCTGTGTCATAGAATTCTGCCGCGTACCTTTGTGTCACAATTCACATGTTCCTCGTGTTACGATTCTATCCAGTAGTGCATCACCATGACTGTGGTAGGAATCCAAAAACGTTAAAGCTGCCCCCCTCCCCCTTCCTTGTTCTTTATGGTGATCTGTAAGCATTTTTGGCACTCATCTTGCACAAGATTTGTGGTATACTACCTTCCGTGAAACAATTCCAAACAATAAAGTCCGTGAAACTTTTGGGAAATATAGAGAAAGCTCAGTTATTGTGAAACGGCGGTTTTCGCGAATTTTTCCGTCAACTTTGGCGACCAGATCGTCAGTCACAATGCTCGGGCGTCCACTCTCCTCTTCATCATGAACGCTTGTTGTATCTATCTGGCCTTGATGACGTACATAATATAAATAATCTAGTATATAGAAGAATACATAATACAATTTATTAGGTATTTACAATGTGCCAACAAATCAATAAAAAGTACGAATCCTTACACGGTACTAAGCAATTATAGAGAATAAATAAATAACAACAAACGTATGAGCTAGGATGCAATAAATTATAAATCACATTATGCTGAAAAAACAATTTCAATTTTTTAATTTGGTTCCATTGAGTAAAAACGTGAAAACTAAACAACAAAATAGGTATCAGTTCCGAACGTTGTCTCTTCGAGTAAAGTAACATAAAATTTTTATCTTCCATTCGTATTCGTTTTAATATTCTTGAAAATAAAAATATAAGTGAGCTTTAGTATGAAAAAAACAAAGTAATTATGGGGAATTTGCATATTTTGGTAATTATGAATAAATAAACGTTTCAAAAAACATATACGTCAATTATACTTCCAAAGGTTTGTTGAAACGTTTATTGATTTATGAAATAATTACAGAAATATGGAAAATTCCCACAATGGCATTTTTTTCATATTAAAACTCTCGATTATTTTTATATTCTAGAATATTAAAAAGGAATCAACTGGAAGGTTAAAACTTGTTGTGGTTTAAATTGATGCGACAACCTGCGAAACTGTTATTACTACATACAATAATATTTATAAATAAAGTTTGTTAAAACGGGATTGGAGCAAATTCGTTAATGAAGAGGTATTAAGGCTAGCGTACTCGGTCGATGGCGGAAAGAATTACTCGGAAGTGAGATTGTTCACGTGTCATTATTCACGTTTAAATCTTAAACCTCAAACACTATTGAATGATACACGTGTCTAATTTATAATGTAAATATATTGTAATTCCTCCGGCAATTTATGACAATGTATTAAGCCAACTCGGTACATTATGTATGCGACATACTGAGTCTAAACTTCTAGAATAAGTAAATTTCGGATATGAGGGAACTAGGAACCTAGAGACAGAAGTGGTGTGCATAGTTTGAGAAGTTAGCCGGCGACTATCTGGACAATTCCTGTCATCTTGACGGAGTCCTGCCATATTCAAATAACTTTAGAGACAGGATCAGGCTTCGTGTAAGAACTAAATAACCTATCACATTCCGATAGTTTTATAAACTGTAATACTCTGCAACAGTCTATTTTATTATTATATTATATAATGAAAAACAAACCTGTACCTCTAGAACCCATGGAGGGTCTAGGGTTCAGTATGTGGTAGAGACTGTACTGATTCATGGACAATGGCTGTGCATGGAGTTCTCACTTACCCCTGAGACACTCTCCAGTCGGCACAGCGCTTATACAATTTTTAGGAATTCGTTCGTTACTGAGTCCAGAAACTTTAAAAGCCCACCTTAATCTTCGTAACGCTATAACTTCAATAATATTAACTGTGTGTGTGTGGTTCGCGTTTCCGTGTTGTGTGATCTAATTTCTCCAGTGGTCTCATTGTTTTTGTGTCGAATGTTCTATGCAGTGCCTTATTTTCGAATACCCAAAAACTTATATATTTTAAATTTATAGGAAAAACTATGTCTTTTTTTCTGTGAAGTTGAAATATTCAAAGAAATATAAATTAATTCTATAAATGTATTTTTAAACACGTAGACTCTAGGATAACCTTTCAAATGTTAATATCTTCTGTATCATTAACTTAATGGGCGACATGATTGATAGCTCTGGTTCATTTTTTTTATTCCTTCAAGTTTATTACTGGTATTTATTATCCCCCATTCCCTTCCGGTCCATTTATCGTTTTCATCTTTTGTTTTTTGCTACTATCCTTTCCTTAATTAAAGAACAAAAAGGTTCTTCCGACATTCCCAAGTATTATTCTAAGCTCCGACCGTAAATGATTTCCAGTAATATCTACAGTCTAAGCGAATCTCCGAAAGATTATCCGTCATTGGATATTTTCCTGTAAGCAATATTTTAATTATTTCATTAATTTGGTAAAACCATTTTCCAGTCAATTTTATTTATTTCAAAAACGTTTCGACTACATAGTCATTTTCAATTTTTCCTTATTTTTCAAAAGCATTACTTAAACTGATTATAAGTCCATTTTAGAATTTTCATTATACCAATTCTGTAATTTAACAACATAAATAATATAAAAAACAACAACGATATTTTTATTCAGGACATATTTTTATAAATGTTGTATTTATTATATCGTATTATATATATATGAGGGGGAGCGGAGTGGCTCAGTGGTAGAGCACTTGAGTTGCTATGCCGGAAATGCTGGTTAAAATCTGCGGACAAGACTTTTATTAAGTCTGTTTGCAGCCGGAGATGGGTCATATAGGATCTAGGACCTCCTGGGGCTCACCAAGACTCTATAAAATATTATAAAAATATGTTAATCAAAATAAGGGGGAGAAAGCTGGCGGTTGAGCGTAACCTAGGACAAATCACCTCCTTGCACAACCGTTGTGAATACGTATAGTCTCTAGTTTGTATTAAACCCGAGAAACTGAAAACTCTTTCAAATTTTAGCTTTAAAAAATACCGATATGTCATGTTATTCTATATGTTTCAACAACGTTTTTATTCTCAATTTTATCAACAAATTTTTTTATACCATTAATATTCTCAATATTTCACCATTTTTTTTCAAATACCATTCACTAAATTAATTTGTATTACTTCTTTACATATTTGATAATATTCTTGATAATATTGTCTATGGTTCCCCCATATATGAATTTTTAATATTTACGATTTATGATTTTAAATTTGTCTATATTTTGTATAATTACCCCTATAGAAGAACTACAATGTGGTTCGAAATGTTGGCTTTCCAGTAAACAGCTCTCCCTTTTTAAGAGATTTTTTTTTTACTTCCACCCGGACCATCTTCTTCTTAAGATAATATTAATTTCAATACCTGAAAACCACCCGGGTTGTAGAGTAACAGGTTTTTAACTTATTATATATGTATTTTAAAAATCTATTTATTGAAATTTACTATTGTATTATGAACATAAAACAAGTTAATAAAATGAATAATAGGATGGATAAAGGCAAGTTGAGAAACTCACCAGTAGTACTTCAATAAGAAATTAAACTTAGAAGGTAACGAGGTAATTTTGTTTTCGCCTCGGAGGATTATCGGAAGAGTTGGTTAGGTTTGAAACTAGTGGAGTGGGAATAAAGTTTGTCATGAAAGGATTGATATCGTATTCGGGCTACATCAGTAAGAAATGGGCCATGTAGATGACTTTGTTCTTAACAAAGCAAGGAGCATTGAGGATTTTGGATTGTAAGAACTGAATACAAAATGAATTCGGTGGCTTATTGGAGCGCAAAGCTCTATTCCGTAACTCCAAATCTATCTTATAATAGTCATCTGTATTAGTCTTTTGTAATCAATTGGGAGCTTAGAGCATTTATCTAGTAAGTGTCGCACTAGCCTGAAACTGCGAGCAATTTTTTGTCTTTTCCGTCAAGTACGTGGATTAAAAACAAAATAATGATAATAAAAGCTAAGATAATATTATTTTCAATAATTAAAAATCGCCCGGGTTGTATCGCTGCATGTATCTAATTTATTGAAACATTTTTTAAATATGTATTGATTGAAATTTACTATTATATTTTTACAATAAAAAAACACACATAATGGTAATGGCATTGATGAAGGCAATTAGAGAAACTAACCAGTGGTTATACAAAAATTAAACTTAATTTTGAAATTATCATGTTTGATTGCAGGAATTTGTACAGTTCTTAATCTTTATTAATTACAATAATTATTAAAGTGAAACTTTTATCCTATCGCCCCAATTTTTTTCGCTCATCCATCAGCATGTCGTTATTAAACCTGGGGATAGGGTAAAGTAAAAGACGCATGACAGGACAGCCTAGTCCAATATGGCGCCCAGTCAGCTCACCGTGTAGCATTTATATTCTCACTTATTCGTGCAAATGTTCCACGGTTTTTGTGTGTTTTGATCAGTGTATTAATGTAAATACATTGATTTATTTTATCGTAAATGGTATAATGTTCATTAACTTTAAATAAAATAAAAAAAACGATTTGTTTACTATTGACAAATCTCTTCAAAGACTATCAAATCCTTTTATCACTGTATATTAATTTTAATTTTGATATATAATAATATATTTAATTATTTTTATACATAAAAGAAAATCCATAGTAGGTTATAACACCTGTATCGTTATTCTATGGGGGCTGTCCCAGAATAAACAAAGACATTATTATTATTATCTTGTTCTTTTTCTCGGTTTCTACGGGAGAATGGGCCAACCATAAGTTAAGGGTTAGGCTAGAGTTTGTATAATGATAAAATACATCAATGATATATAAAATACATCAATATATAATTGTTTAGTCGCGGACCTGGACTGCCTGCCAGATGGAACCAACCAATCCTTGCCTCTTGAATCGGAAATACTGTACCGCCAAAATCAAGGAGAGGGGGGATTGACGCTCAGAGTGCCCTTCACTTATCATCAGATCACCGAGCGGAGCAGTTATACCACCATCGCATTCGCACCATTCGCAGCTACGACCATCACACACTCTACTTTCAAACCGCTCTTCATATGAGAACGTCCAGAGGTCTTGAAGTTTGTTACTCGCCAGAAGCTATGCTGAGATGATGATAATTGAGTATACATCACACAAATTGTAAGTCACCTTTCATTACCATAAGGCCTCAAATTGTCAACTAATTTTTCTCCGGATGATTAACGTATTACATGGTACCAACCGGACAGTTCAAGTTAATTCATGATATCATACTCATTGCTCCTTCATGCCGTGATCACTGGCGAAGATAATAATAATTCGCACATCTTCGCGCCTTATTGAACTCTTCAGTATAACGTTCATTTTGTTGTTTATATCTTTGGCCATTATGCTAGCATGGAGCATTTCTGTTATTCTTAATTATCGCTCCCATTCATGTTAATCATTTTTTTCTTCTTTTTTTTTGTCTAAGATTTATTTGTTCATTAGATCGCTAAGTTACATATTTAGTTTTAAGTTATTTTGTAGACGCTATTATTAATTTGTATCTTTTACATGTATATTAATAGTATTTAAGAAAATCTCGCATGTTATTTAAATTAATAAATCAAACGCTTTATTAATATCTGAGCTTTCATTCAATTCCCGTGGTACTTCCATTTGCTTCTATCAAATTTTATTCAGTCTAATCACGCCTTAACAATAATCATAAACAAACACTTTATTGTGAATATCCCTCTTATATAATACTGCTCTTACTTTTTAATATGCGTTTATCATCTAAATGATTGTATTAATTATGTATTCCGTACTCTAATGCGCAAATTCAAATTAAATTTTATAATTGAATATTTTCTAGTATTGATTTCCCATTATCATTTCCATTTTTTAATAATTAATTTAAGATTAAAAACGCAATTTTAATACCCTAAATCGAATAATTTTCCAAAAATTTATAGTTAAATGCCTACAAACCGAAAAAAAGTTTCACCTGCATCGTGGTTTCATAAAACCACACAACTTTTTTCCTTATAGGTAATTATTTGGTAATCTATCTTTTATTTATTTTATTAAGGTCCACAATTACAACAAAATTTTTCCATAATTTGTTAGAGTTTGCTCGTTCTTTTTTATATTCCCTTTATTCTGTCTCCTTTATATTTTGTTCGAAAAAATTGAACTATTTTTCCTTCCAATTATATGTTCCCACCTTTCTCAAACAAAATCTTAATGTTTGTATTCCACGAAATTCGTGTTTTCCACTTCAGGTATTGCGTATTTCCTTTCCGCCCTGTTCCATTTACTAATCGTTATTTTTTTAAGGACTGAGATGGGTAAACATTAACGACGAGAAGGAATATTATGAACGTTGTATTAAGAAAGAGGTAATAGGTCGTAGTATTTATTTAAACATTTTAACATAGCACAGCTTAGAATGAGAACCAAAAAAAATTGTCAAATTAACATTTTAATATTTGTTATCGTGGCATAGAACTCGATATCCAGGAGATAAAACTATCTATATAAAATTAACTAACAAACTAAAAGCAGAAATCAAAAAGTTCAAAATTCAAAATTTAATTACCTGGACTGAAAATCTTACAACCACCGACAAAACATTATGGATGACCATCAAAAAACTCCTAAAGTTCAAAGAATTTAATCATCCACTCCTTACTGAATCATATAACTGGACAAGATCTGTCGGAGAAAAATCACAGTTATTTGGTCAATACCTTTCCAAAATCTTTCATCCACATCCTGATATCATTAACCGAACTCACATTGAATATATAAAAGAAGAGTAAGATGTTCCCCTCCAAATGTCCCTTCCACCCAAAGCGTTCTGTCCTTCAGAAATATCCAACATTATTCACAGATTACCTTCCCGCAAAGCTCCTGGACACGACCTCATCACAATTCATATCTTAAAACACCTTCCTAGAAAAGCCATTCTATTCCTCACCTATATATAATGCTGTACTCCACTCCATATATTTTCCTGACCTCTGGAATTATCCATTGTAAAAATGATACCCAAACCTAAAAAAAACAACCCAAAATACCCATCCTCTTACCGTCCTATCTCTCTTTTACCTTACATGGGTAAAATCCTAGAAAAACTCTTCCTTAAACGATTGTTCCCCATCCTTGATGCAAATCACATAATACCAGATCACCAGTTTGGATTCCGAGCATCCCACTCCACCATTCAGCAATGCCATCGTGTGGTGGATGTAGTCTCCTCTGCATTAGAACGTGGATCATATTGTTCGGGAGTTTTTCTTGACGTGGAACAGACTTTTGACCGAGTCTGGTATCCGGGCTTGCTCTACGAACTCCGCAAATTCCTACCCCCTACATACTTTCCTACAATCCTATCTCACAAATAGAACTTTCCAAGTAAACCATAACAATGTCTATTCGTCCCTCTTTTCCCAATCTGCTGGTGTTCCTCAAGTTAGAATCCTTGGTCCAATCCTTTATACAGTTTATACAGCTGAAATATAATATAATACTATCCTTACCACGTATGCTGATGATACATGTGTATTATCAGTCAACACCAATCCAGTTATTGCCTTTATACCTACCATTATGCATGGTTCGTTATATTTACTGGTTGTAATAATAATACATTTTTACAAAACGTTTTATTAAATATTAAAACAATGGTATTAAAGAGAGAGAAATGCTTTATTTTTCAGCAGTGCTGTCCAACTACATTGAATTGCCATAATACACAGCATACTTATCAATCCATATCGGACATACTGTACAATTTGTTTGTCTTAAATACATACTTCAAAACTATAGTACAATTCCTAATTCTTCTTACTCTCTTTTCTTTTTTTATTACATACAAGAAAATAAAGAAAATACAAAAGAATAACACTAAGCATACATAGGTATATTACCATGCAATTTATTACAAGAAATAAACACTATGAAAATAATTTAAAAAATATATATATATTAAATAAATTAGCGTGCGAGGTATCAGCTACAATATATATATAGTATGATGGTGAATTATCCCCAGGGAGTCAAGAATAATATTTTCGGCGAGCACTGCTACATCCCTGCCATTGTTACCCAGGTCATCGAGGAAGCTCCATGTTCTCGTTCCGCGAGACCCAAACCAGAGGCCTCTCACGGTGAACTTTCTCCGAAGATCTCACAGAATTTCTCTTTTAGGAAAGGGGTGCACTTATCATATATTTCTTTCTTTTCCCTTTCCACTCCACCCGACTGGTCAAGGTCATTATTTTCAAATCTCACCGTCGGATCCAACACCCACGCTATCTTTCGGGTCTTTGGAAATGCGACAATATCCGCATATCTTGTGGATCTCTCAGTGTCGATACAATAGACCTCGTCAAAGCAGGCGAAGGCTTTTTCCTGAAGGAGCCTCATTAATTCATGTTTGACCCTATGTTGTCGGCGTGTTATGAGGATGGAGTTGTTGGGGCCTTTTCCCAGGACATAGGCTGGTGTTTCTGACTCTTTGCAGCATTTGCGACAAAGGGACCCAACTTCTCTCGGCTGTCCACTTGCTCCTGGTACTCCACGCAGAGGCGCATAGCTCATATTCAGTTTTAGGGCGGTGGTCCACTCCGAAAGTACCTGTTTCTTGCATATATACCTGCTGGCTTTCGGTGTCTCCTTGAAATGACGGACTCCAACGCCCTGCCATCGGCAATTAAAATGATTCCCCTATACATATCATAAAAAAGTTGAAATTTTTCTTAGTTATTTTTGGTTTATCCATCAGTTTTATTTTTGATAGAAAACTGATGATGAAATAATTTTCCTTATTGTATTTTAAACGTTTTTAAAAATTCTTCACACATAAAACAACTTTTTTTTTTGTGAGACTAATTAAAATTAACAGACAGTTGGAAAATTACTAACGTTCATAAATATATTATTTGAAAGCTATAAACAAACATTTTAATAACAGATATTGCCATTATAATAAATAATAGCAGTAGCAAAATAGGAATAGGGCATACTGACCAATAGAGGTTTCATAAAATTTAAATATTCAATGAATTATAAATTAAAAATTTATATCCTGATGTATTGAATAGGGAAAACCCAACTAAATTGAGTGAGTTTAGGGAATATAATTTATTTATGCCATAGAGAGCTCAGTGGTAGAGCCCTGAGTTGTCATGCTGAAAATCCTGGTTCAAATTCCGCTGCAAACAAGGCTTTTATTTAGTCTGTTAGCAGCCGGAAATGGATTATATAGGATATTGGACACTCTCAACTGGGGCTCGCCCAGGCTCTAAAAAGTGGATACCTAAAGCAAGAGCTAAAATCGGGCGCTTGAGTGTGATATAGGACCAATCACCTCCTTGTACAATCGTTATCCATGAAACAGTACATGTTTACTATATCATGTACTGAACCCCAAACCAGTTCACGGGTTGTAGTGGTACAGGTTTTTTTTTTTAATATATAATTTAGGCAAGTTTCGATTGATTTTTGCTTTTATAATTTATTTCATTTTTATATTATATAATTTTTTAAATATTTTATTTGAAAAGAAAAGATATCCCGGTTCTGTCCATATCTTTTCTTTTCAAATGAAATATTAAAAAAATTATATAATATAAAAATAAAATAAATTATAATAATATTAACGACTTAAAGTCAACTAGATCCAAAATAAAATAATGTTAAATTAACATTCTCCCCGTGTATACATCGCAAATTGCAAGAACACGGAGATGTAGGATCAAGTGAAAAGAAGGGATATGGCTGGCCGAGAAACGTGCTACTGTGGCCGAGATGGTTGAGGCGTCACCACGGAGAGGTGAAGGTCCCGGGTTTGAGTCCCGGTCATATCTTTTCTTTTCAAATAAAATATTTAAAAGATTTTTGCTTTTGTTTGAAGAATGAAGTTGACATTTGATGCTTGTCGTTTTAACTCTGTGTTTTCATTAAAAATAATAATTTGCGAATAAACTATAGATATTAGACTAGGACTGGCAACTTTACAAACCAATCTTAATCTTCGCGATCTTCTAATCTTCTAATCTTCAATTAGTTTAACAAACAAACAAAATGAGTGAACTAAGTTTTACCTTTGGAGTATTACCGATGGGTAGTTTCTCCATAAGTGTTTTTTGTTTTCATTTAATTTGTTCATATAAGCAAATTTACTTGATGTATTTTATTACAGTTGTAAATATCAATAAATTAATCTAAAAAAAAAAAGTTTTACCAAGACCAAAAACCAACAAGTATTTCCTGTCTTGAAGTCCGCCTTCATTTTCACTTGAATATCGTTTTACTAAATTATATTTAAACTTATTTAAAAATAGTTATTTTTTTTAATTTACACCGGTCTAGATGAATTGTGATAGTTCAATTTTTTTATTCTGTTCTTTTGACGTGAAATATTATTATGAATTTTAGATAAGAACTTCAACGAAAGGGAGTGATGGAACCTCCCGTGGAAATGGAATATGATTTATATGTTGAGTAGGTCGGTGATTGCATGTCGATCTTAGGATATGGAAAATCTATATTTTCTATTTATAATATAAATGCATTTTCACGACTCCATTCGATTCTATGACTAACAACTTTAAAAGCAAATCTCCATCCTTGCAACGCTTTAACTTTTATTATATTGACCAGTTGAATGTTCTGAAATTCCGCTTTGTGTAATATCCTGTGAGCTTTTCCTTTTTCCAGACCGAATATTCTACGTAATACTTTATTTTCGAATACCTGAAAACGTTCTTCATCCTTCAACGTTAACGGCCATTTCTCACATAAAGGACACTTAAAATCCATGAAGAGGAATAAATTCTAGTTTCTAATTACCGGGACAACAATTTTCGAGCTTATTTGTAATCCCGGGGCTGAAAAAATTCCATAAAATAGCAAGCTTTTCTTGACTAAAACCCCATTTATTTCCTCTAGCATTTATTTTTAATGAGTTTAATAATTAATTAATGGAATATCTTAAAATAAAGTTTTAAAGATACCTTTGATTGTTTTATTTTTCAAAAATAGTATATTGATATTATTGTTTGCAAATTTGAGTATCAGCCTATTCGTAACCAATTTTTTTTTTAAACTTTCGGACTACTGTTTTCCATTTTAATTTTTATTGTATTGTGTAATCTGAATTATCCAGGGGACACTTCCTTTTTTTCCGGACACGTTGAATGCCACGGCAATTTTCAGAAATCTGGCCTAAAATGACAATTTGATTTAATCACATTATATTATTAAAAACTATAATTGAGGGGCTTGCACCAACAACGAGTGAACTCCATTTTTAGGCCAAACAGAGTCATTCTTTGTCTGGAATGAAAATGGAACGAAAATGGATCATTCTTTCGTTTGGTTCAACAAGGAGTAATTTTTGCTTAAAAAAATCGTAAAATTCGCAATTCTAGAGTCGATTTAATTCTGGAGTTAACTCCTTTTTGGCGCAAATAACTGAAAATTTCTTTCTTTTTGAAGTAAGGGAGCATTAAATAAGAACAATTTTCAATTCTAATTCAAATTTCAAGAAATGAACACATTAACAAAAAAATAGAATGCAAAACTGCCAAAACTACCGATGATCATAGTTTGCTAGTCAATGCAATTTTTCTTAGTCTATATTATTTTTTTTTAAATAAACCAAGTTTCTAGAAAATTGTGCTGATTCAATGCTTCCTTTCTTTAAAAAGAAAGGAATTTTCAATTATTTGGGCCAGAAAGGGGTTGACTCCAGAATTGCGAATTTGACGAATTTCTCAGTGGAATTTGGCCAAAACATGTAGTGGTAGGAGACACATAATTGGACGAAGTCAAAGTCGATTTAAATACATTCTCTATTTTTGAACAGTTTTTTTTATTTTACCAAAAATTAAATAACTGGAGTTAACTTGTTATCGCTGCAAACCCTTCAATTCTAGTGCATCGAGTTTAATCGCAGCAAATGCCAAGTAAACACAGGATGAGATAACTCGTAGTTGGCAGTCAACGTGTTAGGAAGTTGTTCATCCTTCTAAGTTTTTTTATTATTATTTTTATACAGACTACTGGCATAACCTTCTCCCGGGGAGGGGAGAATCCCCAGAAAAGGGAAAATTCCCTTGAGACATTTCTTAACGAAGGAGTTATCGAATACATTTTTATCTCTGCTCCGATACTAGTTGGGTACATTGTCTGAGGCTCTAACTTTTTTTTACTTTTCCGTTAGATTTCTGATGTCATTTTTTATCTGTTGATAAGGATCCACCGCCTTCTTTAAATTGGTGACCACGAATCGCCCTCATAGCGACCTATCTCTCTTCAGTTCGGCAACGAAAGTATAAGTTTATCCCAAACTTATCGCTAGGAGAGATCTATTTGTTTCTCTTTTTGGAGATTTGTTGGACCCCGGCCAGGTCCTGAGACTGATTAAGAATTTATCGAAGAATATTTGATGTCGGATAAAAATCAAAATCTTAATAAGATATGTTTTGGTAGTCACGTAGTGCAAAAAAAACTATACCACTACAACCCGTGAACAGGTCTGGAGTTCAGTACATGTCAGAGATTGTACTGTTTCAAAGACAACCATTTTGCAGGCAGGTGATTTGTCCTAGATCACGCTCAACCGTCAGATTTCGCCCCCCCTATTTTGGGTACTCACTGTATAGAGGCTAGGTGAGCCCGAGGAGGGCCTTAGATCCCATATGACCCATCTCTGCCTGACTACACAAAAAAAACAAGACAGACTAAATAAAAGTCTTACCAGCAGCGGTATTTGAACCAGGAGTTATGTATGGCAAACCAGTAAAAAGTTTAACTTAAATAGTATAAAACAAGATTCGGCAAAATTCTTTTTCAAAACCGGTTAAAAACAAAATTAACTTACAAAGCCCCTATTGAACCAGTGGAAGAATACCACCACCTGAAAGAGGCTATCCAAGAAGCTGCTGGAGAAGCATTGGGGAAAAAAGAGTTTCCGAAGAAAGGAAAAAAAACAACTACACAACAGAGAGGATAGGATCAATTGAAAAGGGGGGATATGGCTGGCCGTGAAGCGAAGGATAGCCGAGATGGATAACGCGTCACCACGGAGAGGTGAAGGTCCCGGGTTCGAGTCCCGGTCCTGGTCATATCTTTTATTTTCAAATAAAATATTTTTTAAAAAACAACTATTGGTGGATTGAGGAAATGGCAATAGCGGTTGCTAAAAAAAAAACTGTTATACTCTATATGGCTTTTAAGTGGGGATCCGAATGTTTTCTAACTGTATAAAACATCCGGCAAAAATGGGAAATGGAAAAAGATCACAGCGATAAATGAGTACTGGGAAGGAAAGTATACACTAATAAATAACTGCATGCATGGTCAAAAACCAAAGGAAGCCTGGAAGGTATTAAAGTCCATCAAAAATCCAAAACGAACAAATTCTATTGACCTTATTACACAGAACGATTGGATCAAAGACTTTTCTGGATTGAGGAGCGCCCTAAATTTATTGTTGAAACGCCTACAACAAATATTGAAATAGACGATATTGAACCGATATCTGTAGAAGATATGGAGGAGTCACTAAAAGGGGTGAAAAAACGGACGATCTCCAGGTCCAGGTAATACTCTTGTTGACTTATTAAAAATGGGCCACTTGAACTTGAAAAACTACCTGGCTGGTCTTATAGCAACGTGTATAAGAAGTGGAACTGTGCCAGATGAATGGACTGAAAGACACACAACTCCCATTTTTAAGAAATGGAGAGAAAAGGAATGCTCCAATTACAGAGGGATCACAGTTACCAGCAGAATCAGTCGACTTTATGGCCGTATATTAAGCGCTAGGCTACAAGCAGAATGTTATGGGAAAATCCCTGAATACCATCCCTGAAGAACATGCTGGTTTTCGGGCGAACAGGTCATGTATTGACCAAGTATGCCCTCACGCACCTAATGGAAAACAGTATGCTTGCAATAGCGAGGTGCATATGGTCTTCATAGATGTCCAGAAAGCCTATAATACGGTCCCATTATGCAAACTATGGGAATCACTGAAAAACATGAAAATAAGCAAATATTTAATAAGAGCCATCAAACGCTTATATAATGGGGCCAAAGCTATGACCGTTGGTGGATCAGGAAACAACGATCCTCTTCGCAATAGAAACAAGAATATTGTAATGGTATGGTCACTTATAAAGAATGGCAGAGGAACGATGGCCAAAAATAATCTTCGAATCCCTGTGGAAAGGAGGAATAGAGGACGACCCAAAAAAAAAAAAAAAAATCGTTGCAGGATGTGGAGGAGAGCATGGCAGCGAGCGGGCTAAAAGGATACTGGTGGGACCTAGATCTGTGGCGAAACCTTTTAGATACAAAAAACAACTAAGTTGTACAAAATTGTTTATTAAAAAAAAATTTTAAGACCACTAGACCACTGGTTTGCCATACAAAACTCCTGGTTCAAATACCGCTGCTGGTAAGACTTTTATTTAGTCTGTCTTGTTTTTTTTGTGTAGTCAGGCAGAGATGGGTCATATGGGATCTAAGGCCCTCCTCGGGCTCACCTAGCCTCTATACAGTGAGTACCCAAAATAGGGGGGCGAAATCTGACGGTTGAGCGTGATCTAGGACAAATCACCTGCCTGCAAAATGGTTGTCTTTGAAACAGTACAATCTCTGACATGTACTGAACTCCAGACCTGTTCACGGGTTGTAGTGGTATAGTTTTTTTTGCACTACGTGACTACCAATTTATAATTCTTCAAAAATACTTATCAGTCGTCGGCCACTATCATTTATTTAACCATATCTTCCCACCACCTTATCACCTATTTTATTGCCTGTTCTTGCATGTAAATATCCTTGCCAAACCAAGATTTTTCTGTCAGCCAAAATTTTAATATTTAATTACATTATTTTACAATGAATTTCATTACATTACATTAATAAAGTAAAAACCTGTTGTACAAGACATGAAGAGTATTGTACCGAGTACACGGTTTCAAAATTAATTTTGTGGAACAAGAAGGTGGACCCCTCCTCACACAGCCTCCATAAATCGGGTATCCTTAAATCAGGGAACCGGCGGTTGAGTGGGGTCAATTCAACGTGCACAACCGTTAGCTTAAAGACAGTACGGAGCCTACAATGTACCGACCCCAATACCAGTCATGAGGTGCAGTGGTACAGTTTAGCATTAGAGAAAACCATTTTGAAGCTAAAAGTGTCTGGACATAAATATTCTCATAAAAAATATAAATAAGAAAAATATACTATTAAAAAATTTTGTAGACACGCGGTAGAAGGTACCTCAATAATCCCCACACTCGGTTATTTTTTATTTTATTATTTTTCATATCAGGATATAAAATAATAGCGTTATTCCAGTTCCCAGAAATCTTTTTTTTTAAATCTAGATGCAGCGAGAAATTTCATATAACGGCTTTATGTTTATTTACCGGTATATTTAACCAGATATTCCTGTAATTCCTCAAACCCACGGTTTTTGTTAATTTTTTTTCATTTTTAATAATTTGAATATGTATGAAACGGATTATGAGGTCGTCTAAAAAACTAAATAAAAAACAATAATATTGATAATAAAAAAATTAGCTTAGCATAATAGGACTATATTTTCTAACGATCTCATGTATATAAACTTTTAGAATTTCACATCACCATATTTACATATTCATATTAAATGATATAAATAAATAAACATAATAAATATAAAGCATATTTGTATATACGTATATATGCCAAGAGGGGCTAAAATTCGACCCTAAAATACTGGCATTAAAGCAACAATCGTCTACGCAAATAAAACACTAACCCCACAACTTGACGAAATCAAAAAAGAAGACAGAAAGATCATCAGGAAAATTCTAGGAGGAAGACAAACCCAAGACGGTTTTAGGCTACAAACAATTAAAACAACAGACAAGTTTTCAAACATCGAAATTGATATTAGGAAGAGGCGAATGAAATTCTTTGGTTATCACAGCCGATTACCAGAAAATCGACTGACGAAAAGAATAATAGATTATGTAACTTCCCTTAAGAATCCCATATTTAGATGAAATTCAAAAGGATCTCAAAAATTCAAACGTAAGAACAACCGACATTTTAGAAACAGACAACTTCAGATACAAAGTAGACAAATGGGAAGTTGTATCAGAGCAACCAAAACAAAACCAGTACAGGCCAAAGTGGTCGGAAGAGCGTAAACAAGCCTTTTCGGAAAGAATGAAAGCCCATTGGAAGAACAAAAAGAACCCAAAAAAAAATTATCGAGTTACTTGCTTAACGTCTTCCATTTTGGAGAGAATTAGCCAATAATAATAATAAAGTATATTTATTATTCAAAAGTGGTAAACGTCCGTAAGGGGTAGACCGGGGTGAAGGTAGAGAGGATTGGTTTTAAAGTTTGTTCCAACTGATTTAGGTTTGTGTAGTAGCCTGTGGATGAAAGTTTCTAACCAAAGATTGGTGGGATGGGCCTGCGGGTTCGCTAATCATTATAATAATTATTTTTGTTATAAAAAGAGAAAACGAAATAATTTTTCTAATAATTTAAAAAAAATAGATTTTTTTCACCTTTCTATCACTATTTACCATCCGATTTTTCATGGTTTCGCTAAGAAAGATTTGGTTAATATGTCGAAAACATGCATTCAGTAATTAATATATATTTTAAATTTCACAGGAGACGAATTGAGCGACCATCTTTGTTTTGGTCTTCCAAATGTTATAGAATATTAAGATTCACACTAATATTATAGTGTGTAATTTCCTTTCAAATTTATTTTTAAATCGTTCTGAAAAAAATATAAGCACCAAGATAAAAAAGAAAAAAGTTTTCATCTACTAAATAGTAACAATGCTGCTGATACTTTGAACCCAAATGCTCGATGCCGATATTATCAATCTCTGTTTACAAACT
Organism: Arma custos; assembly: GCA_037127475.1. Classification (NCBI taxonomy): domain Eukaryota; kingdom Metazoa; phylum Arthropoda; class Insecta; order Hemiptera; family Pentatomidae; genus Arma; species Arma custos. The sequence goes on from CM073761.1 coordinate 44,265,818, forward strand.
TCCGTCCGTTGACTACTACACAAAACCAAATTATTTATATCACTCTTAGAGAAATCCTCCCACCTACTCCTCGGTGTACCCCTATGACGGAGCAGGAATTGATAAATTTGTAGGAATTCGTTCGTTACTAAGCTCATCAAGTTTATAAATCCGTCTCAATCTCCTAAATTTGGACCGAATATTGTATGTAATAAATGAAGACGTTCTCCATACTTTAAAAACAAAGTTTCTCATTCTAAGAGCCAAAATAACCTAAATGATAGAATAACTGCACACTTCATTAATTATAAATAACTGCACTATCAACACTTCATTAATGTATTAACTCTTCATACATTTCGACTTTAAAGTAATTATCAATTTTTACAATTTTTTGGTTTTATGCATCAAACTATATTTTACTAATATTATAAATTCGAAAGTTTGTATTTACGTTATGTTTGTTACTCTTTCACGTAAAACGACTGAACGGATTTTTATAATTTACAGTAACATAGGTTATACATCAGAATAATACATATATCACAATTTATAATGATTTTGTTTAATTAGGTCATAATATAACGATAAATATCATTAAAAAGTACTTGGTTATAACACATTATCAATATTACCTCCAACATATAGTCAGTAGGTAATCGCGGTTATTTAATTTAATTGTTAAATATTGTTAGCATCGCCACAGGGCTCCCCCCTCCCCTGAGTAGCTTTCTCACGTGTTTCCTACTCGCAAAATCTACATATTTTCGCTGAACGAAGCAAATCAAGTAACATAGTATACATGAGTATATTGCAGTAGGTAAGTAGGACTGCCAAAATTAAAAACACATCGCTAAATTACCTACATATGTACATTATTCTAATACTTTCAGTTTTAATTTCTCACTGCTGCAGTTCGACAAGTTAAACCGTTATGCTAAGTAATCCTTTTCAATAAATTCAATAACATTACATACTGACACGAACAACAGTAAACGAAAATAACTTCTGTCCGTCCCGTTTATTAATCAGTGTCAATTTATGTTTCACGGTTGTACTTAACTTTCTGTGATGAAATTTGATATGGATAATCTCAAGCCTGGGGAAGGACATAGTCTACTTTTTATCAACACACCACACAGGCGAAGTTTACATAAAACTGTAACCTGATTGACTAACACACCCAGCGGTCAACGCACAGCAGAAAGCACTGAACGCATCATGGAATTCGCAGATATGTTCTTTTTATAGCTTAAATGAGCCCTAAGAAAGGGATTTGGATAATTCCACCCCAAGGGTTTCCCCTTTAATATAATAGGTGTTCAAAGATTGTAAGGAATCCGTCAGTTTTGAAGTTAAATATCTGAAATTTTGGATGTATGAGTAACTTATAGTTAAAAAAAATTAGATTATTTATTTAAAATGATCCGTCACGAAACTTTATGTGGCAGACCATATTCCACGCGAGCGAAACCGTGGGCAATAGCTAGTTATATGTAATTATAAAAGTTATAAGTCAATTTTATGTAAAAACAAACAATAACAGTTACATTAATTAAAATTATATAGTTTTAAAAATATGTATTGCCACAATAATTTGCGAAATAAAGTATAGATACCTCTAAAAACCATTGTTGTAATATAATTTTAAAATGTTTACTTGATTTAGAGAATGATCAATAAACATTGATAATGACTTTAAGGTCGAAACGTATGAAGAGTTAATAAATTAATGAAGTGTTGACTGGATGATAGTTTTTCTTCCTAATTTATTATATTTAAAGTATTTAGTCCAGTGAAATATATCAAATTGAAATAAACTTCTTTCGTAATTTTTTGAATGGGTTTAGAAAGAAATGTGTGCTATGCTATTTTAGGAACTATGTTTACTTGATATCACAGTTGGGCCACGTACTTACAAAATAGGCACAAAGGCTGGTTTTCATCAAGTTCAAATTGGAAGTTGGAGAACTCAATTCAAAAACAGTTGATTAAAGAAGGCTCTGGATTCAACTAGTTCAAAACCTGTTAGCAATCACTGAGATAAAATATTAAACTCCATTATTGGCTTTTTGAACTCATGTAGTGATAGTGCATATGTATGGATATGATGCCCTAGTGGAAAAACGAAACTATCGGATTTACATTTTAAAATTAGTTTTTTTAATGAATAAGGCTAATAGTTTACGGAATTTCTAAAAAGTTATTAGCCGGCTGGGAAGCGTCTGAGGCCTGTTTGGACATACGGAGTTTAGCTTTGAGGTTCTACTAAACCATCCCATTCATCTCGTATCCAATCCTTGCAATCCAAAATTCTTCGTAAAATCCTCAATGCTCCTTATTATGTCACAAACAAACTCATCCATCATGATCTTAATATCCCATATGTTGCTGATTTGGCCCAAACTAGATACCTATCCTTCCATGACAAGCTCCATACACACTTGAATCCGCTAGTCTCTCAACTTCCTTCCCATACTATTCCTGATAACCCTCCGAGGCGTCTGAGAAGAAGATGGCCTCGGGAGCTTCTACTATAGAACTTATATTGGAGTGCTACCGATGGGTAGTTTCTTCACAAGTGTTTATTGTTTTTATGTCATTTTTTAATATCATCAAATTTACGTGATGTAATATTATTACAGTTCTAAATATCAATAAATTAATCTAAAAAAAAATATTTTTTATGGAAATATTACCATTAAATATAATATTATTTTTTTTTTTTTTTTTTTTTTTATTCAGACATTACAATCTGCCACTTGTGGGCAACAAGCAATGGTGCTATGAAGCTACAATCATTCCATAAAAAATCAATGATATAAACGAATAAATGCATAAATAAATACATACAAGCGAAAAAGTATATACAAAAATAAAGTAAAAAAAAAATATATATAAAATAAAAAAAAAAATATAATAATAATAAATAAAACATAAAAGAAATATACTGTACACATTCATACTCTATTTACTATTTGCCTGGGGTCCCCGAACTGAGCTTCTTCCTCATGAATGAGGGCAAAGCAGGAGTCCGGGAGGCCTCAGCTCCCTTTCCCAGCCGCGTCACTGGCATTAAACACCAATGGAAGCTGGTTAAGGGCGCTTCACACACACACACAGGTCGTGAGTGGAGAATCTGGCCAGTGCCAGTACTCCAAATAGCATTATTATAACAAGTCTCGGGGCCATTGCCGGTTTAGGCGGCGGGGTTGATTGTATGGATGTGTGAAACTGGATAATGACTGAGCCAGGGGATTGGGATGACAGACAAGGTTTTGGTGAAAGTTTGAGAATTTAGTAGGGATGAGGTCGAGGACAAAAGGAATGTTGAGATCATTATGGAGGGTTTTGTTGGAGACATAATAAGGAGCGTTGACAATAGTTCTCAGCACTTTGGATTGAAAGGATTGAATGCGTCTGATATTCGATTTTTTTGCGGTCCCCCACAGTTCCAGTCCATAGGTCCAGATAGGTTTGATGATCGTCTTGTATATTAGTAGTTTATTGTCTATTGAAAGATGGGAGGCCCTACATAGTAATCTGTATAGTTGGCTGAAACGTCTGTTAAGTTCTTGTCTTTTGAGTCTGGTATGAGGATTCCATGTAAGTCTTTTGTCTAGGAAGAAGCCAAGGTATCGTACTGTGTCGGAAATAGGCAGGATGGTTTCGTTGAATTGGACAGAAGGACATGTTCTCCGGCGAAGTGTAAAAGTCACGTGTTTGCATTTTTCCTCGTTGACTTTGATCCGCCACTGGTTACACCAAATTTCAATGAGTGAAAGGTTCCTTTGGAGGTTCGAGGAAGCCATTTCAGGATCTGGATGAGATGATAGGATGGCTGTGTCGTCTGCGAACGTTGCAAGGAAGGTTTCAGGAGTAGTTGGGATATCAGCGGTGTACAATATGTATAGGATAGGACCCAGGACGCTGCCCTGGGGGACTCCAGCTTGAATTGGGTAAAGATTGGAGTATTCGTTACCACAGCGCACTTGGAAGTAGCGATCAGAGAGGTAGGATCGAAGGACTAGGAATAAGGATTGAGGTAACTGAGTTTTGAGCTTGAACAGCAAACCGGCGTGCCATACCCGGTCGAAAGCTTGTGCTACGTCCAGAAATGCGCCTGTGCAGTACAATATTATTTTTAGCAAATAAAAGAGGAATAATTTCAAAAGATAGTTTGTACCGCCTTATGAATATTTAAAATATTTAACTATACTAATTTATAACTTCCTACTTTTACATTCACTTAAGTTTATAACATTATAATAAAAGGCATAGGTGGGAAGATTGCGTTACGAGTGATCTGGAAGGATTTTGGTTTGGCTAGTGGTCCCTGGGTTCAAATACCGTTTACGGTAGTCTGGATTAAAAATCCTTTTATTCAATCTGTTAGCGGCTGGGGATCTAGGATCCTCTTGGGGCTCAGCCAGCCTCTATTAAGTGGTAACTGAAAAAACAGGAAGAAGAATCTGGCGGTTGAGGATGATCTAGGACAAATCATCTCCGTGTACATCAAAGAACCATTACAGTCTCTACCCCGTACTGAACCCAAGACAAGTAGTGTTACAGGATTTTTTTTAAACACTTATTCCGTAAATAAATTCCAATCTCTCCTTCCATTCCTAAATAATTTATTTAATTTTATACAAACCGATTGCGAATCTTGCCCCGATGGAGTTATCCCCTAATTACACCCTTTTGAATATTACGGATATAATCATCTCCTGAATCATTTCATCATTTTTAACATTAATGATGAAAACTCTTCGGTCAGTATTTCCCATTAAAATTACGGAAAAACCCCCGTACATTCCCTCTCCCAGAGTCTTATTATAAATTATGGTATACATTTCACTTATCTGTAAACTAGAATCTGAGACGAAAAGACTTTTCAACATAACCCCTTCGCCTTTAATCTTGCCGTTTTTTTTAATGAGAGACGCAAAGAGTATTGGCTGTCTCAGAGCTTTTTTCGGAGGAAAAAAATGGCCTTCCTCTCATTACTCGGTCGTTGTATTATCTAGACGCCTTGTAATGTTATAACTTTAATTATATTAAACATTTTTCATGGAAATATTACCATCAAGTTCGATATTACTTACAGTAAATAAAAGAAAAAAAACAGGAAACATTTATTTATTTAGAAAAATATCTCATCTCAATGATGTTACAAAACCATATTATTTATAAATATGTTCCTTATTTTAAATATATAGAGCATTATATAATAGAAAGAACTTGTAACTCTCTTAAAAAAAAATATATTATATAATAAAAATACATATTAAAACTATTAATGTTTTATGTTTAATAAAAATACCATGATATAATAACAATGGCTTGTAGCTCTCTCCCAAAAAGACTGAATTTTTTTATAAATTAAAAAAAAATCATAAAAGTGTTATTTAATATGTTCCGAGCTTTTTAGAGGACAAAAAATATTTAAATAAAATGGCATTCTCCTCATTTCGGTTGTATTAAGACGCCATGTAATGTTATAAATTAAATATTTTTCACTCATACAAGACTGAAAAGAAATGAAAGACGTTTTCACCTATTTCAAAATTTACTGGACAAACGTTCTAAGCTCCCAATTAATTAAAAAAGACTCATTTACATGACAGTTATCAGACCTGTTTGGACATGCGGAGTTGGTTCAACTAAACCTTCCAATTCATCTGGTATCCAATTCTTACAATCTAAAATCCTCAATGCTCCTTATAATGTCACAAACAAACTCATCCATCATGATCTTAATATCCCATATGTTGCTGATTTGGCCCAAAATAGATACCTATCCTTCCAAGACAAGCTCCATACACACTTGAATTCGCTAGTCTCTCAAGTTGCTTCCCATACTATTCCTGATAACCGTCCGAGGTTTCTGAAAAGAAAATGGCCTGGAGACCTTCTACTATTGAAGTTTATTGTGGTGCTACCGATGGGTAGTTTCTTCACAAATGTTTTTTGTTTTTATGTCATTTGTTAATATCAGCAAATTTACTTGATGTAATATTATTACAGTTGTAAATATCAATAAATTAATCTAAAAAAAGAACAAAAAAATATTTTACCATATATTACCATTAAATATAATATTATTTTTAGTAAATAAAAGACGAATCAGGAAAAATGTATTTTTTTTTTTTATCTTTTATAAATGATGTTACAATATTAAAACAATAATTGAGATAAAGATTTTTTTTGTTGAAAGATTATTATTAAATATAATTTTACATGTAAATAAAAAAGAGAAAACAATTGTATTTAAATTTAATGTGGATACGTATCACAAAGTTAAAATTTGTATACAGAAAAAAATTTAACTAATTTTATATTTCAAATTTTCCCTTATCACTTCGGTGTTTCGAAACAACATTACCGATAATTGTTTTCTTATGCTTAATAAAAATTATATTGTATTATAACAAGGACTTGTAAATCACTCCCAAAAAAATTATAAAACTTTTATATAAGTTAAAATTTTTACTTTTCCATTTAACAGAATACACATAATAATATTAAAAATAATTCAATATTTAAATCATAATAACCTTGTCTACATGAGGTTTCTCACTAGTATATATATATATATATATATATATATATATATATATATATATATATATAATAAAAATAATTAAAAAAAAAATATATAGACTTTGTGTGTGAGTGAGATATTTATTTTATATGATAGTTAATAAGTGAACTGTGAAATCTAAGGAAATTAGAAATCTTTAACGTTTCTCAAAATTTTAATTTTATTATTGTCAATTAAGTTTGTTATTTCTGTACTACTGGCTTGTTTAATTGTTCAAATAATTTTACTGCTTTTTTAACGAATTTAAATTTTTCATTTAAATCATTGAAGTTTTATGCTAAGCACCATTGAAATTTTAATTTCCGTTTTGTCTAACATGAAATTCATCATTTAATCTTTTATAAAATTATTTCATTATGTCAGAAACCAAAACCACAAAATTAAATAAAATTTTCTATATATCTTCAAGAGGTACAACGCGGAAATGTTTACTTACTAAATAATTTCCCAAGATAGTTTGTACAACCTAATGAATAGTTAAAATATTCAACTAAAATAATTTATAACTTCCTACTTTTACATTCATTTAAGTTTATAACATTATAATAAAAGGATTTAAGAATAAGATAGATTTATTATTTTACATTTAAATAAAGGAAGTCAACAGAAGGGAGTAGAAGATTTATTAATCTGCATAATGGAAGTTATTATTCACCCTAAGGATCTTCTTTTGTTAAGTGGCCCTTGTTTAAAACAATAATTAACGTTTATAATGATTAGTTGATAATTACTTAATAAATATTGATAAAGAGGTTCTTATAATTAGATAATTGTAGTTCGAATCAACATTATTGAGTTTTGATTGGATATTTAAGATCTTAGTAGGAACTATGAGATGCTTATAAGCTTTAGAATTAAAACTGGTACATATATAATTATGTGGAAACTAAACTTATTAAAAAAATATTAGTTTTAACATTAGTCTATTTTTTAATTTGCCAATAAAAAAAGAAGACATTGGCATAGTCATATAATGCTTTATCGTTATAAAGCGTGGAATGTAAAATTTAAAAAAAATCATATAATGATATGATTATGTTATAATGTATATAAATATAAATAAAATTAGCGTTGATACTGAAGTTCTTATTAATTATAGATATAGTAGTTCGAATCAACAACATAGGTTTTTAGTTTTTAATTTTGACAAATTTATTTTTTTTTCCTTATAATTCATTAAATTAGGTAATTAAGTTCTTAGTAGAAATATGGCATTACCTTTCGAATAAAAAAAAGAGATATTTTTTAATCGTGAAGAGTCATTTAATCTGGCGGTTGAGCGTCACCTAGGAGAACCTTGCAGAACCGTTGTCCATGAAATAGTACAGTCTCAACCTTGTACTGGACCCCAGACCCTTCACGGGTTGTAGTTTGTTGTTTGTCATGCAAGCTCTATCCAAATAGTTTTCCACCTCATGTTTTTAAATACATTATCTTATATAATATAAATACGTTACTGATTTATTAATTATTGATTATAATTGTAATTATTGATTTCATATGAAGATATATATTTATATGAAGATTACAATCCACTACTACCACCAACAATTTACATATTTTTTTTTATATTAAAATATATATAATATATTTTTTATATTACAGATTTAGATTTTTATTTTTATGGTAGTTCGTTTTTAATTATTTGTATTGGTTTATATGTTGGGTAATTTTATTAGTACGCCTTTATACACGAATCAATAAATGGGGAAAACAATAAATATCAGTTTAATTCACCATTTAACGTTAATTATTTTCATTAAATATGAATACTAAATGAAGAAAAACAATTGATAAATAATTCAATATAATAATATTGATAAAAATAAATATTTATTTTAAATTAAACAAACAATATGAAATATAACATTTATGAAAATATTCCGAAAGGGGTTATACCCTTATAGATGGGAAAAGGTTAATATTAAACAATTATTTATTAAATTAAAATGGAAAACCTTTGTAGGTTTATCTTTGATATTGAAAGGGTTTCAATTGAATTGGAAAATGTCACTAACAAAGGGACTAAAATTGGAATGAATAGAATATCAGTATAAACTAAACTAAAACAATAGTAAATATTTCTTAACTGTTTAAATTATATTAAATTAAATGCTCTAATAAATCTCTTCATTAAATTTAATTTTAATTAAATATAATCATTGTGGACATCAACAGGAAAACCGAAAAAGCGAAAAAAACATCTACAACATGTTACCCTATCTTAATAAAAAATCCAGGTTAAGTCCTAAAACAAACTAAGCCTTTACAAAGCAGTAATCCGCTCATTGATAACCTATGCCTCACCTTTCTGGAGCTCAATGTGCGCCACAAATTATAGAAAGTTTGAAAGGGTACAAAACCTGTGCATGAGGATAATAATTATCCCCGCTACACGAAAATATCGACTATGCATCGAAATCTTGAACTTCCCACTATAAAACAATATGTTTCAGCCCAAACAAAAGCATACTTCGAAAAAACTCTAGCTTCCGAAAACCCATTAATCCGAGAAATCGGTAACCATCATAAATATTCGCACTTTTGCAGAAATTGTAATCAGCTATCTGTATTAATTTATAGTTATTTTTAATTGTTTATTTATTTTCTTTTCAATTATTATTATCATTATATTTACTTACATTATTATTATTATTATTTATTCATTTATTATTACTACTATTATTTAATTATTATCTTTATTTATCGATTTTTATTATTTTAATATATTTATTTTTTTTCCACATTTTTCCTGCTATTGTAAAACTTATTTATAAAAGATAAATTTAATTAATTAAAATCACTGTTCTTTAAACATGTAAAGGAAGTCCGGAACATGCATTTACACTTATGCAGGTTGTATATGTAAAATTGCAAATATTTTTTCTCTTTTTTTTTTTTTTTATAAACCGTGGCTAAAACTGTCTTTCCTAAATCACATTATTATAAGAATTTAGTGACTGACATTATTTAAGTTAAAAATTAAATAAAAATATTTCATATTAAACATAAATTATTTTTTTAAAGATTATAGTTATAGATTTTGATTCGTTTTTAGATATAAATGGTAGGACTGGTAAACTTGATACCCGAGACGACTGGAAAACGCCCGTGGCGTAGCTGGGATGATTGCTTTAAGAGTGATCTAATGAATTTTTCTGTAGAGAGTAGACTGTGAACGGAAGTTTGTAAGACTTATTATTGTTATTATTATTTAAATCATTTTGTATTTTTAGTAATCATTCTGTTTGAAAGACGTTTTCTGTAATACCATGGATTACTGTTGTGTATTGATTGATGAACAAGCTACTCTTAACAAGTTACTTTCGCTAGTCGAAAAAGGGATCAATTGGATACGAGGTGGCATCTTAGGGACATCAAAGGAAGTTGCACTATTCCGAAGATGTATTTCGTTTAGGATGGAAGAGGCTTCGATTTTAAAGATTTATTCATAAGTACTTAGTAATGTACTTCGTCGATTTTGACCACATCGTCTCAAAGAAACCGTATGAATAATGTATATTCTCAAAGATATTCGAACTCGTTATATGCGTCAAATCAACGAAATTTTCTCTCTTTTTCTGTTTTTAATTAAAAGGAAATTTTGGAAATAGGAAAATTATTTCGAGAATATTATTGGAATTAAAGAGAAAAAACTCACAATACATATAAAATACTAGTTAAGACTTTTTTTTGGAAAAAATCAAACAAAAAAGCCTTACGTCTCTTTGTAAAAACTTGTACCACTACAACCCGTGAACGGGTCTGGGGTTCAGTACAGGGTAGAGACTGTACTGTTTCATAGACAACGGTTGTACAGGGAGGTGATTTATCTTGGATCACGCTCAACCGTCAGATTTTATCCCCTTATTTGGGTACCCACTATATAGAGGCTGTGTGAGCCCCAGGAGGTTCTTTGATTCCATATAATCCATCTCTGGCTGCTGACAGACTAAATAAAAGTATTGCAGGCATTGAGTTGGATTGAGGTTCGATCGCGGGAAGCTCTGACTCGGGAAGGCTCGATGTCGACACCACCAACCAAGCTTGGTATCTCTACTTCGCTGTCCACGGAGCACTACCCAAACATAAATCCTTCAGATCACTCTTAACGGAATCTTCCCACCTACGCCTCGGTCTACCCCCAGACTTTTACCAGTCGGCACAACATTTATTAACTTTTGTTTTGTTATCAATCTCAACAATTTTACAAGTACACTTATGAATCAAGAATTACAGTTAGTAAAAAAGTAAAAAGTAACCTTATGCAGGCTCGTGTATTTATAAAGCTTATAACCTCCTTGTAATATAGGTTAGTTTTTATTTTAAATTTCCTCCTTTCCAAAATAACTTCGTAAATTTTCCTGTTTTTTTTTTTTAAGATAAATATTATGGAACGACTGCCTTACCAAATTAAGCGAGAGAAGTTGACAATTGACCCAAGAATACAAGCGGACCTAGAGTTTCCAATCAACAGATTTGGAAGGAATCGACAAAGGGCGTATAGTTTGAATTATTGAGAAGGTAGAGCGGCTGGGGCGCCGAGATAGGGCTCCTATTGTCCTATTGGCCACCTTAAGCTCTTTAGCAAGGGCAGGTATTTATTACAAAGGGTCCTACCTTGCCCACCTAGCGCTCCATAGTGACAAGTTAATCACAATAATGCTCTCCCAATTAACGCTTCAGATTCATCTTATGTCCGATTATGAAGTCCAAAAACGTTACGTACCAACACAGGGAATAAACGATCAACAGATATAATGTGTTGCGGTTAGTTATTCCTTCAAAACAACGCTGTATCAAAACACCTATTCGTCTCAAATATAATAATAATAATTATAATAATCTATAAACACTGATCACACGGTGCATCACAATATGCCCGATATCCTCCTTATTGATCATTGATACAATAATATAATTTTACAATTATTGATCCCAATATAATTTTAAAATTATTGATCCTAATAATAATAACATATACTCCACAGTTGGAGAAAAACCAAGGAAATATCAAAAACTAGCGGCTCAACTAAAAGAACTCTACAGTATTAAAAGCGTGGTTGTAACACCAGTTATTACACCCACTAATCGACTCATCCCTGAATCCGTACAGAGAATATGTAACTAACACTAGTTATGATGATTTCTTGTATGATTATGATGATGTGACTAATTATAAGATGTCTTAAGGGAGGCTTGAGAAGCTCATCTCAGCTTAGAAATCGCAAAAAACTAATGGATAATAATCATAAACCTGTACTACTACAACTAATGACTGGTATAAGACTCAGAACATGGTAGAGGCTGTGGTGCTTCATAGAAAACGGTTTTGCAGGCAGGTAATTAACCCGATATCACCCAACCGCCAATGTGTCTCCCAATTAATAGGGAATTGGTGGGCCCAGGAATGTATCTACATCCCGTATTACCATTATTCATCCGTGGTAGCTAACAGATTAAATCCGGATTAGAACCCAGGGCCTTCAGTACAGCGACTCCGCTCTCTATACACTGAGCTTACCCACTCCCATAATTAAGGAATATCTTCGACGTCAGTCTCAGGCCATATACTATATAAGGAGAAAATTTCGTCGCACACGTCTATCAGTAGACTATGCAGGTTTCAAACTACTTCGCAATGAAACACAATCTGCAATACGTCGTGCAAAATCAAACCACATCCAATTCATCCTCTCCAATGCAACCGATCCCGAATCCAAATGGAAAATACTCCGACAATTATCGCCAATAGTATCCGGTAAACTCTGTTCCTCTTCAATCACGCAAGATAATCTCAATAACCACTTCGTACCCAACACATCTCCTAAATCCTCATCCGCTACCGACATTGATCATATAAACTTTAACCCTGATAACTTCTTTTTCTCTCATGTATCATATGACGAACTATTAAACGCCATTCTGAAATCGCGCACCAGTGACTATGGTCCCGACAATATTCCTTTAAAGCTACTAAAATCCTGCCTTCCTGTCATACATAATGCCCGTATTACATCATATTTATAATTTTTCGTTATAAAACTCTGTATTTCCCACGCCTCGGAAAACCGCGTTAGTGCGCCCGCTAAATAAAGTTGAAAATCCCTCCTCTCCAAATGACTTCCGCCCTATCTCCCTTCTCTCTAACCTCTCAAAACCATTAGAACGCCTAGCCTAAAACCAAATTTCAAATTTTCTAGACGAACGTTCCCTCATTAACCCTCTCCAATCCGGCTTTCGACCAGGCATCAACTCAATCCGCTCTTCTCAAAATCACCCATGATCTCCATACTGCAATTGAACAGCAAAAATTAACAATTCTGATCCTTTTAGATTTTTCCAAAGCCTTCGACACAGTAGACCACAATATCCTTCTCGCCAAGCTACGAAACTTACCTCTATCCAACAGTGCTCTAGGATGGTTCAAGTCTTTCCTCTCAGATCGCTCCCAATATGTTCTGGTCCCCGGTCAACCTCCTTCCATAACCCTTCCGCTATCCTGTGGTGTCCCACAGGGTTCATCACTATCCCCCACCCTATTTGCCATTTACATAAACGACCTTCCACTTCTTATCCGACATTCCCAGACATCATGTCTATGCCGACGACTTTCAAGTGTACCTATCCTTTTCCCCTTCCGATCTATTACTAGCCACAGAAAAACTCCAAGATGACCTGAATCGAATAAATCGATGGGCAATGGATAACAAGCTAGAGTTGAACGTGGACAAAACCAAGGCAATAGTAATAGGGTCAAACTACTTCCTTAAAACTATTACCCATAATCCAATCCTCTTTCTAAACAATAATCCTATCAAATTCTACCCAACTGTCAAAAACCTTGGAATTACTTTTGACCAAACCCTTTCCTGGAAAAACCATATCTCTGAAATTTCTCGTCGTACCTTCTCCACCTTAAAGCGTCTCAATTACCTTCGTCACCTGTTCCCTTTTGAAATCCGTAAACTCCTAGTTTCTTCCTTAATTTTCCCCCATTTCGACTATTGTTATAAAGTGTATGGGGGTATCTCTGGGGATCTCGAAGCAAAATTAAAACGGTTGCTTGATTGCTTCGTTCGATTCATCTTTGGGATCTCGAGAGATGCTCCGGTGACCCGATATTACGAAGAATTGCAATGGCTCTACCCTTCCTACCGCCGTAAGTACGTCCTAGCATCTTTTCTTTGCCAAGTTATCTAATCCCGCCGACCATCTTACATTTTCGATCTCCTTCAATTCAAAACCAAAGTCCTCTCCCGCAACACCCGTTCTCGGCTCTCTGATCTATATACAGCATCGCACCGAACTGCAGCTTTTGACAGAGCTTTCCTTATCCGATCCCCCTCCCTTTGGAACTCTATACCTTCTTCCATTTGTCGTTCCAATAACCTTCCAACCTTCAAATCCCGTATATTCCAGCATCTATTATCCCTACAATTCCCAAAAAATCGAAAATAGTAGGGGATCAGTTTTGACTTAATGTTGACTTTATTCGATGAATGAATGATATTTTTTGATGTACATTTGTGTGTGTTATTTTTTATTCATATATAGGAGTGTGTGGAATTTAAACCACATACATATGTATTATTAATGTCATATAGATAGATATTAAAAAGGACAAAAATGGATGAAATGTAAATCTCGGATAATATTGTTTAATTTTTCTTCACTTTTTTCTTTTTTGTTTTTTCTTGGCATAAATTTGATATATATGTGACCATAAATTTGTTTCTCTTATATAATTATTGTAAACTTATTTTAATTTTCTTTCTTTCTTTTCTTCTAATATGTTTTTAAAATACTGTTATTGTAGGTAATTCACATTTTTTATTTGTTCATTATTTTATTCGTTCTCACTTATTAAATTAATTGTAATAATTAATTAAATGTAATTATTTTACACTCTAAGACATTATAGCTTACTATGCCTGTATTGTTATTCTATAGGGACTCGTCCCAGAATAAATAAAGACATTATTATTATTATTATATAATACGTATCGAATATCTCGATTTATATTTTTTTACTTTCTGTAAGAGACTGTTTTTTTTTTTTTCAAAGCCAAAAGTAGTGGAGGGAGGTAGTTTGAATGAAATCGCCTCCCAATTAATTTTATTCGCCTAGTTATGGATACTCAGTTAGTATAGGCTGAGTGAGCCCTACAAGAGTCTAAAATAGGGTCGTTCAATACTTGATAACAGTTTAAATAATTTATCTGAATATAACCCCTAGCAGCCCTTGAGCCCTTAATTATTATTATTATAAAGTTTAGTGAACCCCTGGGCCCAATGCTGATATCAGCACTCACCCGTATTCTTCAGTGAATGGATTGCTACCCAAACCCAAATACACAAAATCCCCGCAACGAAATCCTCCCACCTGCCCCTCAGATGTTTATTAATCGGCTCTGCCCTTAATAACTATTTAGGAATTCGTTCGTTACTAAGTCCAGCAACTTTACAAGCCCATTCCAACCTTGTTTAAGCAGGTTAGGGAGATGATTTTGCCGATACTTCCACCCATCAGGTTTCTCCAACTATTCAGGTTTTTCTAAAATAAAGGGAATCCCTCATGATCAATAGGCAGTGCATAATAAAATAAATATCTACATCTACAATCTCGAGCAATAGAATATAATAAAACATAGTTAAATCTGATCATCGGTGGAAATTAATTTTTTTGAGTTTACCCAGGCTGACATCACCTTTAAGATTTTCTATGTATTTTTTATTAACCATGATTTTTTATTCTGAATTAACTTCCTCAGAACTGAGAATCCATTCTTATAAAATGCTTTTATAAATTCCTAGATCTTCCATGAGGATATTAAAAAAACTCGCATTTTCGGAAGGTAAAAGATTAATCTACAGGACTAGCTTAAATGAATCAAGCCGCTTAATTAATTTTTGAAAGAAAACACTGTATTCATGGAAGTTAATAATCGCTGAAGGTAACTCAGAGATAATATTTGTTGATAAATCCTCCAGCCCTTATTGTTCTGGGGTGACAATTGAAGCTACCCTAAATCCTTGCGGATGTTAGGGGCAGTTTATTCTAGAGGGGTTGACACCTGTATCTTTAGCCTTATATACAGCAAGCTTATTTAATCTCCTCCAGGTTCTTTAATCGGGTGAAGCTGGCGCCGCCCCTCCTGAAAGAAATTTCTGGGTCACTCTTCCCTTTATTAACCTCGCTTCATCTGATTTACGGCTCGCCTCTATTACATTACACCTCTCCCCCCGTTTAGTCGATTTTAAATTGAACAGAATTTCATTATTAAAAAAAAAAATTAAAAAAAAAAAACCTTACCACTACAATCCATGAAATGAAGTGTCTTAAGTTCAATAGTTGCTAAAGACTAATTGCTAAAGTTATGCAGGGAGGTGATTTATACGATATCTTAACTACCCCTGTAAAGGCTACCCACTTTACAGAGGTGAGAGTCTACAGATTCCGCCATCTATGGCTGTTAACAGATTAAAAAATGTATTTATCGAAGCCGGATTTGAACCCTTAACCTTAAGCTTAACAATTCAGCGCTCTACCCACTGACTAAACATTTTAATAATTATAATGATTATAACATTTAAAGTTAAAGCCAAATGATCCATTCGTGAATGTCAACGGATGAAATAATATATATATACCACAGTCGAATTCGAACCCGGAAGCTTGAGCATAGCAACACGCCGCACTCTACTCGCTGAGCAACCCCCTCTCCGCTTCTACAAAAAAAAAAAAAAAAAGAACTCTATAAACCCATGAAGTCTTGGGAATAATACATGGTTGAGAATGTGCTGTTTCTAGGACAAGTGTTATGCAAGGAGGTGATTTTCCCGAGATCATGCTCAACATCCATGCGTCCCCAAACTATATTAATATATTAAATGTATACAAAAATATATTATCCCTCTCAAGATTTCTTCTGTGGTTCTTCGTGCTACCCGCCCTTCGGATGTTCCATATCTTTGAAGAGCAGATCAAAGATACTCGAAGTTGGTAACATTTAAGATTTGTAAACCGTTAACTTCTGAAGCTTCAGGTTCAGTATCCAAGTATTTTTCGATGTTTTTTTCAAAGTTCATCTTCATTTTACACCTTTTAGATTCTTCCAGAAGTGTTGTGCAATCGTATTTTGAGTATCCTTTTTCCAGTACTACAATGACTTGGTGAGCGCTGATTTGCCGTTCCGAAGGTTCAAATACAGCAGTGGAAAACTTTATTTAGCCTGTTAACAGCGGGAGACGGATCCTTTGGGATCTGGAATCCTTCCGGAACTTACCCAACATCTGTAAAATGTAAGAGGAAATCTGGCACTTGCGCGTTATCTAGGACTAATCCCATTCCAGCACAAACGTTGTCCTGGAAACAGTACAGTCCCTACAACGTACTGAACCCAAGACCCTTTATGGGTTGTAGTAGTAAATATTATTTAATTTTTTTTATAATGACTTGGCCGTCTGTGATTAGTGGATGGCTAAGTTTAAAATCATTCCGAATATGGAGTTCTATCCTTCGACATTTCCGAAACCACTCTTTTGCAGCACCTTATGTGAATATTTTAAATTAGATTACATACAGCACCCTTGAAGGAATCTTTAAGTTGTTTGGAATTGTGTATTTCCAACTTTTATTTTATACAAAACCGATTCAGTTCCTACCTCTTCAACTAGATTTTGAACCTCAGGCTTGATTCGATTCCTGTATCGATACTGGATTATCTATAGTCCGAAATCTCATAACTTTTGTTCTAAAGTCGCTTCATAACCCTTTTCATAGTATCCGAGAATTAAACTCTAAATAAAGTGGTCCTCTAAAACGCCAATTATTAGTCTAGCTTCAGAGGAATAGTATACAAACATCACTAAAAGTTGGTGACGTGGCGGTCCTGATTGACTTGTCAAGGTTAATTATCACCGGCAAGAACAACACTCAGCAGACAGTAGATAATTAATGGAAGTTTAAGAAGCAGGCAACTACGGGGGCTCGGGGCTTCCTTGCAACTTCTGTTCCTCTAGCAGTTTTCGAGAAGAGTAATCCAAACAGAAATGGATTTCTAAGAAGACAGTGGAGTTCCAGATACTAGTTTTTTCACAAGGAAATCATGTTAAGGAAGCGAGGAAGGGATGGAGTAAGCGATAGTTTCGTACCCATACAGACTTACAGATATCGATAGTACTGCTTATTATCTTTAAAAAATCTGTACTGCTACAACCTTTGAATGTTTTCCTCGATTTTCCCCCTTGTTTCGGGTACTCACTTTATAGAGGATGCTGCTGGGAGTAGGGAAATGAACAGAATGAAAACTGAGTACATGTCAATACATGCAAATATAACATTCCTACTCCTCAAAAATTGGGGGGGGGAAACCCTTGAATATCTTGGCAGATCGCTCACTGATGATGGACGCTCCAACAAACAAACAGAAAAAATAGTAAGGGGCAGAAACATTATTGGGTGGTTTAACTGTGTTTAGTGGAGTAAACAGGTTCACCTCCAATAAAAAATAAATGTTCCGCTCAATGATTGAAAATCTTAGCCTCTACGGATCCGAAATGTGGACGATTGCGAAAAAGGAGGAAAGGTAGTTGTTAGCCGTGGAGATGGACTTCTGGTGACGCTGTTCAGCTATTTCCAGAATTCAAAACGTCCCTAATAGCACAATAATACAATTGGTATCTACAGTAGAAACAAGTAGATTGAAATCGTACGGCCACTTAAAAATAATGACAGAGGAACGATGGCCAAAATAATCTCCGACTATTGCCCTATGGAAGGGAGGAAAAGAGGACGGCCCAATAAAAGATTGTTGCAGGATGTGGAGGAGAGCATGGCAGCGAGGGTTATTAGAGAAGGAGACTGGCTGGACCTAGATCTCTGGCGAAACCTTTTTGATAAGAAAAACAACTAACTTGTACAAAAGTCGTTAAATAAATAAAACTTTATAGAGGCTAGATGAGCCCCAAGAGGGTCCTAGATCCCATAAGATCCATCTCCGTCTGCTGACATATTAAATAAAAGTCTTGCCAGCATCGGGATTTGAACCCAGAATCTTCGGAATGGCAACTCAGCGCTCTACCATTGAGCCGCTCCGAGCTCCCTGTACATACAAATACGAGATATAAACAATATTACTCTAAACTAATTATTATTTCAATTAAATTATTGATATTTAGTATTGAGCTCGTGCCGTCCCTCATATGTTTCGATTGATGAATAAACTACTTGTGAAGAATTATTGTTCGGAGTGTCAATATACGTGAAAACCAAATTAATGTTAATAATTTAAATTTACATATTTGAAATTTAAATCATTCAGACTATAATTGATTTAGAACTCCAAAAAAAACACACACTTATAGCGAAGCCTTGAGTTTTCATTATGACTGCCTATTTAATTTTAAGGTATAGAAAGGACGGAAAATAGCTTAGACTCCTGAGTTTGCTCTGGGGAAAGAAAAGGAAACGAATCGTGCAACGTTTTCCTCGTCAACTCTTCACCATTGTCGGAGGAAAATTCGCAGGGGACAAAACATTCTATATCCCCTTCTTGGTATTGAGGGAACAGAAGAACCGTTCAAGAGAAGATAGATACGAGAATTTTCTTCATTATTCCGGGATACAATGAAGTAAGCTACAATATGCTTGTTAAATTTCTGAGGAATTTCCGTTTAGCAAATATATAGTTTCATATTATTTCACTCCGTATTTCCTGAAATTTAAGAACTTCTATGTCATTTTATAACTGCTTCGGCTGCCTGAGCAATTTCTGTTGGGGAAGTTATATACAAATTAAAAAAAATAATAATAATAGAAAAAAGAAGCCCAAAATCCATTATAATGCTTTTCCTTTATTTATTTTTTATATTTTTTTCCAAACTGAATACTAGAAACTACCAGTTTCTGTTCTCTTTTATTACTTTCCAAGACATATTATTCATAATATTCAACCGTTGTATTACTTAATTCAATTGTAAATTTCAATAGGTACCTGCCGGGCTACGAACCGATCTTGGGCTTAGTAGTTTGTTACGCTAACCTCTAGACCACAGGTCGCCCCTCAGTTATTAGATAATTGACATTTAATGGATTAATTAAAAATCAACTGCACTGATTCGTTAACATAAAACAGCTTGTGTATTTTTATACTTAATACATATCACGTTGTTAAAATAATAAAAAATCTCGTTCTAAATGATGAAGTTGAGACTGAGATTTGTTTTAATTTAATAAGAAATAACTCTTAAATACTACAATTATTGGTAAATTGACACATTCTGAATTACTAATAAAATCCCTGGTTTATTACATTGTTTAATTAAATATCAACTTTACTTCTTTGTTAATATAAAGCACGATGCGTATTTTTACACTTCAAACATATTTCTTTGTTTAAAAAAAAAAAAAGTTCTGACAGATTAATAGAAAATTTAATATGAAATCCTCATGGATATCTTAATGATGAGAATAATTATAAAATAATAATGCATTTATGGAATTATAATGATGCAAAAGAAAATGATAGGAAGAAAAACTCCAACATAAGAAAAACCTTTTAACTAAAGGAATTGATTAATTGCTGACGGAAAGCGAATAGGATTACAGATTGTTTACACATAAAAATATTATTTTCCTCTCCCTTAACATCATTTATAAGGCTAAAAACGTCCTGTAGTTTATATTGAGTAAGCACATATGTTTGTATTGATGTATTCGATGGTGGTAATCAATAAATACCTTTTGTTCAATCATAAAAATTGAATTTATTATATTGAATGTTAAATTGATAAAACTAAAGTTTATTCGAAACTAGCTACTAAAACAAAAGAGAAGTAATAAAAAAAATATTATTATAATTTTTTAACACTATTAATGGCATTTTTTGAACTAAAAATTATTAAAGGCAGGAAATGCTTGTTATTATGCCCGCGTCCTTTGTCCCGAAATCTAAAAAACAGAAGTTTTTTGTGGATGTGAAACGTGGCCGCTAACGCTGAAGGATGAACAATGTCTTGAGTTATTTGAATTAAGGGGGTACGTTTAATATTCTATACAAAAAAGGTATCAGACCACTGGAGAATTTAGGAGATTACACAACGTGGAATAGCGAAGCATGCACCCGGTTAATGTTGTTATATTGATAGCGTCTCGAAGATTAAGATAGGCTTGTGAAGTTGCTGGGCTTAGTAACGAACGAATTCCTAAAATATTAACAAGCCCAGTGCCGACTGGGAAGCGTGATGGAGGATTGCCTTAAGAGTGGTCAGGCGGATTTGGTTTTGGGTAGTGGGCCCTTGGATGGAGGTGTGTGTAAGGTGGTACCGGCATCGAACCTTCGGGCTCCCTAAGCCTTATTATTACTTATTTTTTTAAACTCAGTCGTTTGTAAACATATTGCTCTTACTATAATTCTTAAAAAAACACATTGAGATGTATGCTGAGCTATTTTAAATTAATTTAAAAAATGACATGAACATATATCAATGATAATATTATTATTATTTTTTTTTTAGAAGTTTAGTTTACCTTCTAGATTTAGATCTCAAACAGATTGCTAGAAGGAGCAATATGTTTGAACCCCCTTCTCTAATTATTATTTAGTACAAACAAAAAAAATAATACCTCAAATAATCAATTTTATGTTGGCCTGCGAAAAAAAATCATCTTTTCCCCGTTAATTTCAACACAACTGATCATTTTCATTAGATCGGTTTTAATTGAAACTATAAAAAAAAAAAAAAACATTGTCAATTTTTTTTTCATCACTGCTCCAGAATATAATCCGTGACATATATCTTGGTTATTAATCCAGGAACGACAAATCTGATATACCATTTCCAAATGTTTTTTTTAATGTCATATTTTGAGTAGTATAATTTTGGAACTTGAAGTTGTATCGGATTAATGATAAAAGTTAAAATAAAAAAAGTTTCAAGCTTTAAACGTTTTCTAAGGGTTAAAAAAATAATTGCAATAGAAATGTTTTGCTTTAGCAATAGTCAAATTTTAATTTTTTTTAACTCACATGAAACTTATAAATAACTCAATTGAAGATTAGGTTTTTTTTGTTATGATGTTGTTATTTTAAGGCAGGAATATGCGATTTAATTATTATTATTGCAGAATAAGGAATTTAATTATTATTTAGTATTAAAAAATCGTCATTATATCATGGTAATAGATCAAAACTTTTGTTTTCATAGTTTTAAACAAAACCGGTTATTATCACCGAAAACAGATCAGTTTATATTGGAAGAATAATTAAATAAAAATCTTCACCCTTGCTCCGGGATTTAATCCCTAAAAGATCTCGGTATCTTTCAGCTCCAACCACTCATTAAAAGATCCCATAAAAGTTTATGAAATCCTCCACCCGTTGAAGTGAAGCTGCGATCTGATCCAACTCAATCGGAAACGGCTTTTCAGTAATGAACCTGGATCGGGGGCGATTGATGAGAGCTTAGAGTAGCTTGTTGCCGCAGTGTTTCGAACCCATTGATGAGCTCAACCTGTCGTTTTGATGATGTTACAAACGAGGCAAGGGAAAAAAAAATGTCGATCTTGTTTAGTGGATGAGTGCTTTGCCCTTACTCTACTGACGAAGTTTCATCGATGTTTGATGTTACGTGTAGTACTCAGTTATGTCTTTAGATATTCGATAGGTTTAATGTGATCATTAAATTTTGGTGAACGTGGAAGATCAGTCTCAGAGAATAATTTGTTTTGAATTCCTCCCTGCACAACCGTTGTCCGAGAAACAGTTTGCACCGTCTTTACCAGTTACTGAACCCAATACCCTTCATGGTTTGTAGTGATACAGAAAACAAAAATTAAAACTGAAATAAAAAAAAGTCCGTTTCAAATAATTTACAATTCAAGTTATGAGTCTAATTACTGTTTTTAATTTTGGTAATTATTCCGCTGGTTGAATTTTAATTGTTTATTCCTTTCATTTTTAATATTTTCCAAAAAATACAAGTTATTGTGACCTTAGTATGGAAAAAAGAATATAATTTTGGTTAATGAGTAGATTTCGGTAATCATTTCACCAATAAGTAAACGTTTCAACAAACATATATCATCTATAATTTTTAAATATTTTATTTGAAAAGAAAAGATATGGCCAGGATCGGGACTCGAACCCGGGTTTTTCACCTCTCCGTGATGACGCCTCAACCATCTCAGCCACCCTTGTCTCATTTCTCGGCCAGCCTTATTAATTCTTTTTCCTGATCCTACATCCCTTAAACTTCTTTTGACGACGTTTCGAGACTAGGTTAGTCTCATACTCATGCCCTAACAGTGAAAAAATTAGCTTTTAGTAATAACATTAAATAGCACACTAAAATAGATATAAAATGACACGTGTAGGATGCAATTGGATAGGGTTTACTTACAAGTTCCAAAGAATAGATCAGTTTATCATTAATCAGTTACTTCGCAATATGTCATAAAATGCTATATTTCAATACCTATGATCAACCAGTTAAGAGTATAAGTTACACCAAAGATTACATTTTTACTCCTGTACCCATAAATTATTTTAAATATATATAAAATGTTAAAAATAAGCACTGCTTATTTATTTTTTTAAACGAACCAGTCATTTCCTTTAATTTAAAAGAAATGTAGCAAAAAAGACAGGCTGTTCATTTATTTTTCAGCATTTAAATAATTTGTTTAACCAGGCGTAAAAATATTCATTTATGAATAATAAAATAAAATCCTTATCTTCGGAATTCTTCCCCATATTGAATGAGTTATTTAAGGAAACATGGGAAAGAATTCATGATTTGGTATAACAAATGTAACCACTCTTCCCTAATGCAAACATTTCCTTACATTTCTTACTTCTGAGGGAATATATAAGATACATTTGTATCGATTTATTTTATCATAGTAGTGAATGATAAAATACAGGTTGTCTAATTTTCCGAATATATTTGTAAGGAAAAATAGTCTGGTGTTTGAGCATGATCCGTGAAATCACCTTCCTGCACAGCCTTTGTCCTAGAAACAGTGGAGTCTCTACCATGTACTGAACCACAGACCTGTTCACGGGTTATAGTTGATACAGGGAAAAATAGTCTTGATGGGTGCAGTTAATATAATAGGTATAGAAGTGTTTTCAGGTAAGACGAAATATATGATCAGCAAAAAAAAAGTCGGTGATTTTTTATATTGCTTTAGGGGGAGATAAGCTCGAACAGGTCGAGAAGTTCAACTAGACTGAAGTGTAGGCGGTAGGGTTGCATTATGTATGGTCTGAACGATTTCGGTTGATATTGTAGTCCATTTTAGCCAACGATATATACAAGTGTTTTATTACACCATAATTAAATTAAATGTTTTGGTTCTGGTAAACGACCCATTTCAGAATATTAAACAGTCTTGAAAAAAATATTCTTTCCGTTTCGCTGAACGTGAACCGGAAAGCAGTTTTCAGATTAAGAAAATAAATAATGAATCGATAGTCGATCCGTACAAATATCGGCTCATACTGAAATTTCCCGGAATTGGGTAAAGAGGAGCAAGTGTATCCAATTTCACAAGGTGGTTTTATTACATACTGTAACACAACAACCAAGGAAGGGTCTGGGGTTCAGTAAATGGTAGAGACTGTACTGTTTCTTGGAGAACGGTTGTTCAAGGAGGTGTCGTCCTAGAACACGCTCATCCTCCAGATTTACCTTCTTATTTTGAGTACCCACTTTATATAGTTTTGGTGAGCGCCAGGAGGGTCCTAGAACTCATAGGATCCACCTCCGGCTGCTAAAAGATTATATAAAAGTCTCCCCAAAAGCGGGATTTGAACAAGGATTATTAGGATGGCAACTCTACCACTGAGCCACTCCACTCCAGCTTTCATTACAAGTGCCGTATTTTCCCAAGTTCGTAATGAGGGAAGAGTTACTTATCTCAGGTCGCGGGGTTTTATTTGTCAGTTTTTTTTTCCTTTCTTTTACACCATTGAATGAAGAATTCACTCTGGCTCATTAGGGTTCTCTTATTGCGTGTTGGTTTCCCCCCTCCTCTTTATCGCCACCCCTCAAACCTTCCCCCGCCTCTAAAAATCACCCTCACCCCTAAAAATCCCCCTATAAAAATCCCCCCTCACCTCCGGATGCTTGAGTTCTGCTTCTTCAAGTCCCGATTAATGAAACAAAAAAACTTCGCAATGAGTGTTTCTGGGGTCTCATGGCGTTATAAGTAATGCTTAGATTCACTTCAACTCAGACAAACGTGTTTCGTTTACAAATCGTCAGCACCATCGTTGCCACAAAAAAAAAAAAAAAAAATACCTGCACAACTACAAGCCATGAAGGATTTGGGGTTCAGTACACGGTAGAGACTCTACCGTTTCTTGGGCAAATTTACACAGGAAGGTGATTTGTCCTAGATCACTCTCATCCACCAGATTTTCTCCTCTTATATTGGATACGCACTTAATAGAGGCTGGGTGTGTCTCAGGAGGGTCCTAGATACCATAGGATACATCTCCGGTTGCTAAAAAATTAAATAAAACTCTATCAGCGAGCGGGATCTGAGCCACTCCGCTCCCACTATGGTAGAAGGAACTAGTTTATTATCCATATATCGCCTAATTTTTCAATAGAGGTAATTGAATGCTCCATGAGAGTTTAAAAAATAATAATTTGGGTGTTATTAAAGCAAAATATTCTTATGGCTGTGGTGTTAATTTTTTTTAAAGTGAAACTTTTATTCTATCACCCCAAAATTTATCGTTTATCTATCAGCATGTCGTGTTACACCTGGAGAAGGGGTAAAATGAAAGGCGCATGACAGAGCAGCCAAGGCCAATATGGCAGCGCCCAGTCAGCTGACCGTGTAGCATTTATATTCTCACTTATTCGTGCAAGTGTTCCGCGGCATTTGTGTGTTTTGATCTGTGTACTAATGTAAATGTGACGACTAAAATTTTATTCGTTACATGATGTCAAGAGGATCCAGTCTTTTCTACTATCTTAACAAAAATTGGTGACGGCTGAGAGTTGAGTTTGGAGGAATATTGTCGTATCAAGAATGTTCACTGTAGACAAAGCCCAACAAATGTGTCCGGCAGGGGTTAGATTATTTTTTCAAGTTAAGCAAGTTGAGGATTACAACAATTCAATTCGTTTGAGTTGTTATATAAAATACGAGTCAATTGCTGACGGCATAATCATAAATTGTGATGATCCCGTACTTGCTCGAAAATATTTAGATGCGTTCGAAAAAAAAAACACCGGTTGATACAGGAGTGCTGCCACATAAAATATTTTTTGTTAATAATTTACCATATGTAATAACAAAAAATATTGACGTTTCGGATGGAATTGCTAACGGTAATGTAGGGAAGTTGATGCATCTTGAATTTGACGATAGTAAATTAACTAGATTATGGTTACTATATCCAGACAAACATGTGGGGAAAAATCTGACAAAAATTTGCTAATCGCATCGAGGAATCGAACATTGATAGATACTCCGTGCCAATTAAGTTAATAACAACTTCTTCACCGATCAGCATTCATAACAGAAATACAGTAATAAAACGAACACATTTTCCATTATCAGCTTTCAACTCATCAACGATTCATAAAGCGCAAGGAAGAACATACCATGAAGTCGTTTATCATTATGAAAAAGGCCATGCTCAAGACTTAGTTTACGCAGCTCTTAGTCGCTTCACTAGTTTAAACGGCCTTCACATCGTATCGGTAGATGGCAAAAAATTTGTTTATCATACTGGTCATCGAGTTACAAAACAAATGCAGGATTTAAGAATAGAATTGGAGCGACTTTCGTTGAATCTATAGAATACTATTGCCGATGTAATCTCGAATTTTATTCTGAGCCAACGTGTTTTTTTGATGATAACATTCAATGTACAAAGTTTACAAGCTCATTCCGAAGATGCTTCTTGTTATGTCCTTATTTAAATAATAAGTACTGATGTAAGGTTATTGAAATTAATATAAGCGCACAAGTAATGTTAACACTTCGTATATCCATATAGAACTGTAAGAACAACTATTGTAGGTTACAATCATATGATAATAGATCGATTCTCCTTTGCTACGGGCATAATCGATACATAACAATCTCCCGCACTATTTAAAGTATTTAAATAAATTTGAATTCGATAATAATGAATTAAGATGTTAAATCATAATCCTGTAATCTGGTTGGCAATCTTCGCACTCTCGCTGATCTCCTAAGGATTGACTGCAGTTCTCGGTGGCCGCTGATTTGTTCTTGAGGCTCCGGCAAGGTCTGTGGTGGTTCTGGCCTGTGCTCATTTGGTGGATCTCCTTCCTGTTGAGGTAGCGTAATGATGCTTGGAAGCGAGAGGTCGAAAGTTGTATTCTTCTTAGGTATGGATACCTTATATAATTGGTTAATATGTCTTTTAAGACGATAGCCATCGTCGTGTTCGACCATGTAGTGCCGCTTTCCGAGTTTTTTGATTATTGTACCCAATTTCCATGTTGGCTTGTTTGGGGATGTATACCATCTAGATTGAATTCGGTCTCCCACGTTTAGTTGACGTGCGATGGTGGTGGTGTCCAGGGAAGTTGTATGTTTTGGTGGCTTCAAAAGATCTAGTTTGATTCTTATTTTCCTCCCTAGGTATAATTCTGATGGAGTTTTACCGCTTGCTAAGGGTGTTGATCTATATCGCATCAGAATTTCTTGTATCTTCCTATGGAGAGGTAATGATGAAGTAGCCATCGCCTTCAATTTATTTTTTAGCGTTTGCACATTTCGTTCCGCAATTCCATTTGTGGCTGGATGGCCAGGGGCTATAAACTTCTGGATGATCCCATGTTCTAAACAAAATTCGGAAAATGTTGCACTCTTAAATATTGTTGCATTGTCCGAAACGATTACTTTTGGTAAACCATGTGCTGAAAGGATATCTTGGAGATATTTAATGGTAGAATCCGTTGAAGGGGGGCTTTTTGAAAAGCGGATTTCCAGCCATCTGGACTTTGCATCCACTAAGATTAGGAAATAATGGTCTTGGAATGGTCCGGCATAGTCTATGTGTACCCTTTCGAAATTCTCTGCTGGTTGGAATGACGATTCTCTGATCCTTGAATATAACCCCGTTTTGAAGATGGTAAATAGCGTCGCAATTGTCACCGTTTAAAAGTTCTAATTTTAGTTTTGAAAGCAGCTGGTCACGTGCGGTTTCGTCGGCAAGAGTTACATAGTTTAGAGATAAATTTGATATTTGGTATATTGTTTCATTTGAAATTAAAGAGACCTCTTCTTCTATGTATTTTTCGTCTTGGGAAATGTCATCTTCAATTGAGGCTCTTGAAAGGAAATCTGCATTTAAATTCTCTTCTGCCTTTCTATGACGAATTTGATAATCAAAATTAGTGAGCCAAGATGCATAACGTAGAAGTCTGGAGGAAGTCATGGCTGGTAATTTTGTGTTTTCATGGAGTATGTGGGCTAGCGGACGGTTGTCTTTAAAGAGCGTGAACTTTTTTCCATATATGTAGTAATAGAATTTCTTGAGGGAAAATATAATTGATAAGGCTTCTCTGTCTAATTGGCTGTAGTTCATTTCAGCTTTCGTTAATGAGCGCGATGCGAAGGCAATTGGTTTTTCCTCGTTGTTAATGGTGTGGGACAGCATTCCTGCTATTCCTGTAGGTGAAGCATCACAAGCTACCGTTAGTGGGTAGTTTGGATTGAATGGTGTTAGCACTCTATCACTAGCAATTTCATTTTTTAGTTTCACAAAAGCTTCTTCGCAGTCTGGAGACCATTTGTACTTGTGGTGACTTTTTAGAAGTAACCTCAGTGGATAAGTTAGTGCAGAAACGTTGGGAATAAATTTGCCGTAATATGTTACCATTCCTAAAAATCTTTTAACATCATCTTGACTAACTGGTCTTGGTGCGTTTGTAATAGCAGCAACTTTTTTTGGGTCTTTTGAAATTTTCCCTTGCTCGATTACGTATCCCAGGTACTGAACTTTTGTTTTGAAAAATTCGCATTTTTCTTTATTAAGATGTAGGTCATTTTCTTGTAATCTATCGAGACAACCAATTAAGTTTTTATAGCATTCTTCCCGAGTTACGGCATGCACTATTATATTGTCGAAGTATGTGGTGACACCTGGTAAGCCAGCTAGAACTTTGTCCATGACAAGATGAAAGTCATTTGGGGCGGTTTTGATACCGAATGAGAGACGATTGAACGAATAACTACCTTTGTGAGTGATGATGGTTTGGATTTGCGAACTCTCTTCATCTACTGGTACATGTAGATATGCTTTAGTTAAATCCAAGGAGCAAAAATATATCGAATTATTGAGTTCTGTTAGGAGATCTTCTATTTTTGGTATTGGGTAATGTGCGTCTTGCAGTTGCGGATTAACACCTACTTTATAGTCGACACACAGACGAACTGAACCGTCGGCCTTAGGGATGACCACTAGCGGGGACGCCCAATCACTTTCCTGTACTTTCGTTATGATACCTTGATTTTCCAATGATTCAAGTTCTTGTTCCACTTTAAGTTTGAGCGCATGTGGTACGTCTCTGGCTTTCAAAGCAATTGGTTTTGCATTGGCTCTTAGTTTAAGTGAGATCTTGAAATTTTTGCAGCAACCAACTTTATTTTGAAATAAATCAGCAAATTTATTAAGTATCTCTCTTTCTGCATTATCTTGAATTATTTTGTGTACTGGGTGTATTGAATCTTTGTTTCTTTCGTTATCAATGTCCTCGAGGCGAATATTTAAACGTCTTATCCAGGAACGGCCTAATATGTTGGAAAATTTATCTGGAACTACGAAGAGCGTTTCTTTAGATTTCGAATCCTTATACCGAACTTCAACATCTGCTACTCCAATGGGTGCGAACACGCCTGTAGTGTAAGAACGGAATCTTATGTTTGTATTACGTAGTTCAGTATTTAATTTTAATTTTTTAAAGCTTGATTTGTTCAACAGAGTTTGCCCTGCTCCCGAATCAACTTCAAATTGTTGAGTTTTGTTATTTATTTGTACTTGGACAAAGTATTTTTCTGTACCTTCTTCTAACGTTTTATTCTGAATGTTTACTATGTCATATACGTTGTATTGATCTTGAAAAGATAAATCTTCACCATCTATTGTATTTACAGTTTTCTTTTCAGACATGAGCTTCTTTAAGCAAATTTTTTCAATATGGCCTGACTTTTCACAAAATTTGCATTTTAGATTCTCAGGTTCAATCCTGCATTGATTCGCAGTATGGTTTGACTTACCACATTTTAAGCAAAGACCATTTATTCCAAGGTGTTCGAGATTGAGTCGTGATTTTGAAAGGTTCCTTGGTGGAGCATTTTTGATATTTATATTGGTCGAATTTTTGTTATGCCTTGATTGAGAATTAGAATTGGTTTGATGCTTACCCTGTGATCCTGAAACTCTATTCACATTAGTTGAAATATTTTCGGTAGAGCTAATGTTGAATTGTTGATTTGCAATTATAGATGCTTCTAGGGTTTGTGCTTTTAAAACTGCTTCTGAAAATGTTGTGGAATTATCAAGCAATAATTGATGGCGAATTGCCTGATTTGAAATGCCTCTAATAAATTGAGAATATAAGAAAAGATCATATACAGATTTTTTACATTCGCATTTAAATTGACAATTTGGAATGAATCTTTGTAAATGGTTTACAAAATCTCGGATAGACTGATGAGGTTCTTGTTTTTGTGACAAG
This sequence comes from Arma custos, assembly GCA_037127475.1. Lineage (NCBI taxonomy): Eukaryota > Metazoa > Arthropoda > Insecta > Hemiptera > Pentatomidae > Arma > Arma custos. The sequence goes on from CM073761.1 coordinate 44,296,143, forward strand.
AATTTGTGTCGTTCGAGGAGTACATTCTTCTTTACAGTTAACTGTTCTTCAAGTGTTTGAACTATTTGATCAAAGTTCAATGCTGTTAACTCCTTTGGTGCAATATTTAATTTGAGTAACTCAAAAATCTCAGGGTCTAAACTGTTTAAAAGAATATTTTTCGCAACTGATTTATTTGACTCAAGGCCTTTCATAGCAAGAAAAATATTGAATCTTTCGATGTATTGTTGAAATGATTCTCTATTTTTATCGAAATTATCAAACTTACTCACAGAACTTGGTGATTGAGAAGAATTAGATGAAATTTGTTCCATCATCATTCTGAAGTTCTGTTGTTGCATTTCTAGAAACTGTTTGAACTGATTAGCATCCATTATGATTTAGATGACAAACTTACTTGGAAGCTAAAAAAGTCTTGAAAACAAAACTAATGGAACAATAACGTAACTTGAAAAAATGAAGAAAAAACTAGCGGATAGGTTATACCCGTTTGTAACGTACACTAAAACAAAATTAAATGAAACAATACCATCCTCGTCGCCAATCTGTTATGTCCTTATTTAAATAATAAGTACTGATGTAAGGTTATTGAAATTAATATAAGCGCACAAGTAATGTTAACACTTCGTATATTCATATAGAACTGTAAGAACAACTATTGTAGGTTACAATCATATGATAATAGATCGATTCTCCTTTGCTACGGGCATAATCGATACATAACACTTCTACATTACTGACACAATCAATCAACACCCTTGTTTTAACCATAACTAATTTAAATAATACTGAGCAAATAACCAATTACCATTGTGTGAGTCGACAGAAACATATTAATTCTCGATATGGAGGAATAGCCATATTACAAAACAATGATTCATTACGAGTTCAATCGGAAATGCGAGTGTACATAAATAATATAAGTTTTATTCAGGCAGCTGCATCCATATCTGCTTTGGGAGATTTTTGTGCAGCTGTGTGCCAACTTGATGACAACAGAAAACTTGTAATCGATATATCATATATCGATGATTTCATGGATTTTCTAGGTTTTCTTCTTGCTCCATTCGCTACGTCTTCGGCACCAATTTTCCGTTCATGAGAAACATATTCGGGAATGCCTATTATTTTATCTGGTGATTTCAATACAGATTTTAAGAAAGAGGAATCTGCTCCACTTACTGAATACTTGAAAGAAGTATTCAATCTTGAATTGACAGAAATGTACCAACTACGAGATATGGTACTGCAATCGATGCGGATTTTTCTAGGTACATTAAAAAAATAGAATGTAAGACATTATTTACTTATTTTAGTTACCATAAAATGTTAACTACATCTATAAACTGTGAGGCTCGAGGCGAAGATGAAGTTATTGATAGAATAATTCAAGTTGACAACGGTTCAATTATTTAAATAAATATTTCTCTTACTTTTTATATCCGTTTATCATCTAACTGATAATTATGTATTCCGTACTCTAATACGCAAATTGAAATTAAATTTTATAATTGAATATTTTGTCTACTATTGATTTCCCATTATCATTCACATTTTTCAATAATTAAGTTAAGATTAAAAACGCAATTTTAATACACTAAATCGAATAATTTTCCAAAAATTTTTAGTTAAATGTCTACAAACCGAAAAAAAATTCACTTGCATCGTGCTTTCATAAAACCACACAACTTTTTTTAGTATGCATTAGAACATTTTTCAAAGCTGTAAACTTTTTCTTATTTTAATTTATGCCATTATTTCCATAAAACTTCAAGTGCAGACATGATACAACTCAAAATTGTATTATTATCATAAAATATTATTTTAAAAAATATGTTGGAAATGGAATATCAGAAATATTGTACCTGAATTAAAAATCTTCCCAACAATACAATGCCTACTTAACTTAGGTTTAAATCAAAATTGTTAAATTTTTTAAGCTGCTAATGGCTGTGAATCTATTTTGTGGGATTTTAGGACCTTATTCGGGCTCATTCAGCATTTTTACATGGGATACTGCTGAATAGAGAGAAACCTGGTGATTGAGCGTGATCATGAACGATTTACTTTCTTGTACACCCGTTGTACTGGAAGCATCACAGCTCCTACCACATACAGGACATAAACTGGGAGATTTATTTGTTTTAATTATTGTATATTTAATTCAAGTTCGGTTGTTCTTTACCAGAGTTATATTAAAGTTATGTTGTATAATGTACAATATAATTAATACAGTTTTAATTAAAAAAACTTATCAAGGGAACGAGGAACTTCTATTTGTTTAGTATTTTTTTGTGGTCGTTCAGTTAAACTATAAATATTTAAAAATAATGAAAATCCCAAATCCACTGTTCCTGACTTCTTTATAACGTTTGAAATTATATTTGAATTTTGATAGAATGCATCGATTTGAAAAATAAGACATTCATCATCTCATTCCAACATATCGATTTTAGGACTGCTATTTCGATACAGAAAAATGCAATGAAATAAGATTAAAACATTTTTTTATAAAGTATAATTTTTTTAATGTATAAAATAAACACGAAATATAAACAAAAGAAACACTTTATTTAATGATAAATACTCAATATCTCAAATAATAATTGGGTGTTCGTATATTAATAGGCTCATTAGGGGGGGGTGCAAAATACTAAACTGAACTTCAATTTCTAGAATAATATCGATATTCCTTTACTAAAACGTTAGTACCTAATGTTGTACAATTTAATGAATAGTTGTCTAATTTTTAAATTAGTGGATAATGCGCCATTAGGTGAACATGGGATACTTAATTAATTAAATTGAAATTAAAGGTATGTAATGGATATTACTCCTTAATTTTTTGGGGAATAGTATCTGCAATCCGGTAAGACCGGAGTGTCGTGCGGGTAAGGTAGGTACTCGGCCCCGTGCTGTGGGACGTAAGTACCTATTTCCTGCATACATTTATATGTTAATCTTATTTCATATCAAATTCCATCATATTATTATTCATGCTTATAATAACTCATATCAATCATAAACGATGCCATAGTTTCAATATTTTTTTTCAATAAACACAATGTACAATTTATCAACAACTCTTTTTTATTTTTTAAAGAAATATGATAATTACTTTTTTCATTATTTAGCAAATGTCAATACTTTTAACTTTTTGAAACTTTATAATCTTTTAGTAAATATATTTTTCTTTTTTACTCGATTCAATTCATTAACATTATCTTTTCCTTTAAGAAATTTTCATTTTCTCTTTAAGTACATAAAAAAAAAAAAATTCTTGAAAATCAATATTAGATCAATATAGATTATCAATAAATTAATATATCTCTTACCTATGTCGTCCTTTTGTCATATCTTCTGGATACACAATGTGAATGAATCGAGATGAGATAGTGGCAGAAATCTGAGATGAGTCTGCCGAAGAACTTGAAGCTGACGGGCACCTGAGAAGGGCCAACGTGCTGGTGAGGATCTTACTTCATAAAGTCCTTCCATGTTATTAAAACAGCGATCAGAGCTACTGTTGTAGATGTTTTGCGAGTCCAGTTGTAGACTTTCTTTCGGATCCCTTCGATGACTATGTCCTAAAAGTTTGTAGAAACCTTGAAGCTCGTGAAGTAGCACCTCCAGAAGTAGAACCTGAATGGCCAACTGCTGGACCAGTTCAGGAGTCTTCCTAAGTCTTCTCTGGAAACAGTGCAACAGTAGCAGATGATATATTTTTAGTTACTTCAGTTTAAAGGTTAGAATTCCATTGAAATGAGAATAATTATATTTATTTAAAAAATCGTTGAATAGTTGTGCAATGTTTCATTTCCCCTAAAATATTTTTATTGTAATGGTATCAGTTCCGCAGGTTGTCGCTTCGAGTTGAGTCAAAACAAGTTTTAACTGTTTATTCAGTTACTTGTCAATATTCTCGAAATATACAATTTATCATGAGCTTTAGTATGGAAGAAATGTTTTAATCATGGGACCTGTTTATATTTTGGTAATCATTTCGCCAAGAAATAAACGGTTCAACTAACGTTTCGAATTATAGATGATACTTGTTTGTTAAAATTTTATTTACCGTAATTACACTCTTCTTCCCACAGCAATGCCCACGATTATATGTATTTTTGGAAAATATTATAAAGGAAAAGACAGTTGTGTATGAACTCAAAGCGACAGCCTTCGGAAGCGATACGCCTTTTTAAAAATATAATTTAGAGATATTTAATTGCTCTACATTCGCTAAATTTAATGCGATTGAGAGCTTATTTAGGAGTAATTACATCGTAACATTGTTAAATTTGGTGTTAAAGAGGGAAAGAATTACTTTAGCAACGGGAAAAATAATAAATCATGTTGGGGAGGGGAGACGGGAGATAGTGCTACGCGGTGACACTTTCTGACTCCAATTTATGGGGTAATAACTTCATATCGGTCAACCTTACACACAACCTAAGGCCGCACCTTTTTAATTTATTATTTCTGCAACTTTAACATGTGGCTCCTCGTTTATTTTAATTGTTTATATTTTATATAAAGGTTTATTCCCCATTAGGAGAGCGTTTTTTTTCTATACCACTACAACCCATGGAGGGTCTTGGGTTCAGTACATGTTAAAGAATGACCTGTTTCTTGGACAACGGATGTGCAGGGAGGTGATTTGTCCTTGATCACGCTTCCCCTACTTTGCAGAGGTAGGGTGTGCCCAAGTAAGGTAAATAAAAGCCTTCCAGCTGCGTATTAGATCCCAGGACCTTCGGCTTGGCAACTCTGCCCCCTACATATAAATATATATATATATATATATATAATAGAAAAATAATTTTATTCTGGGACCAATTCCCTTAAGAATACCAAAGATGAACAAAATTTAATAATTAATATATCCGGCCAAATGCTACATTAAAGAATAATACAAATTTACATAATAAAGTGAAAATAAATATTAACTAAAAGGTATGGTCTGGCTAATAGAAAAAATAAATAAATAATAGCATCTAATAATATAAAAAATAAAATCATAATGAGTGAGGAATATTTACATTAATTCATCAATCGATTATGATGAATATAGCCATTCGTTTTTATTGATTAGTGCGCATCTGTTTGGGAACTTAGACGATGTAGGAAAAGTTTGGATTTAAATGTGGATAAAGAAGACGCTTGACGGATATCGAGTGGGAGTTGGTTCCATAGAGAGGTAGAACGGTCAAGAAAGGAACGCTCAAAAGTTTTGGTTGTATGGGAACGGAGATAAAGATCGGAAGGGCGAGATCTTGTGCCCTGGGAATGAATAGAGGATTTGAATAGTAGGTGACTATAGATATAAGATGGATGTTGTGAGGTGATGGTTTGATATAAGAAAGAACCTTAGAAATAGAGTCTACGGATAGAAGGGAAGAGCCACTTTAACTCATCGTAGAGGTGTGATACATGAGACTTCCTCTGGGCGTTGAAGACAAATCGAAGTGAGCAGTTCATAATTCGCCTCAATCTTTCTTCGAGCTTGTTCGAGAGGCCACCATATGCCAACGTTTGGAAAGATGAAAGAAGTGATGAGAAGCTTACGGGTAGGTAGTGTTATGGAATAACTTAAGGCAGCTTATTGTGCGACGGGACATTGTATATATGCATAATTAATAAACGATATAAATAATATAACGATATATATATATATATATATATATATATATATATATATATGTATAAAACATAGTCCAGGCAGTATCATTGGTAATTCCAAGTCTTTTTATTTCTTCTTTTATCTTCTTAGCATGATCACTTTGGCTTTTTAGGTTTCATATCATTGAATGTTTGCTTATACAACCTTGTAGGACCCATCTTCACCGTTAACCCGTACACTGATTATATATCTATAAAAATAAAATATATCTGAAAGAAGACTAATAATATAGCCAAAGACACTACTTCATTTATTGTCAAATATTAATTTATTTTTTAAATATATAAGACAATTTGGATTTTGCTAATTATAATAACATGCTCTTTTCTCGAGGTGGCGTTTTCTCGAGTTGAGACTGTTGGTTCAAATAAAAAAAAAAAAACTCTCTTCTTAAAGTTCCTTTCATAACATCCCCCTCTACCAGGTTGCGCAACCCCCTTTCTCGTCAAATTAATTTAGCTGTTAATCGTCCCAGAACAAACGCCTCCTCTTCTATATCGACCGCTTTAAGAGCTTTTGAAACATCCCAATGCTTTTCTTGTCTTCTGTATTAGAATTATCCTATTCAGAAGTATTTTAAAAATAAAAAAGCCTCTACCACTATAAACCGTGAAAGGGTCTGTGGTTCATTACATGATAGAGACTGTATTGTTTCTCGGACTACTGTTTTGCAGGGAAGTGATTTGTCCTTGATCGTCCTCAACCGCCAGATCCCACCTTCAGTAAGAAAGTTTTTCGTGTTCTTGCATAATTAGGATATGGATATTAAACGAGTTTTGACACCGTACAGGCTCGAGATTACCATTTTACGTCCCTTTCTGGAGGACGGCACAACCAAGGAGTTTTAATCCCTTAAAAAATTCAAAGGAAGCCGGGTAAATCAGTTTGTAAAGTTTCAGTTGATATGCTGAAAGTTCCGGTTTCAAATCCGGCTGTGACAGAAGATTTATTTAATAAGCTACCAACCATATACTAGGATCTGCAGACCCTCATGCCCTGTAGCCTCTGCTCTCCCAGCCTCTATATAGGTATCCTTTATAATAGGTAACTTTCATACTTTATCTTTCACAATTTAACTTTATCTATTCAAACTTTGTCCAAGAAACAGCCTCTACTTTATATTGAACTCTTGAGGTTATAGTCATGCAGGTAAAAAAATTGTTGCCTTACTTTGGGCATTGAACGTTATTATGCCGACAACTACACTATAAGTGACTCGTATTATTCATATATTTATTTTTTTCTACAATCGTAATTTCCGATATCATTGTTTGAATTTATTCCATTATTTTCTTATTATTATTATCCAAGACTGAAAAGACAAGAAACTGATCGACGTTTTCACCTACTTCAACATTTACTGGACAAACGTTCAAAGCTCCCAATTAATTACCAAAGACTCATTTACATGACATTTATCAGACCTATTTGGGCATACGGAGTTGAGCTTTGGGGCTTCCTTACAATCCTTACAATCCAAAATCCTTCGTAAAATCCTCAATGCTCCTTGTTATGTCACAAACAAACTCATCCATCATGATCTTAATACCCCATATGTTGCTGATTTGGCCCAAACTAGATACCTATCCTTCCATGAAAAGCTCCATACACACTTGAATCCGCTAGTCTCTCAACTTGCTTCCCATAATATTCCTGATAACCCTCCGAGGCGTCTGAAAACCAGATGGCCTCGAGACCTTCTACTATAGAACTTTATTGGACTACCGATGGGTAGTTTCTCCACAAGTGTTGTTTTTTTCATGTCGTTTGTTGATATAGCAGATTTACTTGATGTAATATAATTACAGTTGTAAATATCAATAAAAAAATTATTATTATCTAATAAGCAGAATAAAGAGTTAAAAGGAAAGGGAGTGTTGTATATTTAAGCTTTAGGGCATTGCTGACTATTTTTCCAGAAGCGTAATTTTTTATAAAACCCCTGGTGGATCCTCATTTGCTTTTAGGCTTGTATTTTTTGCGCATTACAATTTGCCGCTATTCAGAGGAGATAACATAACCCGTTGCATTAATTCAGGGAGCTTGAGTTAATTTAGTTGAGTCTCCATGAATGGGGTTGGTCGGGGCGGGGTTGGGATGTTCTGGAGAGGGTATTACGAACAAGGTGCTAAAGTGGCTATTCGTAGCACATGGGCCAACTGTTGTTGACAGAGCAGGATACTTCTAGCAATGGTCGATAGCGAATTTATCCCTCATGTTTATTCATCTAGCCGGAACATGGGGTTGTCATAAAAATTATAATTAATGTTATTAAAAGGTTACTTTTAATAAGAATCAATAAGTTCAATACGTTCCTAGGATACCATTGAATTTATAGCTCAAGTCTATTCAGTCAGACCACAGTACTGTGATAATCATTACAATAAGTATTATTAAAAAATTTTAATTTATAAAAATCTATAAATGATTTTTATAGAATTTGTCGTAAGAATTATATTATATAGTATTATGAAAATGTTAATTTTTATGAAAATGAAAAATGCAGACTGCGGAACAGTTACAATCATTATAATAAAAATGCTTAGCGAACCAGAAGGTACGATGCCGATACCAACAATCTCTGCTCACAATTTTCCGTCCACGAACCAATTCCCAAAACCAAATCCGCTAGGTCACTCACTCTTAACGCAATCCTCCCACCGACGCCTTAGTCTACCCCAATGACGTTTACTGGTCAGTTCAGCTTTTAATTACTGTTTCTTAATTTGTTCGTTACTAAGTGTAGCAACCCATCTTAACCCACGCGTGTTCAATTATATAACAGCAATTATATTAGATAAGTACTATCTTCTAGAATCTCCAGTTGCCTCAACATTTTCGTCACATTACAGATCCATTCCATTTAAATTATATCTTAGATAATAACATATTAATCGATTTCTTTTTCCATCGATTAGTCGGAAGTATTCAAAACACTTTTTTATAATTCATCCTGGATACTTCGATTCCATAATCAAGAAATACGGGTGGAAGGAAGAAAAACAAGATTCTGTTTATTTTGTTGGAGTCGTTAGTTTAAAGGGTTGGGATGAATTGGGGGAAGTTTTTGCTCAAGAATCGCTGACAGAAAAACAGCCAATTCTCATCTCTTTGTTGGCAAAGGTTATTCTAAAAAAAAAATTAAATTATCATCAAAAATAAAAGATTCTAAATAATATAAAAACGGACAAACCAATTCTTAATGGATCATAGGTTACTTTAAAAAAAAAAAAAAAAACGTGCACCCGTGAAAGGGTTCGGTACTTGGTAGACTATAACGTTTCTTGGACAACGGTTCTATAGGGCGGTGATTTGTCCTAGATCACGCTCAACCGCCATATTTCCACCTTATTTTGGGTACCTATTTTACAGATGCTGGATAAGCCACAGGAGGGTCCTAGATAACATAGGAAAAATCTCCGGTTGCTAACAGATTAAGCAAACGTCCAGTACCGGGATTAGAACCTTTGGGATAGTAATTCTGCGCTCTACCAATGAGCCACTCTTTTTCCCGACATATATTTATGTAAATATACAATGAGTATACAATATATATATATATATATATATATATATATATATATATATAAAACATGTACCACTACAACCCGTGAACGGGTCTGAGGTTCAGTGCATGGAAGAGACTGTACAGTTTCATGGACAACGGTTCTGCAAGGTGACTTGTCCTAGGTCACGCTCAACCGCCAGATTCCCCCCTCCCTTATTTTGGGTACCCTGTTTTTATTATATTTTATAGAGGCTGGGTGAGCCCCAGGAGGGTCCCAGATCCTATATGATCCATCTCCAGTCGGATCATAAATAATCGTCAAACGGACTAAATAAAAGTCTTGCCCTACAGCGGGATTTGAACCAGGACTTCTGGCATGGTAACTCAGTGCTCTACCATTGAGCCCCTCCGCTCACTATAATATATACAACATATAATATAAATACAATTAATAGAGAATTTAATTATAGGTATTGAGTAGGTTTTGGTAATCATTTCATCATGAAATAAAAATGTCAACTATTTCGAAGTATACGCTAGGATTACGAGGAATAATAATTATCATAACTGATTACGTATAAAACTATATTTTTATGTTTTTATAAAACGCTGATTTGTTTTTGTTTAATTACACGTAGACGTTCTTTAGATATTTAAAATGTTCGAATAATTTAATGGTCCTAGATTTAATGATAATAATTATTTAAAAAGGTGTTAGTAGATGACATATGTTTATATGAACGTATATCTGTTGATTAAATTATTAAAGAATGTTCAGAGATATGTAAAAGTTTTTAGTGTTCATTTAAATGTACAACCGTAGGCACTTGAGGTTTTAGTAGAGGTAGAGGTAGAGGTAGAGGTAGAGGTAGCCCGATATTATTATAGAAATTGAAGTTCAGTTCAGTACTCATTTTATACTCCCCTTAAACTTATTGAGTGGCCCTATTGATTCTGAAGTATTTATCAGCTGTTTTTATCAAACCTTATCCACCTGGGGTCGAGTAACCTTCCTTATGATTCATTAGTTTTATTTTTGCCTTGGAGGTGGTGGGATGTTTCTTGGGTGCATTATTCATGTTTTGCTTTGCTGTTATTCTCTTTCTACCATGAGGATGCCTGAATAGGCGAAATATTGGACAGATATTTTCACTTTCTGTTTTAGTTTGGAAACTTAAGAGCTTTTCGTTGGGATTTTTCCACGGTCTTCACATTTATGTAAGGTCTCTTTTTACCTTTCTCTTTTCATTATTAATTTTTTTTTTATACAAGGTGGAAATCTCAATAGACACCTGCGGCCAAAATTCTTCAGATAGTGTGGGACTCCAACCCACTAAAACCACCTTGTACAACAACTGAGCTAGCCCAACAAGTCGCTCCTCTTTCATGTGGAATATCTCGGGTGTGGGATATAGCCCATTGACTAATCTCTCAATTTAGTGGAATTGTTCTTTTGTTTAGAGTTTTAATTTATTTATTTTAATTTAATTTAATAGCAAGTCATTAGCCTTCACTCTTTTAAGCCGCCATATTTGATACAAAGCCTCCTCAGCTATGCTCAGCATTTCTGGGTTTACGTGGATTTTAATTCTTTCATTACGACTATCCGCAAACCTTGCAATCTCTTCTCTGACAGAATTTACGTTGATGTCCCAATGCAAATTGTCGTTTCTGATGTACCTTGGAGCATCAACTACACTTCTGAGTACTTTATTTTGGAATGTTTGGATTACTTGCATGTTGCTTTTCTTGGTAAAACCAAAGAAAGGCCAGAGCTGAATTCCAAAAGTCCATACCGGTTTTAGGACTTGTCTGTATAACAGAAGCTTGTTATCAACATTGCTTCCTAGCAGCCTTAGAATTTTCCTAAATTTTATATTGAGCTCTTCTTTCTATTTTTTCAAATGCTATTTCCAGTTGAGTCTAGCATTCAATGTCATTCCAAGATATTTGACTGTATTTGAATACGGTACCTCCTGTCTATTTTTCTATTTGTTAAATTTATACGAACAGATTTGCTTTCATTTAGTTTGATTCTCCAGCGTTTGGTCCAGTCACATACCTCCGTTATTGAGTGTTGGAGTTCTCTTGTAGTATCTTCTATACCACCACCTACTGCTAATATATCTGCATCATCGGCAAATGTTGCCACATAAATATAGGATAGGGCCTTTATTTATTTTTTTATAAAAATGAATTTATTTTTATTTTAGGTTTATCTTGTAGGCAAAAAAATTGATTTATACATAAAAACGTTTTAATCATTTTTCACTGCATTCTCTGTACTGAAATGGCAGTCTTAAACCGAAATATCGGGACAAGGCGTAGGTTGATTTATTTTTTAATTTGATGCATTCCATTGTTTCCATTTATACTTAAAAACAGTGCTTTGTTTGTGTAACGGCTTAAAGAATACAGGAACAGTGGCCTTGTGATTTGCTAATTTTAAAAAATATTTATATTTTATCTGATCGAGCACGACAAAAGACTTTTAAAAATGTATTTCCTCGATCTGTTGCTACACAACACCGATAAAATATTACATCAATTTTTTGTTTGAATATAATAATGAGAATTGAGTATTGTAAAGCGCAGAATTCGTTTACTCTCTAGTCGTATGCTTCTCTTAATAGCTCCAGTTATACATGTATATATCATTTTAAATTTGTTCTGTTTTTTTGACTAATTCTTTAGAAACACTTAAAAAAAAATTGAACTACTAGAGCAAGCCCATGAAAGGTATTGGGTTCGGTAATTCTAATCCGGCAGTTTTGCAGAGATGCGTAAGCGCTGAGCTGACTCGTTAACGTCCAAGGCGTAGTTGGGATGATTACGTTAACATTGATCAGACGGATTTTGGCTTAGGAGACATTCTGTTATATTTCTTAAGCATTTTTACATAATAGAGATATATCGTTTAACAGGAAAATCAGTATTTTAACGTTGGTTGTATTAGTATGGGATGAGACATAGCGATCCTAATTAAATACTTTATACAATTTAGAATATTAATTATTGTTAAAAATACATTTAAATTATATAATATACTAAGTATGAGGGATTAATTAATGTGCTTACTAAACCTTAGAGGAACTAGCCCAAAACTGACCGCACAATATATTGCTCTAAGCCGGCTAACTACTCTCAGCTGCCTCTTCCCCTTGTGGTGCCAACTTTCGTACAGTTGCAAGGGATTCTCTGATTTAGGAATTTTAGGGCGAGTTTAAATAATTCAATGGGGCCGAGTGGCTCAGTGGTAGAACGCTGAGTTGCCATGCCGAAGGTCCTTGGTTCAAATCCCGCTCGCAGGTAGAGCTTAAGGGTTCTAGGATCCTCCAGGGGCTCACCCAGCCTCTATAAAGTGGGTACTAAAAATAAAATATATCTACCATATACTGTAATCAAGACCCCATGCTTTGTAGTGGTAGAGGTTTGTGATAAATGAATATGCTAGGTTTTGTCTCGAATTATTTGTCATTCTGAGCTTTCAGAAATAAATAAAGTTCAGGAACTATCATCTGTACCACTACAACTCATAAAGGATCTCGGGTTCAGCACGATGTAGACTCTGTACTCTTTCTTGTAAACTGTTGTGCAGGGAGGTTATTTGTCCTAGACCACGCTCAACCGCCAATGTTCCTCCTATTTTGGGTAACTACTTTATAGAGGCTGGGTGAGCCCCAGGTGGATCTGTAGGTCCCAGAGGGTGCTTCTTTTTGTTAACAGATTCAATAAAATATGCTACAGCCGGAATGGAGTCAGCGCTCTACTAGAGAGCCGGTCCGTTTCCTAATTGGATTGAATTTGATTCGAAAAAAGGATACTGATATTCACTGGAGTATTTAGGAGTTACAAATGCCGGAAGTATTAGAAACAGTACAGTCTCCACAATGTACTTAACCCAATACCTTTTATGTGATGTAGTAGTACATTTTTTTTTGGATACTTATGCTTTTGGCAACCTAAGAGGTCAAATTCATTATCTTATTCCATCCGAGCGATTATTTGTTTGTTTTTTTATTTTGCGCCACTTTATGCTGCTATAGCTAACCGGACGATGCTACAGTGGAAGCTCTAAATTTTCCTTATCCAGGTTTAATAAGGATAGGGATTTTAACGAGTACATGACTTTGACGTTATAATGATTTTAACGTTACGAAGGACTTCATGACCGAGTATTTTTTACTCCATTTAAAAAATCCTAAGACTTCCAATCGGGCTACGAACCCGCGATCTTAGGCTCAGTAGGTTGTTATGCCAACCAATAGATCACAGGTGGATTGTTGGCATCACTACCTACCAATGCGGTTCCCGAAATTTTCGCTGTGTAGGGTTTAAATTGCGAGAACATTCGTAGAGTGTATACCTTGTGGAGGCCGGTGAGGATCGATGGGGAGGAATTCTTCCGAGGAAGGTATTATGGTTTCCGTATCTGATAAAGTCATGCTTATGTTGGGATAATATGAATGGGGAATGCCATAGAGCTATCTGTTTGGATAGGATAGAGCGCAGCGGTACTCCACTTAGCCTGGGTAAACTATCGGCTTCGAGTATTCAATAGTTATGTCAATCTCTAATATGATCCTAGAATCCTAGCATAGCCTTGCCTTCAGTGGATATCGTAGTTCCCGTCTAGGGATATCGTACTTGAATGGAGTCGAGTAACTCCACATTTTTTCATTTCATTGCCTGATTTTATAGACTTTTTTTAAAAATAATTTTTCACTCAGCTGTCAACCTTTTTTATTATAAGCCCTGAAAAAAGACCTTCAATGTCGGTTGAAACTTTGTCTCTGTAATAAACACTTTTTCTTACTAAAGACAATTTTCCACAACCTCCACCCCATTTTCTTACTCAAATATATATATATATTGGTTTCTACTTGACTGTTATGGAAATATTATGTTTTGGTTCTCGAATTCTCGAGAGAACATCGGAACAATACTTAAAGCGTGTAGTGTACCAGCACAAATATAATTGTGATTCAACTATGAAATAACCATATATCAATATTATCAAGGTATATCCCAGATTTTTTTTTTTTATTAAATGAGATTTAAAAACATAGAAAACCATAGCAAAATTTCAGTAATTATTGTTTGAAGTGAATTATTAGCAAAACAATGAAAGTACAAAAGAAATGATAACTATAGAGAAGTATAAAAATTGCGCAGTAAATAAAAAATCAGATGTTTAACGTCTAAGCTCGTGTTATGCAAATTTACTTAGTTCTTAATGAAATAATAATAAAATAATCTAAGATGATTCTACAATTATATAAAACTACTGTTCCTAAAAATATATTACTTACTCATTGACCATAGCTATTGCGTTATGTTGTTATGGGCTACTGGGTATTAAAATGATTTAAACAATTCCTTAATTAAAGATACTAATATTTATTAACAAAATGATAAAAAGGATACAATTAAACTATTAACAATTAAATTATTAGACTAAGATAAATTTATAATAACAACATTCTAAATATTTATTATAACTTAGGCCTATTTAATTATTAAAATAGTACAAGATATTACTAATTCTAAATGACTTAACTATTTACGTAAATTTGTGTGAATATTATAAAATTACAATACTAATTATTATTACAATTATTAACTACTAATTAATACTTACAGTTCACTAGTCCACCGACCGTATGATTTTCCAAGTATGACAAATTGACGCACAGTAACGAATAGAAACAGTTTATTACACTCGCGAGACTGTCACAGTTCACTGATACACTTATTTCACGGGACGGTTCAACACTGACTAGTTTATCACACTTACACTCACTTATCACAATCTTCACCGTGCGCGGTCTACACTCAGACTGAGACTCACTCGCTCGAGGCGAGGGAGGTATTTAAATAGGCAAGGCCAAACATTCTAGAACACGGAAGGGTGGAGACAATTCTGGAATCTTCTTAATCCTTTTCCAACAAAAGGAGACGATCAAGAAGGTCCTAATCCTATTTTAACTTCTCCCGCCGACGGACTTAAGCCACTAATCCGTTGCTTCAGTCTTCCTCTCTGCGACCGTAGCAATAAACATTTTGTATATATTGCGAAGTAACTGATTGAAGACAAATTGAGCTATTCTTTGGAACTTGTAAGTACACCCTATCCAATTACAACTTACACGTGCCATTTTATATTTATTTTAGAGTGCTTTTTAATGTTTTTACTGAAAGCTCATTTTTTTACTCCTAGGGCATGAGTATGAGACTAACCTAGTCTCGAAACGTCGCCTAAAGAAATTTAAAGGACTGAAACTGGAGAACCAAAACATTATATATATATATATATATATATATATATATATATATATATATATATATATATATATATATATAATTAATGATTAATGCCATTAATAAGGCGTTGTACTTATAATTATGAAGTTTATTTTAATTTACTTATTCAGTATCTGTTCCCATAGGTGTTCGTATCGAGGTTAACTCACAATATTTAATTTTTCTTTCGTTCCTTTTGTAATATTCTCAAAAATAAAGAGCGTCTTGGAGGAAGGTTGCTGGCTACATTTGATGAGTCTGTTAGTGTGAGATGTGGTACACTATGTCCTCTTTGATGTGATCTTCCTTTAGCGTGTGTCCTGATGTTATCTGAATTGGCGAATAGTTGACTGCTTGTTTTTTTACAGTATTTTAAAGACTAAAGAGGTTTTTTGCTTCAGGTATTTTTTTGCATTGTGTCCTATAAATAAAAACTATTTGGGATCAATTCCACTGGTTGTCGTTCGAGTTAAATCACAACTAGCTTAAACTTTTTATCCCGACCCACCAACCGGTCATGCAGCCTCTATAAAGTTGGTACTCTTAATGGGAGGAAAACTGGCGGTTGAGCGTGCTCACCTCCATGTACAACCGTTTTCATAGAAACAGTAGAGTCCTAACCACATACAGAATCAACCTCAAGGATTGTAATGTACATTTTTTTTTTGCTTCCAGTGAAAGGAGAAAAAAAAGTGTGAAATTCCCAATACAGAACTCGACTAGGGTCGATGTGTTAAATTAGAAATATCTTTAAGGATTCCAAGTTAAATTGGTGTCAGAAGGAAACGCAGAGACGAAAACTTGTTGAAAGAACTTCCTTCTCGCTCTCTCATTTTCGAGAAAGGCATTAACTTAAAGAGATCGTGTCTGGAAATTTGATTCAATATCTGCCGTCGGAATCTCGGTGCATGATAGAATAATAATAATAATAATAATAGTCTTTATTTATATGTATGCAGTATTGAATTCCTCATTATTTACAATATTTTATAAAACATTATGTATTTACATATAGACCTTCCCTTTAGGGAGATTAGAGTCTTTGGACGGAGACTAGCCGAACCTTACAGGTGAAGTTATGATAGTTATTTAGTAGTTAACATTCTATCATGTTAACTACTAAATATTTATTAAAAAAGTAGAAACAGTCAGAGAACAGTTGTTCGTGATCAATTATAAAGATAAAAAAATTAAAATAAGCCTGTACCACTAAAACCCATGAACGGTTCTGGGGTTCAGTACATGGAAGAGGCTCTAATGTTTCATGGACAACTGTTGTACAGGGAGGTGATTTGTCCTATATCACGCTCAACCTCCAAATTTTTCTCCTTTATTTTGGGTAGCCACTTTATAGAGAGTGGTTTAGCCCTAGGAGGGTCGTAGATCCCATATGATCCATCTCCAGCTGCTAACAGACTAAAATAAAGTATTGCCAGCAGCGGGATTTGAACCAGATTTTCGGCATGGCCACTCAGTGCATGGCCAAAGACAGGTTACTATTAATATTTGTACAAAACGCAAAACGACGGAGCATGCATTCGGGCAATATAATTCATGGCTTCTCGAATGCTGAAATGGGCTTGTAATGTTTTTGGGTTTAATAAAGAACGAATTTTTAAAAAAGTGCTAAGCTCTGAGCCGACTGGTATACCTTGGAAGGCTAAGCGTAGGATTGCGTTAATCTAACGGATTTGGGTTCAGTGGCCCGTGGGCGGAAATTCATAAACAGATTGGTAGTTTCCAAAAATACTAATGTTATCATGAGCTTTAGTATGGTAAAGAGAATGTAATTAGGGAAACGTGTATACTCCGGTAATCATCTAGAAATGAACGTTTCAATTATTTATACTTCGAAATGTTGGATGAAACTTTTATTTCTAGATGTAGTGATTTCCGGAATCTCCTCATTACTCGTAATTACATTATCTTTTCCTTACTAAAGCTCAGGATAAGTTTTATTTTTGGAAAATATTAAAAATGAATAATTAGAACTTGTAACTCAACTCGAAGCGACAACCTGCGGGATAGATTCCGGTAAAGCAAAGGTATTTATAAATGTTTTGCTCTGTCTTAGAAATTCTCACTGGAATTCAGTTAGTACATATAAGAGGTGGCGGAGAAACAGCTATAAAGGAGCTTATGAACTGTTTAACAAGGTTAGTGAAATAGATTTACCCTTTTAGCTAATTCTCTCCAGTTTAAAACTTTTCTTACTACTTGCGTTTTCCTAATTTAATGTTTAATAACTTTTCAAGATTATTACCTTTTAAAAGCATTCAGGTAGGAATTAAAGAGGTTAATATGGAAAGGGCTAATTCCTAAACACTTTCAAGAAAGCCATAGGTTTTTCACTTGAATAATATAGATCATAAGCGATGGAAAACGAAATCTGTGCCACTTCAAATCATGAAGGGTCTTGAAATCAGTACGTGTTAGAGACTTTAATATTTCTATGCCATCGGTTGTACTGAATGTGATTTGCCCGAGATCGCACTCAACAGCCATTGTATATCTTACTAATATTATAAATGCGAAAGTTTGTATGTTCGTCTCTCCTACACGCAAAAACTACTGAACGGATTTGGATAAAATTAAAACATGGAATCTTTTCTTCTTTCTTATCTTGGTCGGATTTGAACCCGGAAGCTTCAGCATAACAACTTAGCACCCTAAGCAGTGCCGCAACTCTACACACTGAGTTACACCTTTCCCCGTAACTATACCTAGACTATCTATATACCTAATTTAAAATAGACTTAGCACCTTCAGAAATCTCCCCTCAAGAGAGACAAGAGGCTCGAAGATGAGTAGGTGGTGGAATGGAACGTTCCATCAATCAGACGGCGCAGGAGCGATCCATCTCTTTTCGCCATTTATCTGCGAGCCCATACTCATCCGACTCCCTTTTACTTGATTTAGTCACATCAATAAATATTCCATTTCCTTTCTTATCTGTTCCTTATTCCGATCGGGTCGTTGAGAGGGTTTGCGATGTAATTCAATTTTCATCCGGGCAATCGCTTACAACTTTTCATTCTTCACGCCATAAAGAAAAAGGAAAAAGCTAGCTATAATATAATATAAAGAAAGTTGTCTCGTATTATACCCCGTCTTCAAGTGTCAAAATGATTCATGGCTGTTCTTTAGTTTTAGTAATATTTAAAAATATTGAAGTTTACAAATGAATTATACTAATACAAGTAAATAGAATGGATGATGAAAAATAAAATAAAATAGTTAGGGGAAAGTGGGGCAAGTACGTCACGTTAAGGTTTGACCTTTCAAAGAACGCAGATAAGAAGGTATAAATAAAAACAGTTGTATACAAACATAAATTTATATTCTTTAAAATCTGTAGCCACTAATTAAAAAATAAAATAAAACTTTTATGACTGCAACTATTATGAACAAGTGTCATGACAAATATTTAAAGGCAAATGTCACAAAGTCATTTTGCCCTTTTTTATTGTCTGTGCAATCTTCATGCATCCGCTGTCCACACTGAGCACTCCTCTTGACGAGATCCCGCGAATAGTTCATTACAATACAAGCAAGGAATTGTCCCCTCTTCCTCTGAAATTTTCACTGAAGATACTTCTGTCGCTTTTGCACTTTTGTTGCCTTCGATTGTGCTTTTATTATGAGACAATAAAGACTTATTAACATCTATGCTTTATCGCTTTTCCATTGTCGGTGACGTACTTGCCCCACATTAACAAATTTAAAAAAAATAAATTAATTGTCATCAAATGCTGTTGGCAACAGTGTACAATAGGTCATCACCTCAAAATAGATAACCACAACTCTAGCATCATACGAGATTGGGAAATTATTTAATATTTGTATTACAAATAATATATTTGACTGCTTATTATAACAGTATCCGTGACCCAACCCTTTATACAGTTTAAACAGCTGACATCCCAAATCATCCTAATACTATCCTTACCACGTATGCTGATGATACATGTGTATTATCAGTTAACACCAATCCAGTAATTGCATCCCAAAGCCTTCCAATCCCACATCACTGATCTTGAGGAATGGTGTCAAAACTGGGGAATTAAAATAAATTCTCAAAAGTCGCATCAAGTCACTTTTACCTTACGTCATAACCCAATGACTTCCTACCGTTAAGCATCCTTTAATAATATCCCACTGGTGCCTGTAGAACAGATCCGATACTTAGGGTTGCATCTCGACAAATGATTAACCTGGAATCCTCATACAAGACTGAAAAGACAAGAAACCGCTCGACGTTTCAGGCTACTTCAACGCTTACTAGACAAACGCTCTAAGCTTCCAATTAACTACAAAAGACTCATCTTCATGACCATCATATAACCTATTTGGACTTACGTAGTAGAGGTTTGGGGCTCCACTAATCCATCGAATTCCTCTCATATCCAATCCTCACTATCCAAAACCCTCCGTAAAATCCTCAATGCTCCTTATTTTGTTAAGAATAAAGTCATCCATAACGACCTTAATGTCCCATTCGTTGCTGATTTGGCCCGAACCCGGTATCTATCCTTTCATAACTAACTTCATTCCCACTAAAACCCTCTAGTTTTAAACCTGGCTTCCTCTTCAGTTCCCGATAATCCTCCGAGGCGTCTGAAAAGGAGATGGCCACGTGACCTTCTTAGCTAAACTTGTGATTTGAGTACTACTAGTTGGTATTTTCTCCACTTATTATTAGCTCATGTCATTATGTATCACTTAGCCTATTTACTTGTTGTAATACATTTGTAAATATCTATAAATAAACAAATAAAAATTATAACAGACTTACCTATTATAACATTAATCGAAATCAAAACGAAATTTACTCAAATTATCACCTATGATCGGTTTATCACGTACGCACTGACTTAGCCGAGTCGCATAAGAAAACTGAGATTGCGGCCTTGCCGTATGCATCATAAAAACATTGCCCCACTTTCCTCTACACTATGATGGGTTCCTTCGCATGTAGGCATAAGCGTCAACAAACGACCTGATGCGGGGGGCTAAAGCAGCTGCAAGAAGTGATGATGTCCCCTTGTTAATATCCAAATTTTTGTCGGATTGGATAAAGGTGATAAGCAATAAAATTAAAGAAAATCGGGATGAAGAGTGGGAGAGCCTTCCGCAAAACCACCTCCTTCAAATAAAAGATAAAAACGCTGCTTGGATCCCTCCAAACGGCCTAACGCTCAAAGAATGCGTAATAAGCAGGTTAAGGATCGGTCATACAAAGATGACACATCTCCACATACTTTTGGAACAGTACTAACCAACCTGCCAAAGTTCTGATAAGATAATTTTGGGCTGTTGAAACGAAGCTTTGAATACAACTGATTTGGCATATTTCTATGGATTCATGAATTAGGACTCTATTACTGACGAGATGAAGTGTGCCAGGCATAAACAAATATTGGATTTCTAGGTTTTGAACAATCGCTTACAATATTCTAATAAAAAAATTTAGAATTTTGACATGAATTTTGTGAAGCTAGCTCCTGCTAATCGAAACACTGTGCGATGTTTCGACCTACTTTGTAGGTCATCTTCAGGGCTATGAGAGAGAAAACAAACATACCAAACTAAACTATAAAAACATTTTTTTATAGTTATTATTATTTTTTTTAGTTTTTTTTCACTCATAGCACTAAAGATGACCTACAAAGTAGGTCGAAACGTCGGCACAAATACAAAATTAATCTCGCCTTATATGGTGTTTTCTTGACTGCACCCCCAACTGTCTCCATCCTCCATTATATCATCCAGTCGACTACACGTATTTTTCTCTCTAACATGAAAGACATTAATCGCTCCTTCGTTTCTATGCGGATGTCGACCTTAGCGTTTTAGGATGACACAAAGGCTTAATGTATTCGAAAGTAATCTATTACATAGAATATTCGGTCCGAAAAATAATGAGTCGACTGGATAATTCAGGAGATTATACAAGGTGATGATCAGCTATTAGAGATTTTTTATCCATTTTATGGACGTGGTCCAACCATCGTAATCTTACTTTTTTGATACAAGACACTAAATCAGGTTCTCCGTATAGGTCCTTAAGTTCTTGATTCTTTTCGGTACGGAAATGATTTCCTTCTTTGGTAGGACCATACACTTTTCTATGAATATTCTCTCCCAAGTATTCAATAATTTTCAAAATTAGACACGTTAAATTTAGTCAGTAAGTCATTATAGACTACATTTCTTCAATTTTTCGCCTCTTCTATCATTTTTTTCTGTATTTTCTGTCTCCTCACCAATATTATCCCCTTCACTCTCGCACTATGTTTTCCTTCTATTCTCTTTTCCAATTGGCCCCCTCTTTATTTTTACATGCTTCCTGAAAATCCATAGATATGTACAATCTTGAGATGATCCCTCTGTAATATCTGCTGGAGTAATCTTCAATCAATTTCTTCAAACCATATAATCTTTAATTTTATCTTTTTCAAATATTTGAATAGTCTTATTGTTGATTGTCTGGGATGCATTCTACCTAGGCATCCATAGAATGAGGTTCTTTTTCCCTTCAGATCCCTTATTATAATTATTAAGTATTCCTGATCGAACTGATGTTAACACTGTATAATTAACGGAACTTGAACAAAACACATTGTCAATACCGCAATCTCCGAGAGAACAACTACAGCCCTTACACACAACCGCAGCAGAGGTAACAACTCGAGGAGCTGGTAAGGGCCCTGAATAAGACGGAATTCAGACTAAGAGGGTGACGACCTAAGCTTGAAGGGCCTCTAAATGTGTGTCGACCTTCCTGAATTAATTCTTGTCACTGCTTACTAATTAATCCGTCCTAGCTGCCTTACTTTCCCCAAAACATCAGCTTAGTTCATTCAAAATTTTTTAAAATGTGGGTATGGTTAGCGAAACTATCCATAAGCGTAAGTATCACAATGTACTACAACTTAATTTAAAGTTATAAATACACAATATTATATGATAAAATAGGCAAAAACCCAAATAGCAAAGCGTTAAAGCTCTAACATACTGGGTAAAAACTAGTCAGTCTCCGTTTTGCCAATTCAGGTACTATAAGGGCATAGTAATAAAAAAATCCTGTCCCAATACAATTTCTAAAGAGATTGGGTCCACTATATGTTAGGGGAATGTATTGTTTCTTGAACCACTGTAGTGCAGAAAATTTGTTCTAGATGACGCTCAACCACCAGGTTCTTCCATTTATTTTGGTTACATACGTTATAGAGGAGAGATGAGCCCCTTGAGGGTCGCAGGTCCGAAAGTATCAATCACCTACTGATTTTAACCCGGGACCTTCGGCGCGGCAACTCTGCGCTTTTCCACTGAGCCATTCCTCTTATGTTAAGCACATTCGCCTAAATAAAACTTTTAGCCAATGGATAACGCCCCTAGCTGTTCGTATTACTTTCCTTTTCCTTAGTTGTTTGTGGACCAAGGTTACTGTTTTGTGTGATAAGTCTGTTGATGTGAGATGTAAATCACTTTTTCCTCATTGAATTTTCTTCAGGTGTGTTTTGGTGATGTATTAATAGGCGAAATGTTGGCTCTTTTTCCCAGAATTTTAGAAATTCAAGGCATTACCCTTTCGGATTTTTCCGATCGGATCTTATTTATTTAAATATGTCTCTTTTTGAGTTTTTGCTTATTTTTACTTTAAAAAAAATATTATAGTTGCTTAACTAATATAATTTTACACTATATGGTTTTTGATGTGAAACATCATATGGCGCGTATGGCGATTGAGAGCCACTGTTGATGTCGTGATGCCGTGATGCGAAAACTTCGAGCAGCCCCGTGGCTATTCGGTTCTCTCCGCCGGTTAGG
This sequence comes from Arma custos, assembly GCA_037127475.1. Taxonomy (NCBI): domain Eukaryota; kingdom Metazoa; phylum Arthropoda; class Insecta; order Hemiptera; family Pentatomidae; genus Arma; species Arma custos. The sequence continues at coordinate 44,319,467 of CM073761.1, forward strand.
CTACGCCCACCGGCCGACTCGGCTTATTCTCCACTACGACGCTTCTCTCTCTACTCTATACAGCTTTACCTGTGTATCAGCACCAGTGATTACGTTTCTTCATCAAGATTTTCATTTGTATATTAATAATAATCCAAGGCAATCTACGAAAAGATATGGCACAATAATATATGCAGTATTTACAAGACACCTCTATAAAGTTAAAAGAGATACCTTCGTTGCTTATTTTAGTTACCATCGACCTATTGTAACTTTGATACCATCAGAAACATCATTGAGTCTTAATATTACAGAAATAACTGAAGATACTGAATTGTAATATTTTATTTGAATTATAATGGTCTTTTATGTATTTTTTAAAATGAAAATAACATTATTTTTATCACATAAATCTAAAACAATGTCTGTTTCCCTTCCATTACATAATTTTCGTACACTTAAATAATTAATTCTTTCCCAATAACATCCAACTTCTATGTTTCACATCTACCAGGCGTCCCGCGACGGCTTATTTTTTTTAACATTAGTTGGATCTCGAATATTTTCAAATAATAATTTCGGGTAATTATAAATAAATTTAACGTGTTTAATTGTGCGACGGAGAGCATAAGTTTTTTTAACGCATAATTTTTTTCAATAATAATACTAAAAGACTTAGTGAACCCGAATAGTCAATGATGATTCCACCAATCGCTGTTTAGAAACTTTTCACATACGTTTGGAACAATTGGAGAATGATTACTTTTTTTTTTTTTTAAACAAATTTTATTTAGCTAAATGTCCTGATAATGTCTCAATTGACTGGCTTGTTTATTCTCTAGTATTTTAAAGATTTAAGACTTTGTTTTTTTTGATTTTCCAATTACATTAATTTTATGTTTCTGTTGGATTTTTTTATTTATAATTAATATCTAATAACAACATTTTTTTTCAAAATTTAACTATCGTCATTGTTGAACTGTGAAAGAAAATGAAAAAAAAAATGTGTATTCTCACTTTTTATATTGCAGTTGAAAAAATATAAATAAAAACAGAGCATAAAGTTTATAAAACACTGAAAAAACCCAGGACGTACTTCAAAATAAACTCTTAACTTTTTGTTTAAAATTTTTAACCAAATTTTATTTAAATGTTTTGCGAAAAGTTGACTGTCCCAGTATTTTAAAGACTTGAGGCTTTATATGTTGTTTTTTTTTAACTTTACAATTGCATTCTAAAATTTATTTTAAGTCTCTTTTTGAATTTATGCTTATATTGGTTGTAAAATTATTCATAGGTATATCTTTCAACTATTGTTTATCGTAACCTTTTTTTCAATCATATTTTATTTCAATAATTTCTGTCTATATAATCGTTTTATATTGTATTTGGTACTGCTTTTGTTTTTTCTATTAACAAGCGTTAAAGCTATTTTGTTTTTTCTCAGCCAAGATGGTGGACTTAAAGTTTTTCCGAAACTTTAACACATTTTATGCTAGTTTCGGTCTCAATTCCGCAGGTTGTTGCTTCGACTTGAGTCACGACAAGTTTTAACTGTTTATTCGTTTTATTTTTAATATTTTCCTAAAATACAGTATATCGTGAGCTTTAGTATAGAAAATAGAATGTAGTTATTGGAAATAAGTAGATTTTTAATTTATTTCATCAAGAAATTGAAGTTTTTTTTTTCATCAAGGAAATATTTCGAAGTTTAGATGATATATGTTTGTTGACTACTATAATATAGTCCATAAACTTGTATTTTTGGAAACTATTAAAAGCGAAACTAAATAAACTCGAAGCCACAACCTGCGTGATAATTAATAACCTTAGTGTTTGATCATTTATTTAATTTATAATTAATAGAAGAAAAATACCTGTAACACTACAACCTATGAACCCGTATAGGGTTCAGTACACCGTAAAGACTACTGTTTCTTGGCAGGGAGATGATTCGTCCTAGATCACGCCCGACCGCCTGATTTTTACTCTATTTTTGGACATCCAGTTTATAGAGGCTTGGTGAGCCCCAGGAAATTTCTAAAATCAATAGGATACATCTCCAGCAGCTAACTTATTAATTGATTTATAATTAATAACGTTTTGATTTTCAAAATTGAACTATGGTAGTTGTTGATCCATGAATGAAAAGGATTAAAAAAAAATTTTATACAACTGCAGTCACGGTCGAGTTGAAGATTTGTGAGTTATTCTTTTAACTTTTACTTTGTCTAAATGACAGATTCTTTTCTTTCTCCCCTTTTGTTAGGAAGTTTAGGCTTCCCGTCGGGTTTATTAAAAGCAAATCTGTCTTGTTCAATAAAAATGCTGTCACTCCAGTAATGGAAAAGTGGGAAACAAATATAAAGTAGAAAAAAATGCATTATTGTTTCTTTAAGGCGTGCTTTAAATATCTACAAAAAAGAAAGACAATTTCTATCTTTGTAAAAGCGTTAATGAAAAAACTTATTGAGCTTTAAATCCAATTTATTAAATTTTCAATATAATAAAACACGACCATCTGTTGTTTTAATAATTAAAAGGTTTCGACTATATTCTAATATAATTGTATTCGAATGAACAATTCCACTTCCTCTATTGTCGGTTTTCCGCAAGGTCATTGTTTGTTCCAAGTCTATGTAGTCTGTATCAAATTTCTCCACTAACCCGGAAGTGTTAAGGCCTCCTGTGGACTTACGATAACTATACAGGTTATGGAATATTTTCACTTTACCTGATTTTTTTTTGTTGTTATCTAATAAAAAAAGGTAACTTATTAAATAAAATGATATAAACACAACATGAGGTAGAGGGAAACACTATGAATTTGGTAATCACTGGTTCAGGTTGCGACGATACGTAATGAAAATCCATGGTTTTCAAAAGTTACAGATTTCTTCTGTACTTTAGGTCCGTGGACTGGTTATAGATCAGTCTCCATCAAGATAATTTTGAATATCTTAATATGAGGTGTTTAGTACCAAAACCAGTTCGATCCATTTCATAAAATTTTTCAGGAGAGGCAAAAAATTCATAACCATCTTTTGGAACATTTTATACAAATTTTTGCTTCAGACATGTCAAAAGTAGTTTTCATTAGATCAGTAGAACTACTTTAGTCGACTCGCGGAGTTCATAATGTATTAAAATTTTTAATTAATAATATTAAAATTTAATTTAAAATTTTAAAATTAATGTATTTAAAATTAATTAATAACCACATTGAATGCTTAGTCAACTAATGACATAAATTTGCAGTATTTTTGATGAAATTATTTTGTAAGATGAAAAATAAATATTGCGGATTCTCCAATATACAATATTTAAAACCTTTTTTGAAATAATAATTCCGGGCTTGCTCTACAAACTCCATAACTTCCTACCCCCTACATGCATGCCTACATGGCTGTATTACGAGCGAGGTTAGCTCAGTTGGTTAGAGCACCACGCTAGAGACTTGGGTGACCCGGGTTCGAATCCCGGCCTAGACAAATCTTTTCTCTTCAAAATAAAAATATTTAAAAATTATGACGATTAATAATAAGTCAACAAGATCCTAATTAAAGCAATGCTCAACCACCTTCGAATTGGGGCAAGACTTGGTTCCTTGCCCAACCTTTGCCTTAGAAACAGTAGGATACCTACAATGTACTGAAATCAAAGTACTTCTTGGGTTGCAGTATTGCAGGAGCATTATTGCTACAAATACAATGTTTTTCTTCATTGTTCATCGATTTGATTCAGGGTTCATCGATTTGTTTATTAATAAACTATTCCAATAATATTCTAAACTTATCGTTGAATATACAATTTCTTAACATATAAGGATTTTCCTTTCCAGGAATACGCTTTTCCATTTTAATATTCATATTTCTCAAATGTTCCGTCGGTGATTGCCATGATATATTGTTACATTTCGTTATTAGTTTCTTCATTTGAATATCATAAAATTTAACTTTATGTGACCTTATTAAAAGTTCAATATTGGCTTTCCAACTTTATATAGAGAGAAACTCGTCCAGTTATTAGCTTCACGTGTATCATTAATGCCGATTATTAAAATTTTAGGATGACAGACATTTTGTCATTGTTTGAGTTTAAATTAGCAAAGAAATGGATCGATTCCCTAGACATGAATAGAAATAAACATTAATTTCTCATGATTAATTATAAATTAAATAAATGATCAAACACTAAGGTTAATAATTATCCCGCAGGTTGTCGCTTGGAGATTATATTATATTATAGGATCATATGTTTAAATCTCTTTATTATATAAAAACAATTGTTTTGTGGTGTAATAACTACTGGCTCTTAAAATATTTAACATCTGGTGCCAAAGGATAATAATGAATTTCTAATCATTGTGAATGTGCTGAGTATTATGGGTAATTATGAGCTGTCAATAATTAAACAAAATATTATAAAAACACAATAAAAAAAACGGATTTCGATCCATATATTTACCAGACAAATAATTTTTAAATGGTTACGTCGGCATTATGTAGACATCATTCATAAAAATTCATAATTCAGGTAAAATGACATTGTTTCGAGTTTACACTTATAACTCATGTATTTATTACTAATAATCTTGAAGTTTATTACTAATTTATGTGTGTATTTATATATATATATACTTAACTAACCTGACGAACAACAACTCGGGTCGGGGGTTCACTACATGGTAGAGACTGTACTGTTTCAAGGGCAATGGTTGTGCAGGGAGTTGATTTGTCCTATAACCACCAGACTTTCCCCCCTTATTTTAGGTACCAATTTATAGAGGCTGGGTAAGCCCCAGGAGGGTCCTAGATCCTATATGATCCACTGAGCCACTCCGCTCCCTATATATATATTACTTTTATTTATTTTTTAAAGATAATTCCTACAGCTTATATCATATTTTTTTTCTAATCGAAAACGTTTTTGAATGATAGTCACAATTTATTCTCACCATGTGAACTGCCTTCGTCCATATTTCGTAATTATATTATCTGATTAACGTATATGACACTGGATTTTGTTTCACCATCTTCATTATAAACTATAAATTAAATTGTAATTTATAATTCGTTTCATTAACATTTTAATTTCGAGAGTCCTTGACCGTGGCCCGCTACTGCAAGAGCAAAATTTAGTTTTTAGTTAAGTTTTTTTTTGTAGTTAAAAATCTAGAAACTATTAAGTTGGGCGAGATTAAGTTGAAAATTTTAAATCCCTTTGCTTGATTAGAAAAAAATTGATGTGATGTTTGAGCTTTGGAGGATAAGATTTATTTTTTGTTCCTCGATGTAATTGTAAAAAAGTTATTGTTTGGTCGATCGTAATATAAATAGTTATTATTTAAACAAAATATTAAACATAAATTTTTCAATTTAAAAAAAAAACTTGAACGATAATATTAACATACGATCTAAAACACATGAATCTATTCATTTATCAAACGTTTTTAATTATATTCAGGAAGGGCCCTTAACCAGCATCCATTGGCGTTTAATGGCAGTGAAGCGGCTGGGAAAGAGGGCTGGGGCCTCCCGGACTCCTGCTTTGCCCTCATTCCTGGGGAAGAAGCTTATTTCGGGAACCCCAGGCAACTTGTAAATAGAGTATGAATGTGCACATTATATACTTTTTTTATTTATTATTATTATTTTTTATTCTATTTTTTTACTTTATTTTACTATAATTTTTGCATTAACTTCTTCTTATTACCGCATGTATATATTTATTTATTTTATTTTGTTTATATCATTGTTTTGTTATGGAATGATTGTAAGCTAAATAGCACCATTACTTATTGCCCATAAGTGGCAGATTGTAATGTTTCAATAAAGTGTTTAAAAAAAAAAGTTATATTCAGGAGAATATGGCCCGGTTGGAGGTAACAAATATATAGGTGCTAAGCCATAACCAACTTTTCGACCCACATTCCAACAGTTCATCAGGGCTTTAATGAATAATTTAAGTGTTAAAGTTAACGTAGAGTGCTGTCTAACAAATTTAGAAGAGTATGAGTCCCTGAGTTCGTCAATTTAATCATATCAAAATCCATGATTTAGTGTTATTATAAGATAAACAAAAATAAATGAAAATTAGGAGAAATCACAATAACAACTACAGAAATAAATAACAAATTGAAATAATAAATTCTATAAAATCGGAGTTTTTCACTACTGTTTAATTTCTGAATAATATTTGTTTTCTAATATTGTGCTCAAAGGTGATATAAGAGGTTTATTGATTATTCGACTCAAATAATGAATGCTATTTTGTTTGACTTTGGAAAATCTGGAAGTTCTCCGTTGTTTGGAGGGAAAATTTGGAAGACATTTCTGCCTATTTTTTCTTATTATTAAAGCATATAGTAACAAAAAAACTAGGTTTTACCGACGTAAGCTTTTGAAATGAAAAACTAAACTAACATGATCCATGATAAACCAAAAACACCGTGAGTGTCCTGGCTGAAAATAATTTTAAAAAATTATATTTAAACAATCCTCCTCCCAAAAAACAAACAAAAAAAAAACAACTTTCAAGCGATTAGAGTGGTTGTGGATCTGTTTTAATTTGATGAGTCTGTTTGGACTGTGAGTTTGAGATGTGCTGCAATTTGTCTTATTTGAGGTTTTTACTGGTCGTTTTTCCTGTATATTAGAGACTCAAGGTATTGTCTCGCGGATTTCCTCTATTGCACCCTATAAGTAAAAAATTCTCGAAAATAGAAGTAATCTTGAGTGTGATTTTGGGAAATGTGTATATTTTTTCTTTGAAATAAATAACTAAACTGAGGCTTTTTTTTTAAGAATCAAGTGTTAGTAAACAAGCATAGAGAATGCTCTAAAGGGATTATTAAGTGTTGGTAAATAATAAATAGCAGTAAAATATTTACAGACTTTTGAACTAAGGAATTTGATAAAACGGTCATTTTTTTATACACCCTATTAACTCGCGTAATGCTTTCAAACTGAGTATTGAATAAATAATTTTAGTTTAACTGAGTTTAGTGAATGTAAATCACTCTGATTTTGCAAATTAAACAAACATGTGATACTGTGAGGTAAATTTGGGATTTATAATAAATTATATGATAAGCCTTAAATAATTTTGAATAAATTTAAATTTAAGGTTTTGCTTTTTGGAGTTTTTCCAATCAAATTCTAATGAATAATTTTGTTTTGATACATAAATGTCATCATTAAGATCACTTATACACTAAAACTATAAGTCGTCCATAATAGATTGTTATTATATTAATAAATATAGACAATATACATCAGTAAAAAGAGTATGTATATATAAAATTTTAAAAAAAATCATGAGGATAGGAAGAAAAAGCGATCATGGGGACCGAGTCGTAAGACTAAACAACACGAGGTTAGAGCAAGTAAGGGATTTTGAAATCTCGGTGCACACCTTAACAAACACGGCTTGATAGATGGCGAAATAAATGAACGAATAAAAGCTTCCAGCAGGTGTTTTAATTCCCTCAAGAAAGGATTCATCGGGGAAAAAAAAGTGTCAAAACACACAAAAAAAGTAGTTTATAAAAACACTTTTTTACCGATTCTCACATATTCAAGTGAATCTTGGACTCTAACCAAAACGCACAAGAGCCAACTTCAACCCATGGAGATGCGATACCTAAGAAGAACGGGAGGGAAGAACTGAAGAGGCCGAATGCGAAACGTAACGATACGTTCAAATGTGGGAGTTCGGCCAGCTGGGGATATTATCGAAGAGCATTGATTCGGCCATGTTTCCAGAATGGTGGAAAACAGAGTGGCGAAGGCCGTACTTGAGACGAAGGTGGAAGGTATGACACCGAAAGGAAGACTTGGGAAGGCGCAATCCAGGAGGCCTTTGACAGAAAAGGTTTGGAATGGGGAAGGACAAGACGATACAGGGATTTATGGATCAAACTCTACAGAAGGGATCCTCACACTGTTGACGGTAGAAGAGGAGAAGTCTAAATAAAAAAATAAAAAATCTACACCACTACAACGCACGAAGTGTACATAATACAAGAAACTTAAGCGCCAGGAGGGTCTGTAAACTCCACAGGGTCCATACACCGTCTTTAACTGATTAAATAATTCATCTCTCACAGTCGGATTGGATTCTAAAATCTTCAACATAGCAACTAAGGAACAATCATATTTTTAATTAAATGGTACAGTTGAAAGCGAATCACCTAGTTTGAAATCCGAGCAAACCACAATATTCTCCGAAAAATAATTTTAGAAAGAAACCTGCATTACTACAACCCATAAAGCATGTTCTGTCCAGTACATGGTAGAGACTATAATATTTTGAAGACAACGGTTGTTCTGTCTGTAAACTCCAATGGTTCCATACAGGGCTATTAAATGATTAAATAATTTATCAGTCGCAGTTAGATTTGATTACAGAATCTTCAGCTTAGGAACTAAGTAACCTACTACTTAGTTACGCGCATATAAAAGATTAAGAAGCATAATAAATATAACAATTATAATTTTCGAAAATGAACGAAAAATCCTGAATATGATCGTTGTATATAACCATGGTTTAGTTATAAAGTTTAACGATACCATAAATGCTAAATAGTTCCAGTACAAACTAGATGAGAATATGCGATAGCTAAATGGAACAATCACGTCCGATGGGTTAATTCATAATTATACTGAGAACATTGTTCCAATAATTCGACTTGTCATAATTGAAATGTTGCAACATTCACTTCTATACTGACAGGTCCAATGTGCACAAAGGATTGTTGGGCGAATGGGCGAATACATAAACTTTCTCATGGAAATTCCATAAATGAAGGAAAATAGCGACAGCTGAATTGGATACGCTATAAACACTGATCATTATTGGTACTGATTCCAATATAATATTTTTTTTATTTTTTTAATATTTTATTTTGAAGAGAAAAAATTTGTCCAGGGCCGGGATCCGAACCCGGGTCGCCCACGTCTTCGTGATGGTGCTCTCTAACCAATTGAGCTACCCTGGCTCGTAACACGGCCAGACAAATCCATTCTCTTCACCGATCCCACATCCCCGCGCTCTGGAAATTTTGCGATGTATACACGGAGAAGAATGCTCATTGAACATTACTTTAATTAGGATCTTGTTGACTTACAGTCATTATATTATTTATAATTTATTTTATTTTTTTATTAATTGCCCCTGGACAAATCTTTTCTCTTCAAAATAAAATATTAAAAAAATTATAACAGTTAATAAAAAAATATATAAATAATATAATGACGTATTTCAACAAGATGCTAATTAAAGCAATGTTTAATAAAAATTCTTCTCCGTGTATACATCGCAAGATTGAGAGCGAGGGGATGTGGGATCGGTGAAGCGAATGGATTTGTCTGGCCGTGTTACGAGCCAGGGTAGCTCAATTGGTTAGAGTGCACTAACATTTAACAATTAATGAAAAAGAAATTATATTGGAATCAAATACAATAATATTTTAGTACTTAATACGAATATCAATTAGGAAGTAATTTGGAAACAATCTCGAGAGGAAGGTATTCCTCGGTAATCTCTAAAGAATGACAAGTATAGATTATCTGTACCGTTACAACCCATAATTGTCATAGAGGGTGTTGGGTTCAGTGCATGGTAGAGACTGTACTGTTTCTTGGACAATGGTTGTGCAGGGTGGCCATTTATTCTCAACCGCCAGACTTTTTTCTTAATTAAGGGTACCCACTTTCTAAAGGACCAGTCTAGGAGCGTCTCCAGATCCTACTGGGTCCATATCCGGATGTTGGCATATTAAGTAATCTACCTTCATCACGGCAACTCAGCGCTCTCCCAGTGAATCATAGATTTACCAAGCAAATATTTTTTGCAATTTGGGGAAAAAGAAGGCCACAACAAATTGTACTTGAGAAGTAATGAACACTAAAGAGTCACACATTTTAGAAGGAGGTGAATTTGGAAGCCGATTGAAAGATCTGGAAGGAGCAATGCTGAGTGAGAAAGCAGTGCGACGACATATATCGTCTTTAGCAGTTAAAGGACTAAGTTCTTATTTTGGCTAAGCCAATCTCATTACAGCGTTGAAAATAAGACTCAAGCAGTGTTGTTAACACTACTTTTTATAAATTATTAATAAACCCGGGTAATCATATAGAGAATAGGAAGCAGTGTGATACCATGCTAGTTTGTAATCATTTTCTTCAGTTTTCACAGTTATCCCATTTTTCTTATCAGATTGTACATTCGCGCTATTGTTATAACCAGTTTGGCAGTAAAATTTTCTATTATAACTAGTACCCTCCTTATGTGATGGATAAAACAGTGACAAGGAATTCTTAGGCCTAAATTCAAACAAGTGACTATTCTCAAGCGTTAGAACTTACTGGTGCTAGCAGAAATTAGAAGTTAAATGAATAAAAAAAAATAAAGTAGAGTAACATAATTATTTAAGTTAAATATTAACTTTTTAATTTAAACTATAAAATATGATTAAGTAAATATAATCAAACGCAATATGATTAAATAAATATCTTATATTTCTGTAGGCAGGGTCTGTTAACTATTATTTCTCCGTGGATTGCTAACAGGAGGCTGGTAGGGCAATAAACTGCTTGCCTATTCTGCCTAATTCAAAATTTAGCGAAAGGAGACCTTAGCGTTTAAGAGCCAGGATTCCAAATTAGGTAATGACATTCACGTCTTCAAGTAGACGATACTTCATTAGGGCTGACTAATGATTAAATTAAGCTGTTGAGTGGATTCCACTGAAACATACTGCCCATTTCGTCTGAGTTTATTGAAAAAGCTCCATTCTGCAAACCTATATATTTGTGTCTCTGTGTTCCTGAATAATGGTAATAATTATACCATAATCTACACATCTGTATAGATGAAAGGTTAGAGTATTCGGTCCAAAAAAAGGATCAGTTACTGTAGAATTAAGAATACTGGAACAACGCGAAATTGTATAGGGAGTGCTAAGGTATCGGCTTGGGCATAGTAACAAGGATTTCCTTAAAAGTTAATAAACGCTGAACAGAAAGGTAAACGTGCAAGGGCGAGACGTGGATGGGTGGATTGCGTTAAGAATGATCCAGCGTATTTGGATTTGTTTAGGATCGAACTTTTGGGTTCTATAAACCTTATTATTATTCTTATTTAAGACTCTCCATCCCTCTGACATGATATTAATATGTCCTTTGGTACAAATAAATTATATAATTAATAAAAGTAATTTATTTTTGTAAAATCCATTGACCTCACCTCCCAACAATTTTTTATATTGCTCAGTAATTATTTTCCTCTTTATTTTTAACTGGAACTAACTATCGTACTTCGTGGAGTTTTTAGGAAGATATCTCATTCTTCAATATTTTTTTTAATAAATGCTATATATTTTTAATTAATAAATATAAATCTTGTTTATTAGAAAAAGCCTGTACCACTTCAACCATTGGAGGGTTTTGTGTCCAGTATATGATATTCCCTGTAATATTATAATTCAACGCTTGTGCAGGCATTTGATTTGCCAAAACGTAACTCTCGAAATCCACGTTTCTCCCCTGAATTAAGGATTATTATCTTTATAGAGGCTGGGTGAGATCCGGGTTTGATAATGAATGTGTATATCATTTTAGATTCAGTATAATACCCTTCTGTTAATAGGTTAATGAAACGCATTGTAAATATCAAGGATTATTTTAATTTTATTAAATTATAAAATAATAATTTTTTCTAGTAAAAATTTACTGCTCGATTCTTAAAAAATGCGAGTTCCATAGTTTTTATGTGTTTTTTTTTTTTTATTGATATTTACAACTGTAATAACATTACATCAAGTAAATTGGCTGTATGAACAAAAGACATGAACAAAAAAAATCACTTGTGGAGAAACTATCCATTGATAAGCACTCCAATGAAGTTTTATAGTAGAAGGTCTCGAGGCCATCTTCTTTTCAGACGCCTCGGAGGGTTATCAGGAATATTATAGGAAGCAAGTCGAGAGACTAACGGATTCAAGTTCGTATGGAGCTTTTCATGGAAGGATAGGTATCTAGTTTGGGCCAAATCAGCAACATATGGGATATTAAGATCATGATGGATGAGTTTGTTTGTGACATAATAAGGAGCATTGAGGATTTTACGAAGGATTTTGGATTGTAAGGATTGGATGCGAGATGAATTGGATGGTTTAGTAGAGCCCCAAAGCTCAACTCCGTATGTCCAAATAGGTCTGATAACTGTCATGTAAATGAGTCTTTTGTAATTAATTGGTAGCTTTGAACGTTTGTCCAGTAAATGTTGAAGTAGGCGAAATCGTCGAGCAGTTTTTTGTCTTTTCAGTCTTGTATGAGGATTCCAAGTGAGACGTTTGTCCAGATGGAGTCCTAGGTAACGTATCTGTTCGACAGGGATCAGTGGAATGTTATTAAAGGATACAGTAGGGCAGGAATTCGTAGGTTTACGACGAAGAGTGAAGGTAATTTGGTGGGATTTGTTAGGATTTATTTTAATTCTCCAATTTTGACACCATTCTTGAAGGTTTGAGATATGGGATTGAAGATATTAGTTTTTATGTATATATTTTTTTTCTCTGCCTTTTTATTTTTTTTTTTTTAGTGAATAGTCAGGAATTTTAATGAGCATTTCTGTTGAACGGGTAAATACTTTTATTGCTATTAATATACTGTTTTTTAATCATATTTATGAATTTTAATGTGTACATCTTTTACTCACACATAAATATATTCAGGAATTGTATGATTTTATATTTGGTATTGTGAAATTTTGATGTTTGTAAAACTTATTTCATATATTTTTTTTAAATATTGACAATATTTAATATTGACGTAAATTTCATTTTTTGCAAGTATGTTGTACATATCCACTGCATGTTTGATAAGCATCTGTTAACCGTATCATTTTGAGTAATTAACACTTATAATATTTTCATGCGTGAATTTTTAATTATATATTTTAATTATTTATAGGCTAAAAGAATAATATTTATTAGTTACCATTAATTAAATAATACTATAAAAATATAGGGTACCCCAGGGGTAGGCGTAACGACATCCATTGTTCCAACTGTACAATGTTTTAAATCACTTCAACTCCCATAATTGTTATATAATAATACATTGCATATTTTTCCGTTTTAATATAGTGCCTTCTCAAAAATTATTTTTTGTACCCAAAATATATATTTTTCGTTCCGTTTTCATCAGCTCTTCTTTTTCAAAATGCATTCTTGGAGATTTTCTAGTCAGACTCTAAATTGTTTACGATCCATTTTTAATTTATTTATATTTATAAATTCATTATTCGTTTGAAACTTTTTTATATTATACAGATGCAATATCTTCCAGACTCGAAGAGATTAGAGACAATAATCGTCGAATTAGAGCCACGAGTTTTCATAGTAAGTTTTTTGTGGGAGCTTGTGTTATTTTTTAATAAAACAAAATAAATCCACCCATTTTCCTAATGCTCTTTCTGTTTCGTTGAAATCCTTTATCTTTGACCATTATAGTATTTCTCAAATACCCATATACTTTTCTTGACCGCATTCAAAATACTTTTTTTTTCAAGTTTTTATATTTTGCAATATAAAACTAGAAAAAACAACTAAATTTGTTTGCTGTTTATTTTTTAAATTCCTAAATTAATTCAGCATTTTGCCAGAATAAAATTTCATCTGTGTAAGTCCATAGCCGGAAGATATGGCTTTTTCCCTGGATGAGCTTCAATTTTTAAATCAGACAAATAAAAAAAACATTAATCTTGGGAATCGGACTGAGGATGGAAATATTAAAATTATCCTTTTATTATTAGTTACTAGTTTCTACTTTTTTGGTGTCCATAACAAACTACAACGAAAAGGCTTTTTATTTGAAAAGAAAAGATATGTCGGTAAAGTTACCTCGGTCAGACACATCCTTTCTCTTCACTAATCCCATATCCCCGTGTTCTCGCAATTTGCGATGTTTACAAGGGGGAGAATGTTCATTGAGCATTACGTTTCTTAGGGTCTTGTTGACTTAGGTCATACGACTTACGAGAACACAGGGATATGGAATCAGTGAAGTGAAAGGATGTGTCTGATTCAAAAATATTCAAATATTATAACAATTAATAAAAAGATAAAATAAATAAATTATAATAATAAATAATGACGTAAGTAAACATGAACCTATTAAAAATAATGCTCAATGTACATTTTCCCCCTTGTATTCATCGCAAATTGCGAGAACACGGGGATATGGGATCAGTGAAGAGAATGGATTTTTCTGACTGAGGTACGAACCAAAATAGCTCAAGTGGCAGAGCACCATGACGAAAACATGGGAGACCCGGGTTCGAATCCAGGCCTTGGACATATCTTTTCTTTTCAAATAAAAATATTTAAAAATTATAACAATTAATAAAAAATAAAATAAATAAATTATTACAACGAAAAATGTTTGAGTTTTATTTCGGTAGTAAAATATCCAACTATTATTACACACGACTGTGAAACGAGGCCTCTGAACTAGTAGGAAGAGCCTTTTAAGGTATTCGATAGTAATATCTTAGAATATTGAGCCCTAAAAATAATGACTCAAATTCAGAATTTGGGATATTACACGTCGGGTAGTTGAAAAAGGTTGATATAATTGAATTTATAGAATTTCGAAGGTTGAAATAGACCTGTAAAGTTGTTGGTATAGTACAAAAGAATTCCCATAAACCTGGCAGGCAAGGAGCCGATTTGTAAACGCCTGAGGTGTAGGCCGGGGCAAAGGTGGGATGACTGAGTTAAGGGTGTTCTAACAGGTTTGGTTTTGGGTTGTGGTCTGTGGACGGAAGTTTGTAATTGTACAGCGTATTTGTACAGCGATTGGTGGTATCGGCATCGAGCCTTCGTGATCGCTGGACATTTTATTATAATTATTGTATTTTATTCATGTGCACAATAACCAACAGGTTTACAATAACAATTAGAAGGTGACACAATAACAATTAGAAAACTAATTCGTTTGGAGAAGTAGTTTTCTATTATATAGACGATTTTGTTGCACTAAAAACTTTATAACTATTTTTTTTCTAGTTCAAAATATACCTAACTACTTTTAATTTTTTATAATTTTTTGTTATTTTTTTAAATTATTAAATATTTTTATTTTTAAGAGGAATATATAACTACTTTTTATAAATTTTACAATTATTGGGCAATTTTTTGAGTTTTAAATATTTTTATTTTTAAAGAGAAAAGATAGGCCCTCGGCCGGGATTTGAACCCGGAACCTTTGTCTTTCCGTGGCAGCGCTCTACCATTTGAGACACCTAGGCCACCTGCCGGCAGAGGACGAATCTTTTTTCTTATCCGATTCCATGTCCGCAATTTTTGCGATGAATACACTAGAACGAAGTTCTTTGAACATTAATTTAATTTTAGGATCTGATTGACTTACGTCATATTACTATTTATAGTTATTAGTAAATTTTTTGAGTTTTAAATATTTTTATTTTTAAAGAGAAAATATCCTAAAATTAAATTAATGTTCAAAGAACTTCGTTCTAGTATATTCATCGCAAAAATTGGGAGAACACGAGGACATGGGATCGGATAAGAGAAAAGATTTGTCCTCAGCCGGCAGGTGGCCTAGGTGTCTCAAATGGTAGAGTGCTGCCACGGAAAGACAAAGATTCCGGGTTCGAATCCCGGCCGAGGGCCTATCTTTTCTCTTTAAAAATAAAAATATAACTACTTTTGTTTGACAACTTTGTTATACTTAAAACTTTAATAACTTTTTGCTTTATAGAAAAAACAAAAACAATATTCATTACAGAATGCCAGCGTCCATTTCTCAAGTGAATTTGAGCTTACCCACAGAATTTCCATCGAAAGGATAAAATAAAAAGTTAATATTAGATTTAGATATGAACCATTTTTCCATTTAAGTATGAAATCCTCGCCGTTTCAGGCTTGCAACACTCACTAAAAAACGCTCTAAGATCCCAATTAATTACAAAAGACTAGTATACATGACCATTATACTACTATACTATACAGGACTATTATTATGGACCTATTTGAGTTACGGAGTAGAGCTTTGGGGCTCCACTGAGCCATCTAATTCTTCTCGTACCCAATCCTTCGTAAAATCCTCAATGCCCCTTACTTTTTTACGAATAAAATCATCCATAAAGACTTCAATGTCCCATTTTTTGTTGATTTGGTCAGGAAATCAATCTTTCATGATAAACTTTATTCCCATTCGAACCCACTATTTAGAAACCTAAATACCTCTTCAATTCCTGATAATCCTCCTATGCGTCTGAAATCAAGATGACCTCGTGACCTTTTAAGTTGAAATTACTATTCTCTCAAAACGTTGAATTTCCTATTCGAGTACTGCCAGTGCATAAATTCTCCATTTGCCCTTTCATATCGTCCAATCTATTTACTATTTTATGATAATGCACTTCTAAATTTCAATGAATATTTAAAAAGTATGGGATCAAGAGTTGAAAAAAGTAGGACCAAGCATATTTGGTAAGATTAAGGTGGTAATGGAGTGTTGTTGGGATTTTTATGAAACGACTTCCTAAAAAAATAATAAGCGATGAGGAAACATTCGAGGTTTAGAACAAGGCCAAGGTGGGAGAATGATGTTCATGGGGGATCTTTGGAATTTGGGTTTGGACGGTAATTTGTGGGGAGATTTACGTGAGCAGGGATAGATGTTATATTATCGAGGATTCGTGTTTGCAAAGCTCTATTATTATTAATGTTAAATTATTGGTTTAATTTTAACAGACGAATTCTTTAAAGTTCACTCTCCAATGGAATAAAAGGACAGCAAAGTGCACTATAGTTCGTTCATGCTCCTACAAAGAACATTGTTTCTAACGTAGTTTGTTCTTTTTCGGCCGCTAATAAGATTTTTCACTAAACAGTCCACGGAGCACCACCCAAATCCAAACCCGCCAGTTCACTCTTAACGCAATCCTCCCACATTCCCAGTCGGTACAGCGCCTATTAACATCTTAGGAATTCGTTATTACTAAGCCCAGCAACTTCAACGTAAGGTATTCAAAAATAATATCGTTCATTCGTTCCTAAAAATGAGGAGTCCACTGGAGAATTGAGTAATAGAGATGGTTGAGGTGGGCTTGTTAAGTTATTTTCATAGTAATTAAAAAAAAAGTAATAAGCACTGAGCCGACTTGAAAATGTTCGAGGGGTAGACCAAAGCGTAAGTGGGAGGAATGTGTTACGGGCTATATTATGATTTTGGTTTTGACGGAAATTCGTGGAGAGAATCGTGTAAGCAGGAATTGGCGGTATTGACATCGAGGATTCGGGTTCTCTGAGCCTTTTTTTGCAATTATTATCGTTAAACGAACAATCTTTGTGACAATGTAATGCATTGACGGACCTGTTCTGATACGAATCCTACCTCTGTTAGCATAGGAACTCGTTCGCTGTTCCGACCTAAAATTAATTAGTAGCGACTAGAATAGGGATTACTATTTACCTAGTTTGCCAGACCAATTCATCGACCTGTACTGGGAGCTCACAGTGCATTTGCAGTTTGGTAGAAAATTAACAATTCTCCCTCGGGCGCGTTCCGTTTGATGAAATATCACTGTCATCGTATTCTGAAAAGCCGGCGATAAACACACCCTTTTCCCCTCCACTCAAGCACCCCCTCCCTATCCCCTCTCTCCCCCCTCACCACATTCCCTTCCACATATATCCCCCCCCCTCCGTCACTATTAAGGGTCCTTTCAGCGGATTTATGGAAATAACACACTCGATTGTGTTGTGCTATTGTTGCAATTGAATTTAATATTGCTACATCATGTCAACAACTAGTAGTATAGGTAAAATAAAACCAAAAGACTGTACCACTATAACCAATAAAAATAAATAAAAGGAACTTGGGTGCAGTTAATGGTAGGGGCTATACTGTTTAAGTGATTAATCCGAAATCAAGCTCAACCATCAGATTTTTCCTATAATTAACGGTACCCACTTTACAGAGGATTGGTGGGTCTCAAGGCTCTAGAAAATCGGTCAACAACATTAATATATTGGGTCATTAGATACGAAATGTCCGTTTTTTATTCTTTTGTTTACCAACTTTTATGAGCTGTTATTAATCCTCTTATTTTGATAATATTAGCTATTCCTGCATTAGAACGAACATTATTTGGTTTGGCATCGAATATGGCCATGGAGCGCGAGATTTTTGTGCACTTTTTTCATGAGTTTAAACTTGGACACCGGGCAGCCCAAGCTGCGGGAGACATTACCACCGCCTTCGGGAAAAGGTGTTCTAACAAACGGACTAAATAATTAATTTCTCATTTCTACCAAGAGATGAGCTTATCACATCCACATCTTACTGGAGAGGTATTGACATAATGCAGCAGCCACTTATCAAAAAACAACCTCTCAAGAATAAAAAAAAATACAGCGGACCGAACCCCATTTTACAAACTGAACAAGTACTCATTTAGTTGTTCTGCAGTAGGTACTCAACGTTTTAGTAGAAATACTCCGATATGATTATAGAAATTGAAGTTCTGTTTAGAATTTCTTTTACCAACCTATTGAACCTATTACAGTTTGAGTATCCACTCAATATTGTTATAAGATATTTATCATTTCGCGTAATATGGAATAATGAATTTTTATATCTATTTTAGGTGTTGATATAGATAAACAAATTAACCAATAGTTTATAAGAAAAATGTCTTAACCTTATTTCACTGCATTGAAATAATAATTCTAAAAACGAAATATTGGAATAAGATGTAGTTTGCTTTATATTCTGTATTTTTTCCTTTTAAGTTCAAAAACAGAGCTACATTTTGTGTAATCGCTTAAAGAAATCCGGAACGTTTGTTTTGTGATAAGTTAATTTTCAAAAATATTTATATGTTATATAATAACTGAGCCGGATTTATACCCAGAACCCTCAATTATTCTATCTATATCTGCCACAAAAAATGCTGTATTTCAACTTTTATTTATGGATATTCTATCCCAGTTCCCTACAGTAGATTTTATTGTGGTTTATTATACCTGTACCACTACAACCCGTAAACGAGTCTGGGGGTCACAACATGGGAGAGACTGTACTGTTTCAAGGACAACGATTGTGCAGGGAGGTGATTTGCCCTTGATCATGCTCAACTGACAGATCCCCCGGTTTATTTTGGTTACTGTCTTCATAAAGGCTGAGTGAGCCCTTTTATTTCCCATTAAACCATTAAAAGCATTGTTTTTTTTTTAATATATGTTTCTTATATACATAAAAGAAATAATCTATAATTTATTTAAAAATTCATAGTCTTGTTTCACAACATTATCTGCCTTGAAATAGCAGTCCTCAAATCGAAACATTGGAATAGAAATTAGCATGTTTTATTTTTTAAATGGATGCATTCCATTTAAATACAAAAACCGGTCTATGATTAGTGTAATCGCTTAAAAAGTTAGAATCTATGGCATTGTGATATGTAGATTTTTAAATATATTTATAATTCTATTGATCGAGCACGACAAAAGGCTAATCAAACAGACCGCTAAAATTTACATCACTTAAAACTTTTTCATATCTAATATATAGAATTGTCGTGTCACAGTGTTTGTAACAGAACTCCTCCGGAAAGACTTGACCGGTTCTTTTGAAATTTTGTGGCTATATTCAGTAGATCTGAGAATAGGATGTAAAGTATTTTTCATACCCCTAAGTGATATGTGTCGCCCATTATTATCGATTAAGTGTCGATCGTAGCAGTGACGCTTGATGACGCTGCAATTTTGATATGTTGTAAGGGAATGTATGAGTAGTGTAAATCCAAGTGTAAATCCGCAACCGAAAAAACAGACGGAAATACTTTTTTTTTTGCGGAAAAACTTCGAAATATCGAAATAATTTCAGTTTTTGGCCTGTATCTCCTAATCGGTGCGTTTTCGGGAAAAAACTCAAATAACCATGTTTAATGAATATTCCATTTGCTACATTTTGAGTCTAAATGCAGCTCTGTAGGTCTAACAGATCCTGAGTTAAGTTCCAATCATATAATAATTAACCGGAAACCTAGCTCTATCTAATATACAGGGTGTTCCGAATTTAAGTGGCAAAACTTCAGGAACTTATAGGGGACCGAAAAACTAAGACAAAAATACCTTTAGAGATTTGCTCATTTTTGCTTAGTTTTAGAGAAAATCGCAAAAAAGAAACCAAACAAAAATGTTACAGGTAGCGATTATCACCTTTCAAAGTTCGTCAGGCTAGGCAGTGAGATATGTAAACACTTAATGTTATCCTTTACATCCTTTTATTTGTTTACATTTTGGCTTCCTTCTAGGATTATAAATCCTAAATCAGTCTTCAGTCAGTTACTCAGATTTTTTTGTGTGAATAGCATCAGTCACAATGCCGCATACATATTCTATCTAATATTGAATACGCTGATATGATTTTTGTGTATGGTTTCTGTAACGGTAATGCTTTAGAAGCGATGCGGGAGTATGCGCGCCTATTTCCAAATAGAAGAGTGCCTAATCGACGAGTCTTTTCATTAACTTTTAATAGACTACGAGAGACTGGGTCATTCTTAATACGTAATGAAGGCGACCAATTCCAGGCAGCAGTAAGAGCAGATTATCGGAGAAGAAATTGTGTCCAATGCCACTTCGATAACAATCCTGAGACTAGCATCCGAAGAGCATCTGCTGAATTAGCAATATCGTGGCAAGCAATATGGCGAACTTTGAAAGGTGATAATCGCTACCCATACCATCTTCAAAAAGTTCAGAATTTATTACCTCAAGATTATGTCAAGAGATTGAATTTTAGCAACTGGTTTCTTGAAAAAAATTGCGATGATAATTTATTTCCATTAAAAATTATATGGACCGATGAAGCTACCTTAATAAGAGGAGATATTGTTAATCAAAGAAATTATCATGTATGGGCTCTTGAAAATCCCAGAGCTATTAGAGAGAATAGGTTTCAGCATGAATTTGCTATCAACGTTTGGCTTGGAATTTGGAACGGATTACTGGTGGGACCATATTTTTTACCTGGAAGATTGAATGATATCACATTTTTTGAAGAACGACTTTTCTAATTATTTAGATGACATTCCCTTACAACAGCGGATTGAAATGTGGTTCCAACTCGATGGATGTCCAGCTCATTATAGCAGAGTTACTCGAGCTTGGCTGGATGGAGGAGTACATTGGTGGAGGAGGCCACCCAGATCACCTGATATGACACCCATGGATTTCTTCGTATGGGGAACCTTGAAGCAGAAAATGTATTCGGTGTCAATCAACTCAAGAGCGATTAAGAGACCGAATCATAGATTCAGTGCACCAAATATCATCAGAACAATGTTTAGCTGCAATTTATCAAGTGAGTGATAGATGCAATGCTTGCATTGGTGCAAGAGGTCAACATTTTGAGCTATATTTACATTAAAAAGAACATAACATAAATATAAATGTAAATAAATAAGTATAAAAATGAAAACTTGTTTTGTTACTTTTTTGCGATTTTCTCTAAAACTAAGCAAAAACGAGCAAATCTCTAAAGGACTTTTTGTCTTAGTTTTTCGGTCCCCTATAAGTTCCTGAAGTTTTGCCATTTAAATTCGGGTCACCCTGCATAGAAATGACGTGTCACATTGTTTGTAACAAAACTCCTCCGAAACGACTTGACCGATTCTTATGAAATTGTGTGTGTAAATTCACTAGGTCTGAGAATTGGACGTAAAGTATTGTTCATACCTCTAAGTGGTATTGGTCGGCCATTATTATTGATTATGCGTCGGTCGTAGCAGTGACGCTTGATGATGCTGCATATTTGATATGTTGTAAGGGCATGTCTGAGTAGTGTAAATGCAAGTTCGCAACCGAAAAAACGGATGGGAAAACTTTTGGTGGACAAAAAACGCACTATGATAAATTTGAACAACAACGATAAGCTGTTCGGTGGTGCTGTCGTATCACTGTCAGACAGACATAGCCTCAGTCATTCCTTGCTCTACTTTTGTCGATGAGATTAACGCATGTTTAAATCAATCGTTTTTTTGGCGAAATGTCGAATCAATTCGATTTAACATAAACATGCGAGTACAATCATAAAATGATCCATCGGCACAATTATTTTCAAAACTACTACTGGATATTGGAATCGCTGAAATAGAACTGCATCCAAATATTTTTTTAAAACTATAACTACAGCCACAGCAACGCGTGGCCGGGTCAGCTAGTATTATATAGATATGAAAAGGTTAAAAATAATTTTAAAAAGAGAACTTTATGCGGTATGTCGAAAAATGAAATACATAAATTATTTACTCCTACTTCTGACGTCAAATATGCCTTTCAATAAGCAATCGGTACTTGGTTAGTTAAGTTTTAATGAATGTTACTTTCTACTTTGACATCAGGGTTCAAGGTCAACTTTGGAACTTAGTTCAAACAATCCCGAGAGCCAATGGTTGAATATTATTACAGTCTCGCTAGGAATAGCAACCGTCTCAAATTGTTTCCCCAATCTCAAACTGTCGAATAATAATGATTCAGTCCAAGCAGTGTTCAATATTTAAGTTGAAATTCGATATGATTTATATATTAGGGAAAGAGAAAAAAACATTTTCCAGTCATATATATATTCTTGATTTCTACATTATTAAAACCTTTTCGACATCATGGTGTCATTTTCAATCTCTTCTAAATTCCTCTCGCCTGCATCATTAAAAATTCTTTTATATAACTATATCAATTATAATTCTAAAATTCTGTGAAAAATAAAATAAATAATTTAAAATAAATTGTCCAAAATAAGTAGCTATAATCTAAGTATATTATATATCAATATATGTACCTTAATGTCATATTAAATTTTTTTTTCCTAAAATTCTTCTGGGGATCATTTATCCTCCAAGGTCAAAATAACATTACATTAATAACCAAACCTTTGATCCTTGCAAGACTAGATCATTTTTCAGTACTTAAGAATGTTTATTTTTAAAATATATTAAAATATGTCTAAAGGTAAACATCTATAAAAACAACATACAAATTCTTTTAAAATTGAATTTAAATATTTCATTAAATCATTTAATTTAATTATGATATTTTATAAAATCATTATATAAATCTATTTTATAAGGCCTATTGGTTGGTAATAGGGTCAGGTTATTTTACTCTATCTGATTTGTTTATATAGAATAACGCTAACAATGTTCTATTGTTTTTTTTTTTAATTTTAAAATAATTGAAGAATGTAATTTGCTATTTTCTCCTGCCTCCTTTCTATTATTTACTGTATTCTCCAATTTATCGTTTATGAACAGAGCCTCTAAATTTGTTGAAGTTAAATTTCGATTTTAAAATGTGCTTATTGGAGATACAATAAAACTGTTCATTTAATTGTACAAAAGTGAGTCAACGTTTTAGTAGATTTAGTCTCGTAGTACCCCTGAGATTATATATATTTTTTCTCCACTCTATCCTCTCCAGACTAAATAAACCATCAATAAAATTCAGTGTAGGGAACTGGGATAGAATAAATACATAAATATAAGTCGAAAGACAGCAATTTTTGTGGCAGATATATCGTCCCTGCCATTTCCAACTATCGAATGTGAAAATCGGTACATTTGAGGAGAATTAAAAAAAAAGCAGTTTCAAGGTTCAATAAAAATTATTGCCTATATTCAAACCAATGGCATTCGTTTTAAATTGTTTTTGTGACTGATAGGTGCCTCTATATGAATTTTATATCAAATATCAATCCTAAAACAACTGCTAGAAGTCGAAAAGGAAAACTGCGTTTTTTTCACATTCGATACTTTGCGATGGCAGGGACGATGTAATAATTAAGGTTTCTGGGTATAAATCCGGCTCAGTAATTATATATTAAAATAATAAAATGCAGTGAAATAAGATTAAGACTTTTTTCTTATAAACTATTGGTTAATTTGTTTATCTATAGAAGCACCTAAAATAAAAATAAAAATTCATTATTTTATTTAATGCAAAATACCTAATATTTAAAAAATATACTATGTGGGTACACATATTTTAATTGACTCACTAGGTTGGTAAAAAAAATTCTGGACTGAACTTCAATTTCTATAATTACATCGGAGTACCTCTACTATAACTTTGAGTACCTTCTGCAGAGCAACTAAATGAGTACTTGTTCAGTTTGTTAAATGGGGATTGGTCCGCAGATGATGTCGATACCGCTGTAGTACGATGTGGATGTGGTAAGCTCATCTCTGTGTAGAAATAAGAAATTAATTACTTATATTAATTAATCCGTGTCACTAGCAAAAATACTCCGTTTGTTAGAACACCTTTTTCCCGAATGCGGAGGTAATGACTCCTGCAGCTTGGGCGGCCCAGTGTCTAAGTTTAAACTCATAAAAAAAATACACGAAAATTTCGCACTCGGGATACACTTTCCCATATTATGTTCGTAGTATATACTTGATATACTTGACTTAATTATCGCCAGTTTACACTTTAATATATTATTGTCTTGGTTTACACTTTACTATATCATTTGCAATAGATTACACTTATCCTGTATTTACTATGGTTTACATTTATTCATATTATTATTATATTCCATTTTCACACTAATCAATGTTATTGTTGAGGCTTACACTTTACTAGATTATTGTCGTGGTTTACACTTTCCCATATCATTTGCCATAAATTACACTTATCCTGTTTTTACTATGGTTTACATTTATCCTGTTTTTGTTATTGTTTACACTTACTCTTTTATTGTTATGGTTTACTCTTATCCTATTATTGTTATAGTTTGCACTTACCTATATTATTGTCACGACTTAGACACTTCCATTATTATATTATGTGGAAGAAATTTGTCCGGGTAGAGGTCACTGAATGAATTTCTCGTGTAATTTGAGAAAAACTTTATTGATAGCCAACGTTTCGACCTACGCTGTAGGTCTTCTTCAGGGCTGTGGGGGGCTGAGGGGGTAGGTCTTCGCTGGCTATGAAACACAGCTGAACACACCTCTACCCGGACCAATTTCTTCCACATACATTATCAAGGTCAACAATTATCATTCAATATTATTATATTATTTTCGTGGTTTACACTTTACTAGATTACTGTCATAGTTTACATTTTACTATACCATTTATCATAGTCAAATCGTCATGGTTTACACTTACCCTTTTATTGTCATGGTTTACACTTTATCATATCATTGTTTTAGTTTCCACTTACCCAGATCTTATGTTTATTCTTTGTACATATTTTACTCGGACACTAAAAGCTATACTTCAATATCTGCAATATTATTCTAAACTGACTGGTTAAAAATTAGGAAAGAATAAGTAGTAATATTACGATTAAATATGTTCTTTTATTATCATAATGTGAAAATAATGTTGTTTTTTTATTCGAAACCAGCCTATTCTTGATTTTTTTCTTTTGGAATTTATTTAGGGAAGGCTTCGCGGTTACTGTTGAGGGCCACGCTGTGATCTATCGCATCCATCTCAGCGCTCAGTAGAGGTTCCTTATAAGGCTCCTACATTCTTCAGCTTTTCGGAAAAAAATTAATAATTAGAATTTTATAGTAAGATAAGAGCAAATATATCACTTACTGCCATAATTAATGATTTGATTTTATTAATATTATTTACTTAAACTCCAAAGGAAATGCAAAAACTCCTAATAACATAATTAGCGGTGAAACAATTGATAAACCTTCAAGACATACGGCTTGAGGTAGAACAACACGTTATAATATTCGAAAATAAGGTATTGCTTAAAATATCGAGTACGAAAATTAATTTATATTATATCATACAATATTATTAGATAACACAAGAAAATTTATATTATATTATACGATTCGGGTTTGTAGAGAATCCGGTTAATAGAATTGAATGGAAACTGTTAGCATCTCGAAGGTTAATGTGGGCTTGTAAACTTATTAGGCTCAGAAACGAACCTGAAAAACCTATACCACGACATCTCGGGAAGGGTCTGGGGTTCAGTAAAAGGCAGAGACAATACTGTTTCATGGACAACAGTTGTGCAGGGAAGTTATTTTTTCCTAGATCACTCTCAACCGCAAGAGTTTCCCACTGATTGTGGGTATCCACTTTATAGAGGCCGGGTTAGCCTCTCGAGGGTCCTAGATCCCTTAGGATGCATCTTCGGCTGCTAACAGATTAAATAAAAGTCTTGCCAACAGCAAAACCATCGGCATGGCGAATCACTCAGCTCACTCAGAAACAAACAAATTCCTAAAATGTTAATAAGTGCTGAATTCAGCAGACCGAGTCGTAAATGAGAGAATAAAACTATCACCTTATATCTGTTCTAAATGGATGTGGAATGTGGTTGTAGAGGTCATAAGGTATTCGAAAGTAAGTTATTGAGTAGTGCTATGTTCCTACTCTTAAATATATTTTAAAATATTATGATTGATTTTTGGAATGCCAGGGTATCATTTAGAATGATTACTCACATTATTATTTCTATGCCTTACTCTTAATTGGATTCTTTTCTGTTCTTGTGTTTACGAATTTAGTCATGTTATACCTTCAATATATTATTCATAAATATATAGTGCATCTGGGGTATGTAAGCACCAAAAGAATTATAATAGTATAGTTTATTAATTAAATTTTAAACAAGATTAATTATTCAATACATAGCTTTTTAGAGGCACACTTAATGATTCAGATATAAATGTAGAAACTGGATCGCTATAAAATACATAACAGGATATAAATTATAATTGCACCCAAGAATATATATTTCATACAACGCAAAATTTCAAAGATTTCACACGATTAATATAATTTTAGCGATAGCATCTCGAAGGTTGAGATTGGCTTGTTAACTTTTTGAGCTGAGTAATGAATAAGTTCCTAAAATGGTAATAAGCAACGAGTCCTCTAGACCGAAGTGTAGATGAGAGAATTAAACCAGCACCCTTGCAACTTGCAACTAAATATATGTGAAATATGGCTCTGAAGTCTTCAGGTATTTAAAAATAAGTTACTGCGTCGAATATTCCGTCCGAAAAATGATAATTACACTGAAGAATATAGACTTTACAACACGAAATTGAAGTGAATGCACACGGTTGAAATAATTTAGGATAACCTTAAGTTAGCGCGGTAGCACCGGCAACGAACCTTCAGGTTTTCTAAGCGTTTTATAATTATTATTATTGTGTTTTATTTAGTTAATTTAGATGGAATTATTTGAACATCTATAATTGTGTTGTTATAACAGATGCTTATGTAGTTAATGGAATCTAGTGTAATTAGTACACGTGTATGTCTTGTGTAATCGCTGTACAACTATTTCAAGTTATTTTTTTTTAATTGTTATAATTTTAAATACTTTTATTTTGAAGAGAAAAGATATGCCCAGGACCGGGATTCGAACCCGGGTCCCCCATGTTTTTGTCAAGGTGCTCTGCCAAATGAGCTATCCTGGTTCGTATCTCGGTCGGACAAATCCATTCCCCTCACTGATCCCATATCCCCGTTTTTCGCAATTTGCGATGTATACACGGGGAAGAATGTTCATCGAACATTACTTTAATTAGGGTCTTGTTGACTTATGTCATACATTATTATAATTAATTTTATTTATTTTTTTAATTTTTGTTATTTTAAATATTTTTATTTTGAAGAGAAAAGATATGTCCAGGGCCGGGATTCGAACCCGGCTCTTCCATGTTTTCGTCATTTATATTATTTTAATATAATATAATTTCGAGAGTAACTATATATCGATTGCACCGAAATATAGATTTCTGATTAATATTGATAGTACCTAAATAAAGATTGTCCCTTAATATGGATATTCATTGATAATTATAGTTCCAACTATCGATATCAACTATATACCGACAGTACCTATATATCGATTGTGCCTAAGTATCGTTTGTACTGATACTCCTTGGACAGCATTTGTCCTAGAAACAGTCCAGTCTCTACCACGTCCTGGTCCCTTCAGTGGTTGTAATATGTCTCAACCCATTAAATATCAAATATTATTTTAAATATTTTTATTTTCGAACAGAAAAGATTTATTATTAAGTATTTAAAATTATAACAATTAGTAATTAAAAAATAAAATAATTATTTTAGTTTAGT
This sequence comes from Arma custos, assembly GCA_037127475.1. Lineage (NCBI taxonomy): Eukaryota > Metazoa > Arthropoda > Insecta > Hemiptera > Pentatomidae > Arma > Arma custos. Next base: position 44,347,623 of record CM073761.1, read on the forward strand.
AAATGATTCGAGTATTACATTACAGTATTCCGATCATTTACTAATGCATTGAATTAAATAATATCTTTTCGATATGAATAATTTTATTAAAGATTATTGTCCGTGACGTTAACAGTGTCCTAAAATCCTGATTTCTATGGTGGGGGAAGCCGTATGGACGTGAGTCGGATTTTCTGACTCGTAACCACAGTTGCGGCCAGGAAGGGGTTAAAAAGCTATTTGGTCTACAGTTCCTGAAACTTCATGGCCAGCATCATTGCTTACATGATTGCCTTAGTCCATTCCGATTCGGAGATGATCTCACAATCATGCATAGATCAATTAGATTTTTTTAAATTGTCTCCACCTATCTTGATACTTGCATTGTTTCCAGTCTTCACAAGAATTTTCACTTTCAACCCCAAGTACTGACATAGTTTTTCTTTACGCAGTACTGACACCTGGTCCCACGGACCATCTGATTTAAAAATTCATTAATAAATACAAAATGAAATATTTAAACATCTTATTGCTTGTTATTACTTATATGAACCTTCTTGCGTTTCCCACAATCAACGAATATGTGATATTTTTTTCAAATTGCAGTAAACAAATAACAGATTAGATCAATGAAGGAAATGGTTTTTTTAAATTTAATTTATTTATATTTACAACTATAATAATATTACAATAAGTAAATCTGTTAATATGTACAATATGACATGAAAAACACTTGTGGAGAAACTACCCATCGCTAGCACTCCAATAAACTTCTATAATAGATGGTCTCGAGGCCATCTTCTTTTGAGACGCCTCGGAGAGTTATCAGGAATATTATGGGAAGCAAGTTGAGAGACTAGTGGATTCAAGTGTGAATGGAGCTTGTCATGGAAGGATAGGTATCTAGTTTGGGCCAAATCAGCAACATATGGGATATTAAGATCATGATGGATGAGTTTGTTTGTGACATAATAAGGAGTATTGAGGATTTTACGAAGGATTTTGGATTGTAAGGATTGGATGGTTTAGTAGAGCCCCAAAGCTCAACTCGGTATGTCCAAATAGGCCTGATAACTGTCATGTAAATGAGCCTTTTGTAATTAATTGGGAGCTTAGACCGTTTGTGAAGGAAATAGTAAAAATCAAAAACTAAGTATTTTAAAACTTGCGTATTTATTACGAATAAACTACAATACATTTAATTATGAAGTTGACCAATTAAAAACCTATTAATGAAAATAAAAGATCTTTTCAAAAATTAAAGTTATCAATATTACAAGAAATTGACATAAAGTTTCTTTGAGCACTCCTAGCATATAAGGTTTTTTTTTTGGATATACATATCACAAAGTTAAGATGTTTTCCTCATTTTTTTTGTTGTGCATATGTAACAATGCTTTCGGACATCACCTAAGAAGAGGTGTATTATTTTAACAAAACATCGGGTCCTAATAATTATTTTTGATTTGCAAGAATGTGGTTCTATAATTGTAGCAGACTAAAAAATAAAATGATGTATAAATTCAAAAACAATTAATATGTTGATAACATTTATAAATTTAAAAGTATCACTCAAGGTGCTTGGTAACGGACGACCATGCCGAAAATCCTGGATCAAAACCCGCTGCTTTCAAGACTTTTATTTAGTCTGTTAGTGGCTGGAAATGGATCATATATGATATATGAGGGGTGTTGGCCCCTCTCCTGGGGCTCACCCAGCCTTTTTAATGTGGATACCCAAAATAAGGGGAAGAATCTAAAGGTTTTGCCTGATCTAGAATAAATCAGCTCCTTGCACAACAGTTGTCCATGAAACAGTACGAGACTGTAGAAACCTGCCTTGTTCTGAAACCCAGAGCTGTTCACGGGTTGTAGTGGTACAGAATTTTATAGTCCGTTTCCTAGCCAAATTATTTTTCTAATTGATCAAATACAAGAAAAATTACGAAAATTGGAGATTTCGTGAAAACTAACGATTCTAGAACACTGTCAATAATTTCAAAATATCATTTTGAGGGAAATTTCAGCCCTAGAGAAGAGTTAGGTCGACTGACAGGGTAGGTGGTTGTTACATCTGTCCTTGCCGCCACCCTTCCCAAGGGCCTAGCTTCCATGAATATTTTTATTTATTTCTCCCCAATCCCATCCAACCCCTAACCCCCGCTGCGTCTCAACTTTTTGACCAGTAAAATTCTAACCCCTATCTGTCCATGAATCATTTTCCCTTCAAATAAAATTACTCCATATCTCAAAAAAAATATCTTAAAATAATCATAAAGATGTTCTAAATCATAAACTTATTTCCATCTGCCATACAGTCTTGCTTAAGCAATAAAAATTATAATGTTTAATCATTAAACACACATTATGTTACAGTGGCTAATCAAACGATTCTACATTGGAATTTATAAATGTATAATTAGAATAGGGGGATCTTTAACGAGTACCCGACACACCACAGGGGTCCCTATTTTACGCCCCTTTCGTAGGACGGCATAACCAATGACCATTTTACTACCTTTAAAAAATCCTGAGGCCACCTGCCAAGCTGTCAATTCGCAAAATAATGCTAACCACTAAAAACAATTGCAAAAATACGAAAAATATGTAAAAAATGCGAGAATTCATAATTAAAAAAAATATGAAAAATTGCGAAAGTAGTAAACAATTTGAAAAGAAAACTATTGTCCTTAAGTGTAAATTAATAAAAATACGAAACATTGCGAAACATGTTCTTACGAAAATAGAAAATTGCATACATAGAAATCGTTGCAAACAACAAAAAGAAAGAAAAATTGTGAAAATTAGTGAAATGACGAAAATATAAAAACTGCGAATTTATAATTTCTACAAAGCATAATTCTTTGTGATGGGGATTAAATCAATCTTGTAATTACATTTAATTACTGTTGTAATAGAAGACACATATTTATCAACACGCTGAAAAATCAGAAACATTTTTCTGTTTCATCATCGTACTAAAATTTGAAAAAATCTATATTTAAAAAAGTTATAATGATTAATATTGCCAAAAAATAAAATAATTGAAATTGTGTTCCACTTCTTTTCCTACTTTACGTAATACCCGAATGGAAGCATAACTAAGGATTTTTATTTTCTTAAAAAAGGTCACCTGTCGGGCTTCTAAGAAACATAGTTGTTCTCAATCATCAATATTTTACGCAATCCTATCCTTTCTAAATCCTATATAATAGATCTAAAATTACGAGTACATGTAAATTACTTTATATGCAATTATTATTTATAACTGATTCCCCCTGGAGATGTAAGCAACTTAACATTTTTACTTTTATAATACGCAAGTTTCGGGTATTGTTGAAAATTACACGATATTGGAAGTCTTCGTCAAAATATTTTTAAAATTAATTAAAATCAGAATTAATTAATTGAAAATACGAAAGCGTTCCAACTTACATAAACAAAACAGATGCTTTTAAATTAAATTCCTGCTTTTAATTACACAAATTAGCTTATTACCATTGGCATTACGACTTTGTCCGAGAGGATAAATAATATTTATTTGATCGGGCCGGTTTATATTGTGTGAAACTAAAGTGCCTCTTAGAGTTTAGCGAAGGGACTGTCGAACTAGCCCAAACAATAACAGTTCCCAGTAGCAGCGACTCAACCGCTTAATATTATCAAGTTTGTGACCTCGTACTTAATTTATTTTTAAATGACATCGTGGGAGGGGTGAAGGTAATAGAACCCTTGTGGCGAGGGGTTGTATAATTCAAAATAAATAAAAGAGTAAAAACAGGCCTTTGGCTTCCGTTCATAAAATTGAGGAAAAGAAGAAAAAAAAAAGTGGAGGTAATCGCCTCTTTCATGTATAAAGCCTTTTATAGACATTAAAAACCACTTTTCTGAGGTTCGTTTGTATCATTTAATAAAAAAAATATAATAACAAATAAAAAAATTCGTAACAGTGCATCTGTTTTGAAAATTATTACAGAATTATTATTATTTTGCCTTCAACCATTAGGTTAAAAATACTTTTTATTATATATTCCTAAAAAAAAAATCTGTTCCACTGCAACCCATGAAGGATCTTGGGTGCAATATATGACAGAGACTGTACCGTTTTCGGGAAACGGTTTTGCCGGGCGACAAATTGTCCGAGATATCGAAAAACAACCAGGTTTATCCAGATAATTAAGAGTTCTAAAGACTGGGTAAGCCCCAAGAAGATCTCCAATTCCCAGGGTCTATCCGTGGCTGTTAAATCGTTTTTTCCTTATTTTCAATTACTTGAAGTTTGAGAACTAGATACCTTCGGCACATTGACTCAGCGCGCATTAAAATTTCACCATTTTGCAAAATTATATAAAATACAATAGTGTGAATTGCTTGCCTAAATATTTTGAATTTGTTTTTTTGAAAAAGTATAGGTATATTAGCACAAAATTCAATGATAGAACGTTTTTTCTATCTTTCTTTATTTTTTTTTCATACAATACTGAAAAGAAAAGAAACTGCTCTACGATTTCGCCTACTTCAACATTTACTTGACAAACGCTCTAAGCTCCCAATAAATTGCAAAAGACTGATTTACATGAAAGATATCAGACCTATTTGGACATACGGAGTTGAGTTTTGGGGCTCTACTAAACCATCCAATTCATTTCGTATCCAATCCTTATAATCCAAAGTCCTTCGTAAAATCCTCAATGCTCCTTATTATGTTACAAACTCATCCATTGTTGACACCATAAACATTAAAATCAACCTGGCGTAAATCTCTTACCTCGTATCAACTAGTGCTGGTAAAATTTTGAGCTTATGAGGAATGAAAATATATGTTAATAAAAAAAAAAATAACAACAGATTTAAGTTAAATAAGATGTAAAACTATTATTAATAGTAAACACGTTAAAAGAAGAACATAATTACAACTTGAAAAATGAATTTAATGAAATGAGAGATTACAACCATATTTTTCTGAAATGAAAGAGAGAGAAAAAAAAATGTAAACTTTGTCCCTATGTGTTGCTATGGATACTATGCATTGAATGGTTACTTATTAATAAAAATAAATTTACTAAATACACAAAATGTTGTGCACTAATCAATTAATTGTCTTTAAAAAAAAATGAATTTTTTTATATTGTTGTGTTGTTATTGGGTACCCAAATACCTGGCGACAGTGCTAGGAGTGCTGGAAAAACTCAGTCGACGACTGCAAAGCAACAAAAATGCACCTGCAAGATCGATCGGCGATCGATGTCCGCTCGTGGTCTCCTCTGCATCAATAGACGAACTGGCTTATTGAATAGATCATATCAGTTCCGTATTGTCTATTGGTAATGTGAAAAGGGTCAACAATCACTGAACTTGATCAGTAATCTCGGAATCATTTGGAAGGTTGCAATCATTAATACATATTATAAACAGTTGAGCATCAGAAAAAAAGTTTTCTCTCGTTTCATTAACAACAATAAAATTTTAACTAATAATACAAATAACTTACACAGGAAACTTTGCTATCAATCAATAGCGAACGGAAGAAAAAAAATAAAGAAACAAAGGAAAAAGAAACCGGCTCAAACATCCATCATGATCTTAATATCCCATATGTTGCTGATTTTTATCCAGAGAAAATCTTCATTGTCTTAGAATTATATAAAAATATTATGTACCATAAGATAAAATGAGTATATACTATGGGATGGGTTCAGATTCAAAGATGGTTACTGATTTATAGATGACCCTCCCACAATAGCATTGTCTAAAAGTATTCCCTATATATGCTGTAATATGTTTATAAATTTTAAATAACAGAGAACAGACACGGCGCTAGGATAGACATTACCTGCAATACTTGACGGTCTTGCGGGTTTTATATTTTATCACAGTTACACATCCGGATTTTTTAAATAAATATTTAACTATAAAACTATCAATTTATCAATGCATATATATTTAGTATATAATAAAGTCTGCGGGTAGAAAGGTGGTTTTTATTTGGAAGTTGTAGTTTATTTGAACATAACAATAATCAGGCTTAGCGAACCCGAAGGCTCGATGCCGATACGACTAATCTCTCTTTCACACTTTCGTCTACAGCCCACTATCTCCACCCAAATCCGCAAGATCACTTAACGGAATCCTCCCACCTACGCCTCGGTCTATCCCTCAGACGTTTTCCAGTCGATACAGCGCATATTAATTTTTTAGAACTTTTTAGGCTCGTTACTAAGCCTATTTATTTAACAAAGTTGGGTAACATATTAATATACAGTCATATTTAAACATATATATATATATACTTAGGATCTTGGGCTCAGTGTATGGTAGAGACTGTATCTATGATAACGGTTGTGTTGGGAGATGATTTGTTCAACCACCTTCCCCCCAATTATGTTTACTCCCATTATTAATGTTTTATCAGGATATTTTACATTTTATAAAGATAGGCCTTTGTATTTTCCAAGTTCATATTTCTTAATTTATTTACTCTCAGCATATCAGAAAAAATATTTCCATCTTCATAACCTTCACTACAAATAATTAATCCATCCTGTTGTTATTTACGAAATAAAATTTTCCCAATGTACTTATTTTGAATCTAATGTACATGTGGTCCCCGTTGCTCATGCACCTTCTGTAGCTTTTGTGAATTTTTTTTATTAAGAGCGTATTATAAACAAATAAACATTATTTTTGCTATAATATTAAAAAAGAAACTTGAAATTGAAGCATTTTTAATCACAGTAATGCGATAAATTCCGCGTTTAGTAATCTGTCAAATTCTGCAATGGACTCAACCTTTTTTGGGGACAAAGATTCCATGCAATACATCATTTTCTAAGCTTTTTTTAAAAATTTTTATTCAATGTAATTTACAACTGTATTGTACTAATACAACAAGTAAATAGAAAGAGGGGTACAAATTGGCATGAATAAGGATAAGTAGAGAAAACAACCAGTGGTAGTACTCAAATAAAAAGTTCAATTTAGAAGGTCACGAGGCCATCTTCTTTTCATACGCCTCGGAGGATTATCTGGAATTGAAGAGGTAGGTTTGTAACTAGTGGTTTTGGGTAGAAATAAAGTTTGTCATGGAAAAATAGATACCGGATTCGGGCCAAATTAGCAACAAATGGAACGATAAGGTCATTATGGATACAAAGAAAGGAGCACTAATGATTTAACGAAGGATTTTGGATTGTAAGGATTCGATGTCTTAGAGGAGCCCCAAAACTCTACTCCGTAAGTACAGATGGGTCTAATGATTTCCCAATATTCCCAATCTTATGCAATTGTTAGTGTTTAGTCGCGGACCTGGACTACCCGCCAGATGTAACCAACCCATCCTTGCCTCTTCGATCGGAAATGTACTGTACCGCCAAAAGTAAGGAGAGGGGAGAGCCACGCTATTGAGTCACTCTCTTGCTGTTTGATCGCCGAGCTGTTCTACCAGACCTTCGCAGCAACGACCATCGCACACTGCCGCTTATCAATCCGCTTTCAAGCCGCTGTTCCTATGAGAACGTCCAGAGGTTTTAAAGCTTGTCACTCACCAGAAGCTATGCGTACTTCCATTCGATTCCTATTAAATTTTATTCAGTCTAATCACGCCTTAACAGTTGGAAAGATTAATGTTTTTAAAAAATATAGTTTTGATATTACGAAACAAAAGGCGCGAGCTTCGTACAAAAAAAAAAAGATAATGAAAAATAACAAGCATTCTCAGCCTTCGCTTAATTTTCTCTTGTATTTCGCATTTCCTAGTTTTCATAGACGTTAAACGTATTCTCTTAATTACGCATATACTCGTACATTTACAGGTCATCATCTATTGCGCAACAACCCAGTTATTGAGTCAGGCCTCCGTGAACTTATGGCATATGCAATTTAAAAAAAAATGCGTTAAGACATTCCCATTTTATGAAAATAATCTAATTATAATAACCCGTATAATAATTATATATGTTTCACGAATGGCGGGGCAGAAGGAAAACGGACAGTAATTAGTGGAGGGAGTGGCGGCGGAGGAAGATAATGGGAAAACTCTAATTTCCACTGCTCCAGTCCTACCAACCAAAACAGGAAACAAGAATAACAATGTTGACCCAGCGGATGAAAAGCTAAAAGGACATTTTCCGAAAATTAGCTGCTAAATCAGAGAAGGTTTAGTTTATGCCCATGAAGGGCTTAGCCAATCCCGTTCCTATCCCAACCGTAGCCCTTCCCAGCTCGCTTTATCCCGCCAATAACGCTCACATTTCCTAATTTTCTCTGTCCTTGTACTTTTGACCTTATGCCTGTATCTTTTTTTTATTTATTTTATTATCCGCAACATGATAAGTTTACGTCGGAAACGAATTTTAAAAACATTATTCCGGGCAGTTTTTCGTGAACTGATATTTTTTTTTATCATTTTGAAGAATATTCAATTTTATTGGTATTCAGCAAACAAGGTACTGCCAAAAGTTACTGTTTCTGGCGGTTAATAGAATCTTTAGATAAATGTTTGATTATTTGACACACAATAATATGTTATTGAACATTTGATTTATGCACTGAAGTACACTCATAATCGATTTATTTTTTCGTTATATACTTACTAAATAGTTCCATCAATATTTCACTGTGCTGGAGGTCTAAGTGTATTCGCAAAGCATTAATCACGCAGTTTCATCTTGTTTCGCTGTTACTCACAAAGGATTGCCCGCATGTATTGTAACATCAAAGAGGAAAATTTTTTGGAGAAAAAATAAAAAAAGGTTGTATTAAGGTAAATTTAAAAAATACATTTACACTTTTTTCGAGTAAGAAAAAATCTGCGGGAAAATGCGGTAGACCCGGGTTCGAATCCCGACCAGGACAAATCTTTTCTCTTCAAAATAAAAAATATTTAAAACAATAAACCATAAAATAAAAATAAATAAAATATAATTTATAAAAAAAATCGTATAAGAACCTTCATGTCATTATTACATGATATAAGAACGAACATAATTTATTTTTAGCTACATTTTTAATCTAAAATGCAATGTATATGTGTAAATATTAAAATTATTTTTCCGACAGTGTTAAAATACACATTTTAAGTTCATTATTTAAGACTGGATATTTTGAAAATTCTATCTCATTTTCTGTCCCATGAATGCAACTTCAAAATATTGGCTTGTTCTTTTTTATTATTTAATTTAATTTTTATTTTTTATTTTATTATGTGTTTAGTTGTTTTTAATTGAAAAAAATAATTGCATCATTTGTGAACTGTTGAAACGAATTCAACTGATTTTTAGTATATTGTAAAGGAGATAGTTGGGGGGTGCAGTCAATAAGAACACAGAATAAGTAATAAACTTAAAAACGTCGGCACATAATATAAGTTTATTACTTATTCTGTGTTCTTATTGACTGCACCCCCCAACTATCTCCTTTACATTAGATCATCCAGTCAACTATTTTCATCTCATACGTTTTTTAGTACACTTCTATCAGACGATAAAATATAAATTGTAAGTGTTTTCCTTGGAAGAATGTTGCTGTCTCTATTTTATGAGTTTCTTTGGACTGTTGATGTGAGATGTGCTGCACTTTGATTGTGATTTTCTTTTGGGGTTTGTTCTGATGATGCTTGAATTTTCGAAATATTGACTTGTTCGTTTTTTCTTGTTTTAGAGTCTTAAGGCTTTTTTGGGGGGATTTTTTCTATTGCGTACTAATAATGATAATAAATAAAAGTTAAATTTAATATACGGTCTTTCCGAATTCTGTACCAACGATAGTTCAGATTCCTGTTCCATTTTTAGCGGTTAATATATTGTTAAATGATCCGGAGATTTAATAACAAAGGCTTGTTCTACAAAAAAACACAAAAAAACAAACACTGTACTACAACTCAAGAAGCGTATTGGATTCAGTATATGGTAGAGACTGTATAGTGTCTAGGACAACGGTTCTGCAGGGAGATGATTAGTCTCAGATCATGTTCACCTTCCCCCAAAATTAAATTACACTTTATAGTATCGCTTCGAGCTGAGATCCAACAAGTTTTAAATGTTTATTCCTTTTATTTTTAATAGTTACGAAAAATAAAAGTTATCGTCAGCTTCTTTATGGAAAAGAGAATGCGAATATGGTTAATAAGTAAATTTCTCTAACAATTTTATCAAGATATAAACGTTTCAACTAACATTTTGGTAGTATAGATTATAAATAATTTATTTCGGGATTCGAACTCGGGTCGCACGCGTCTGTCATCATAAGAATAATAAATATAAAATAAATTATAATATAAAATTGACGTAAGGAAACGAGATCCGAATTAAAATAATGTTCAATAAACATTCTTCCCCTTGTATACATCGCAAGAATTGCGAGAATACGGGGACATAGGATCGGTAAAGAGAATGGAATTGTCTGGCCGTGTTACGAGCCAGGATAGCTCAGTTGGTTAGAGAGAGCGCTAGAGACGCGGGCGATTCGGGTTCGAATCCCGGCCTGAATAAATATTTTCTCTTCAGAATAAAAATATTTATAGATTATATTTGTTTTTTGAGCCGTTTATTTCTAGATTAAATGATCATTGAATTATGCACATTTCCCTTAATTACATTCTCTTTTCCATACTGAAGCTAATGATAATTTTTATTTTTGGAAAATATTAAAAAGGAAACGAATGATATGTTAAAACTTGTTTTGACTCAACTCGAAGCGACAACCTGCGAAATAATTACCAAATATGTTATCAAGCACAGCTGAATTTAAACTCGGGATCTTCGGAATGGCAGCTCTGCGCTCTACCATTGAACTACTCTGTTCTCCTATACAACAAACAAATACTAATTATTTAAAAGTACAATTCAAAGCGATAAAAAGCATTTGCTGTGCGCCTGCTATCTACCACACACGTTACGACTTATAGTTAACAGGCCCCCGACAAATAAGTAGACGAAAATACAGCATTAAAGACAATAAAGACGGAAGGAATGGTATCATAAAAGTACCTCCCGCTCTAAATAAGCGCTTGTTTGTGTTTGTTTCCAGCAGCTGAGGGTAAACAGAATCTGGTGAAGGCACCAGTAGATCTAAGGAGGGGGTTCTTCCCCCCCACTAACCCCTCCGGATCTGAACTATTCAGATTCCAGAAGATACTACTTTTATATGAGTTATTATTTAAAGTAAATAATTAATTTCGGCGTCGCGAAGATTAGGATTGGCTTGGAAAGTTTTGGACAGAGTTACAAACGGATTCCTAAAAAGTTAATAAGCGCTGTTTACAGTATATGAGAGTAAATATTACTCTGGTAAAGGTCTGAGGGGTAGACCAAGACGTAGGTGGGAAGATTGCATTAAGAGTAATCTGAAGGATTTGGGCTTGGGTATTGTGGTCCGAGGACAGAGGTTTGTAAGTATAGATTGGTGGCATGGGCATCAAGCCTTCGTATTCGCTAAGCCTATTTATTTATTTATTAAAAGTAACATTTTAGACATATATGCGTTTAATTTCAGAATAGACAGTAAATAACTTTTAATATTACTTAGTTTTTATTAAGTTGCGATATAACCATGTCTTGAGGAAAGCGGAATAGAGTCATTATGGTAGTTTTTAACTTTAAATGGAGTGTAATATAAGCAATATCTCCTTTTTAACTACACCTTATTTGGTCCCTCATTCATTACTAAAATACCACGATTCCGCTAACTTAACTGCAAGGAAATCATTTCGGAAAAAAATTGACTTAATCACTTATTCACCGGGGCTGCTAATATTATATATGTATTCATCCACGGTGTTTCAGGGTTAAGTAGGAAAAAAAACATGTTCCAATAAAACCCGTAAACGGGTCTGGGGTTTAGTGCATGGTATAGACTGTACAGTTTCATGGACAACGGTCGTGCAGGGAGGTCATTAGTCCTAGATCACGCGCAACCGCCACTCCCCTCCCCTTATTTTGTGTACCCACATTATAGAGGTTGGGTGAGCCTCAGGAGGGTCCTAAATCCCATATGATCCATCTCCGGCTGCTGATAGAGTAAATAAAAGTCTTATCAGCCCCGAGATTTAAACCAGGATTTTTGGCAACTCAGTGCTCTACCACTGAGCAAATCCGCTCTCCCTCAGGGTTAAGTAGCCAAACTGAAAATCTGAACTAAGAAATTCAAAACAAGAAAAACACTTCTTATGGAGGAATGTCCACAAACAGTTAGTTTAGAAGATATTCACACCTACAGATTTTCATTGCTGTGAGTTATTAAGGCATAGTAAATAAATACAGCTTATTTTATTTGTTCCAAATAGTTTATTCATTAAATGTAAACATTAGCATTCATATTAAATGTTGTTCAAAGTGATTTTCGTGAACGTTAAGACCAGTGGATTTATAGTGGCTTGGTCTTCACGCTCTCCAGACCTGGCAGGCAGCACGAGATTTTTTTGGGTGTAATTAAAATAAATGTCTATGCAAGGCCAGACAATGAACGTAATTCTTTACGAAGAAGGGTAATAGAATCTTGTGAATAATAACACATATCAAGTGCCGTTCCGCCACTGCTGCTCTTAAAGAAAGAAAGTGCTGAATATTGAACGTGATATCTTATTTTGGAATACCTTAAGCCGTTCTTCATCCATCAACGGTAACATACAACGACAAAATGAAAGAAGTTTAGGGACAAAGAATGTGTTTAAATGCACGCCCCTAACAACTTCACTTTGTTCTAATTGCCTCAAATAATAATCTAAAATTAAGACTATCGTTTTCAATAGTGTGCATTTTTAGTCTATCATAAGCATTGGCTGATTTGAGGGGGGGCAATGGGGGCCATGCCTTCCCTAGAGTTCTCATTACTTGATATTGACCTGAATTTTAGTTGGTTTTCAACAAAAAAAAAAACCCACCAAAATTATTCATTGTATCGAATGTTTTCTCAATGGGTGCATCCAAAATCGGCGATTCCGAACCCTTTCATGTTTTTCATTCACATATAGATATAGTAGCTACCGCTTTGATCAAGGAGCTTATTTTATCCATGTTATTGTTTTCTGGCCTCAGTTGTCTTAAATGAAAAATTGATATTTTATGTATCTCCATTCATATATGGATCGTATACATTGATAACAAATTCAAATTGACCCATGCCCCCCCCCTGGAAGTTCTCCTAAATCCGCTAGTGATCCTAAGTTATCCTAAATTTGACGCTTCTTGTTTCTAGATGTGTAGACTCCTTGTTAATTTATTTAATTGCTTTAGATAACCGTTGAAGACGTGATAGTTTATGCTTATTTGAAAGATGATCCGACTGTCTGGAGTTTTAACAGAAGAGTTAAGCAAAGTCGTGTAAACGGAAACGCAAATAATTTAGTTGAAATAAGTGTAACATTTTGAAAACAGTAAACAAGTAAATAATTACAGTCTTTATAATCATCAGTACTTAAAGGCGTCATTTTAATTAAGGAATCGATTTATAATTTATTTTTTTGGAATTTAGCAAATGAATGTTAGCGATATTTGGATTTACAGGTTCCGAATAATCTAAAAGGTCGTTTAAAAATTGATTATTCCATAATAATAATAACTTTTAACAATAATTAGAATAAGGCTATCCTAATGCAAAAAAATAAATAAATTCTGTGCTCTAGTTTTTCACTTATACAACTTGTTTTGATCAACTTTAGTTTAAATATTACGCTTTGATTGATAATATTGCTAATATATAATAGTAAAATATCGTTTAATAGTACACCATTTCATGCTAATGATAATAATTTAAAACATTAATAACTGACTAGACTTTTTGGCATCCCTTAAAATATTTTATCTGTCATAGTTAAATCTCTTGTTTTAAATTGCTAATAGAAATCGAACCAAGTTAGATATAGTAGAGAGGTATTGATTTTATGTCTAACTTGTTTTCGGTTCTAATAAGCATCTTAGAATAAGGCTGTCAAAATGCAAAAAATAAACAAATGGCGCGATCTTATATTATAGCTAAAAAACTTGTTTCAATCAACTTCAGTTTAAAATGTTTTATCTTGCTTAATAGTAATAATACTATTATTTAACTAACAGGTCGTTAAATAGTTTTTAATTCCATTTTAATGATAACTTAAACCTTAAACAACTCATTAAAATTTCATTTTTTTCCTAGAAGATTTTATTTTTCATAGTTGAAGGTCTTGTTTTTAGTTTCATTTAGAAATCAAACCAAGTTAGACATTGTAGAAGGCATAGGCGTAACGTGGGAGGGGTTATTGGGGATGTAACACCCCCATTGCTTAGAAGAAATAAATAAACATATTGTAAGTAACAATTTAAAAGAAATAAAAATTTTAAGGATTTTACTTTTTCAAAGTTATTATTGTGGGATTACAGAAGTAAAAGTCAATAATGTCAAAAACACAACAAAGAAAGTGCAAACACAGTTATTTTAATGAATAAACTGTTATTATAAAATAATAATATGTAGTATTTGATAAATAATCTATTTATTTCATTTGAAGCTACTTGATTATAGTATAATATAAATTATACCTATATTACGAGGTATCTTTATTGAAGGGAGTAATATGTTGGAGTAGTTGACTGGTGGGGGTTAACCCCCCCATGAGTGAACTCTAGTTACGTTAATGGTAGAAAGGTAATAGTTTTATGGCTAACTTATTTTTGTTTCTAATTAGTATCTTAGAATAAGGCTACCCTGATGCAATAAAATAACTTCAAAAAATTACGCTCGAATATTTGTAGCTTATTTTTTTATTACAGGAATTAGTGTCCATGTTTCTGCATCTTAGGTGGGCTGATTTTGGTCTAATAACGCTATTTAAAGCCTATTACTGGTGCATCTTGATAAATCTTTACTTTTGGTGTGTCCAATATTCGCTAATTTATTATTTTGTTCTGATTATTTAAGGGAGCGGAGTGGCTCATTGGGAGATCCGTGCCGAATATCCCGTGCTAAAATCCGGCAGAAGCAAACTGTATTTAATCTCTTAACAAGAAACAGCTCGCCGTTTCAGGCTACTTCAAAATTTACTAGACGAACGATAAGATCTCAATTAATTACAAAAGTCTCATATACATGACCAATACAAGACCTATTTGGACTAACGGAGCTTTGGGGCTAAGCCACAGAATTCCTCTTGTATTCAATCTTTACAATCCAAAATCCTTCATGCTCGTTACTTTGTTACGAACAATGTAATCGATAATGACCTTATTGTCCCATTTGTTGCTGATTTGGTTCGAATCCGGTATCTATCTTTCCATGACAAACTTTATTTCTACCCAAATCCACTAGTTTCAATCCTACCTCTTTCATTCCTTTAATTCCGTGACCTTCTAAATTGAACTTTTTATTTGAGTACTACCACTGGGTAGTTTCTCTACTTGTCTTTCTTCATGCCAATATGTACCATTCTTTCTATTTACTTGTTGTATTAGTACAAACAGTTGTAAATTACATTGAATTAAAAAAATAAAAAATCTCTTAACTGCCGGATATGAATTATTTGGGATCTGTGACCCTCCTGGGGCTCACCCAGCCTCTATAATTTTCTTCACCTTCTTTATCTTTCTCCTTAGTGCCTCTCAGCGTGTAGGTGCCCCAATCCAGGACAGCCAAGCCCCTCGATCTCCAGCCAGCGCTTTCATCTCATTCATATTCCTTCCCTTCCTTTCACCAATCCTTGAGATGTGATCCTTCCTCGAGGACGATGTCCGGAGGCCTGGCTTCGAAAAACTTCTTTGGGTCCCGGTCCTCATCCATTCTGCACAGATGACCAAACCATCCCAACTGTCTCCTCTCCACTGTTTCCCTCAGTGCAGGCACACTCAGGTCTCCCCTTATCCTCTCATTCCTAACTCTGCCTGCCATTCTCCGGAGGTATTTCTTTTCAGCAGCGGTAACCCTACTCCAGTGCTTGTCCATCGGGACCCGGCTCTCACTTACATAAACAATGGTAGGTAGGTATATGGACTTAAAGATGTGTAATTTTACACTATTTTCCAATTTTCTTTTCCTCACCACTGAGTTGCATAGCTGATAGTATATGCTTTTAGATTTCTTAATTCTGTTTGAAAGCTCTTGGTTCATTTTCCCATCTTTGCTGAGCACTACTCCTAGGTAGGTATATTCCTGCGCTGTCTCCAAGTTGTCTCCTCTGCAGTGAATCAAGACCTCTTCTTCACGCCCAATGTGCATCACCTTGCTTTTTCCAACATTTAATATCATGCTCTTCCTTTCCAGCTCTGCCTCCCATTCCGTAACCGCCTGCTGTACATTTTCCTTGGAATCGGCAATGAAGACAATATCATCTGCGAAAACCATTACTTGCGCTAGGATTGTCCTCATGTTCCACTATCCCACGACTATCCTTGCCGTCCTCCCCTTGCAAAAGATTTTCAATATTTCGCCCATAAAGGTGATGAAAATTAGAGGACGAAGGCTGTCCTCCTATCTAACACCCCTTCTCACGGCGAAAGCCTCGGACATTCTTCAATTAATTCTGACTACAGCTTTGGAGTCATGATACGTGCTTTTTATGGCATTTATTAATACTGTGGCCACATTTTTGCGGCTAGAGCTTTCCATATTTCCTCTCTAGGGACTGAGTCAAATAATGCCTTTATGTCCAGGAACGCTAGGTACAAGCTCTTTCCTCTATCCTATGTCTTCTCAATAATCGTCTTCAGCGAGAAGATGTGTTCATGTATTTGTCGGTGGGGTCTAAAAGCTGCATGTTCCTCTTCCAATTTGTCTTCAACGATTGATCTAAGTTTCCTTTCTAATATAGAGGAGTCCACACACACACACACACACACACATACCTATATATATCTTCATGACTTTGGAGAAAAATGAGCGGATACTGATTTCTTCCTCGGTCCCCCACGACTCCTGGTTGACGTGTTCGACCGAGACGCTAAAATAAATTATACGTGGGAACTGGAAGAGGACTCAAGGAGGACTATAATTGGCTGTCCGAAATAGATAGCTCGTTTCACAGCTGAATGCCACCTTCTAATTCCCCATCTCCTTTGACCCATTTCTTCCCTCTTTTTTTCCCTTTTTTAGTCCCTTTTTATTTTTTGATTTTATACTTTTTTTAAATACTTAATTTGAAAATTCTTTGTTAAGGAGATTTTTTCATCGAACGAATTCCTAAAAATTCTATCAGCTCTGAACCTACTGGCCTAGCTCTTCCTTGTTTAAACGTCCCAGGGATTGTTTAAAACCTAAGTCTATAACCTTTTCAAGATGAAGAGAAGTATTTAGAATTAGAAATAGAAAGAGGAAACTGTCTTCTGTGACATTGACCCTTAAGCATAACATGTTTGTTGTATAAAAAAAAAAATTATATTATATAACGAAGTGTTGTATAACGAAACAAAAGTCATATATAAAACAAAATACTATTTAACAAAAGAAAAATGATGTTACTAAAAAAATGTTATTTAGGAGAACCAAACAACGTTTCAAACCAGATACATAATGCTTAAAGTAAGCTAGTAAAACCATTAACAATATAAAACAGAAAGAGAAAAAACTTCTTGAAAAACGATATAAACGAATTACTAATTGAAAGAAGAAAAGTAGAGAAAAATGACATTAATCGAAAATGTACTTATTATAACATATATTTATTTCTTAAGAAAAAAATAAACTATATAAACATAAAATAAAAGGACATAGAACTTTAATAAGAAGTAAACAATTGATCAATTTAAAAAAACATTGAATTGCAACTGCCTTATTTGAAATTATTAAGGAATTATTATATCTTACTATGATTACGAGAGTTCTTTTAGATTTTGATAAGGGAAGAGTATGCCTGAAGGACTTAACCTATTAAAAAAAAAAAAGGCAAGCATAACAAATAATTAAAAAAAAAATACTAATGAAACCAAAATATACAGGGTGTCCCATTTCAAGTGGATGAAACGTTTTTAACTTTTAAGCGAAACAAAATTCAGAATTTAAACGATTCAGGTAAAAGTTGTAGTTATTCAGGCCTAGTTTGAAGAAATAAAAAAACATTTTTTGGTTTTTCACTGTAAGTGGTCAATATCGACCTTCAAAAAATGTAGTTTCCTCTTGACTCCCATTTATTTTTATTTTTCTGAAATGTACAATCCAAAACATCGAAAAAATGTATGTAACCTTTTTTCTATCTTTCACAGTTTAAGTAGAAAAAGCATTAAAAGTTGACTACTTTAGTATACCTCCTTTACGAGGAAACGTAATGTAGCATTAAGTAATTTTATTTAAGAGTTTTTAGTCGAAATAACTTACTAATCAAGGTATTTTGAATCTTTCAGAAAATGTCTGGACATTTAAAAACCTTATGTTTCGACGTTTTTACAGATAAAATTGTTAATTTTCTACATTTTCCAGTCACTTTTAATAATTAAAGAATTTATATTTTGCCACTTTGATTAAGTTAGGGGAAACTGGGTTAAGAAAAGTGAAATTCATTACTACATTACACTTCTTATTTTAAATTACAAGTAATTCATCATAAAATGTTTGACATACCTAATTCCTGAATCCTGCTTCATGAAAAAAGTTTTGAAAAATACCTCCTCTCGTTCGTAAACACAATCGAAGTCTCATTTCAAGATTTCTAACGGCATTTTTGATTAATTCGCTTCTTTGTCCCATTTCAAGTGGATGAAACGTTTTTAACTTTTAAACGAAACAAAATTCAGAAAAACGATTCAGGTAAAAGTTGTAGTTATTCAGGCCTAGTTTGAAGAAAAAAAAAAATTGGTTTTTCACTTTAAGTGGTCAATATCGACCTTCAAAAAATGTAGTTTCCTCTTGACTCACGTTCCCATTTATTTTTATTTTTCTGAAATATAAAATACAAAAGATGGTAAAAATGTATGTAACATATTTTTCTATCTTTCATGGGTCAAATAGAAGAAGTATCTGAAGCTCACTACTTCAGTATGCTGTCTTCACAGAAGGTTTTTAAATGTCCAGACATTTCCTGAAAGATTCAAAATGCCTTGATTAGTAAGTTATTTCGACTACAAACTCTTAAATAAAATAACTTAATGCTACATTACTTTTCCTCGTAAAGGAGGTATACTAAAGTAGTCAACTTTGAATGTTTTTTCTACTTAAACTATGAAAGAAAGTTAGAGATGGAGCACAAATATTATTTATTTTGTTAGGAGCTGTGAGTCGACCCTGCGTGATCTGTACCAGTACAGATTTTTTATAATGTGTTTAGAACGTTCTTTATGCCCCAAAACGTACGTACCAATACCTTTTTTGGCACCTATTTACCAACTAAAAGGAATAGTGTTGGATCTCGGAATCTTTAGATTAAGCAATTCCACTATCAACGGGAGATGGTACCTCCCTAACTGGCTTCTTCCAACTCAATTTCCAAAACAGGGCGAGATGGCAGTGTTTTCCCCGGCGCGAGTCTTGGCAAATTGCCATCCTCCCGGAGTGCCCTCCAAGAGCCACTTTGGCACTTTACAGTTCGCGCCATTATCAAAGATAAGTGGCAGGAATTTTCAGTTTCCATTTCCTCCTTGTCTCGCGCCTCGGCCCGTGCACGCTTCCAGTTTATGAATCCATGTTATTTCTACATGTAATGTCAATGTAAATGACAGAAAACATAATTATCCCACTCGAAAAATTAATAAAGACACTCGAAGGAAGACAAAGAATAGATTTGTTGCGAATGGTGATGGGTTTAATGAATCGGGGTATTCGGAATTCCGGGTATCGCTTTGCTTCGTACACAACGCGTTAATGCATTATCCGCGTTTTCGAGGTTATATACAACATTATATTTCGGAGAGCTCATTGTTGAATAAATCATAGTGCTCTATATTCCCTGAGATGGACATCGACACGCTTTTGAAGAGCTACGCTGTAACCATTATTATAAAAAAAAGTTATCACTTCCACAGGTTTTCGCTTCATAAATACATTAAAACATGACAAAGTTCTTTTGTTTGTTTATTGATTATTTTATTTTACCTTAATCTATTATGAAACATGACTTTAAATATTTAAGAAAAATGAATTAATCTTGTCCTGATGTCCTTCTGATCCCTGGATTGGAGAATCTTTGAGATATAATATCTAAAAGGAGGATTTTTTCTACAGCCAAAAAAAAAAAGAAACCTGTACCGCTACAACCCATGGAGGGTCTTGGATCCATAACGTAATAGGGACTGTACTGTGTCTTGGACAACGGTTGTACAGGAAGGTAATTTGTCCTAGTTCAAATTCAACCCGGACCATTGTCTTCCAGATATATTATCAAGGTCAACTATTATCATTCAAGATAATTATAATTATATAACCAAAACTGAAGAATGTTGATGTCATCATTCGCTTTTAATTTCGTCCAAGGGCTCTATCTAGCTCACACTCAACCGTCAGATTTTTCCCCTTTTAAGAGGCTTCTTGAGCTCCAGGATGGTCCTACATCCCATAGGGTCCGTCTCCTAACATTTAAACTGAAGATCATGTGACTGCACGAAAATGATTTTGGAAGACACGACACAAAGAAAGAATATTTTTTATCCATTCAACAAACTGGTTTCGACCGTGTAATCAAATTCTTTGCCAAAATTTTGCTGGCCAAACTGCATGCTTTCTCAGGGCTTGATCTGAAACCTGATGCCTGAACTGGCGAAACTTTAAATATTTTAGTAGATTAGGGTTTTAAGAGAAGGCAATGGACAATAATTGGAGCTTTTGTACAAGCAAGAATGATGATTATTTTTTTCAAGGTATTAAGCAAATTGGTTAGTTTTTGTCAGTATTACAGAAACATATGGATTTGTTTTTTTTGGGGTTTTGCTGTTGATTTATTGCTCACTTTTAGTGTATATTCTTCTTGTGTATTGCATTATAATATTTTAAAACTGATCAGATGTCTTTATCAATCATCAATAATAATTACTTTATAACCATTTTATTGGGTCGTTTAACACGAAATGTCCGTATACAAAGGAAAGGTTATTTATTAAAACGACTGTATGAAATCAAAACATTTTTATTCAAAATATTTACTCTCATTTCTATGCATTTTCCCCAACTTGGGATCAAATTTTTAGTCCCAGAACTGAAATCTTTAGGGTTTTATGATGAAATAAAATTTGAAAATGCCTTTTTGACTGTTTGTCGGCATTTTAACGACTTAAGTTTTTTATTTATTTTTCAATTCAAAACTAATATGAAGTTTGGATTTTTAGCTTCTAGTGATTCTGAACAGTATAAATTATTCAACGGAGAATATTCCATTGTATTATTTGGTCATTGTTTAAAATAAAATATGAATTTAAATACTTTGATAAAATTGAATGTGTAAAAATGTGAACATTCATAAACATATATTCTATTATATACTATAAACTGTTTTTTAATTGTCCTCCACTTACTCCGATAACGATTGCGATCAAGAGTCTATGTATTTTAGAGAGAAATATGCCATAAAAAAAAAATCCACTCTATAAACGCTCTAAGCGAATGTGCGACATAGTTGTAGGATTTAGAGATAAGAAAAATAGAAAAAAAATCGTTTGTTATTAATCGCAGTTTCTCAACAGGTGGCGCTACACACGGTTTGTTTCGCTTCTTAACTGTCATCACAAAGCTATAGTGTTTTGAATATCACGGATAGGTTATGTAAGGCAGTTTAAGGTATCCTGAATCATATCTTTGGGAATCTTTGATTCCTCCTGATCAACCAGAGTCTGAACAGAGAATAAGAAATAATAATTCGAATAACCGATAATCTTCAAATTTGCTTAATTCCTTGAAAAAAATAATCATCATTCTTGCTTGTACAAAAGCTCCAATTATTGTCCATTGCCTTCTCTTTAAACTCTAATCTATTAAAATATTTAAATACATTTTCTTATTTTATTATAAATTAAGTCCAAATTATTCAATTGACTATTCTCATTGGAACCCTAAGAGTGCGAAAATCCTAATAATATAATACTAATTGTAATAATGGCGGCGACGAATGAAAGAGTACTGGGCGAAATACAAAAAAGACAGTTGAAATGACTTGGTCTTTATTAGGCCAATACGAAAAGAAAAAATAATGTTTTTAGAAAAGAAATAATTAGTTAAAGAACCTACAATCAACAATTAGAAAAAATAAAACAGCTTTCTTGCTCGGCTAGAAGTTCACATTAATATCCATAAAAAATTTTAAAAACGGTGCCACTAACCCATGAAGAGTCTTGGGCTCAGTACGTGGTTGAGGCATTGCTGATTCTAAGGAAACGATTGTACAGGGTAGTGATTTTTCCTAGATCGTGCTGAAACGGCAGGTATTTCCCTCAATTACGGGTACCAACTTTATAGAGGCTGGGTGTGAGCCCCCTGCAAATGGAAAAATTGTGTCTTTGAATATTTTTTTAAATCAGTTACGAAAATCACGAACGTGCTATAATTATGCTTGATGCTTATGTTTGATATAAATGAGTAGCGAGAAACCTAAGCACAAAGTTTAGAATCGTGATGGTTATTACACGACACAGGTGTTTAGACTCAACACCTTATTCAATCTTACTAAGATCTTATTCTTATTAATTTTCAATCTTACTAAAGGTTGACGTTTAGCGGTTTAGATGGAAATCTAAGTTTGTTTGTGAACAACACTGCAAATCTATGGGAGTGCAATATAAACATTTCAATAATAATAGTAATAATAACTAGGCTTAGCGAACCCGAAGCCTTGGTGCCGATACCGGCATTATAACAAACTTCAGTCCATGGGCCACAACCCAAACCCAAACCCTTCAGATCACTCTTGACGCAATTCTCCCACCTACGCCTCAGTCTACCTCTCAAACGTTGACCACAACTATGATTAACTTCTTTGGAAATATGTTCGTTACAAAGCCCAACAACTTTGTCATTCTGCGTTGAGCAATCCCCTAAGTTCTTCAGTGGTCTAATCCATTTTCGGACCGAATATTCAATGCAATACCTTCTTTTCAAAAACGTTAAGACAAACCCTCCATAATGATCTCAACATTCCTTTCGTCCTCGACCTTATCCCTACTAAATTTTTAAACTTTCACAAATACCTTGCATGTCATCCCAACCCCCTGGCTGTCATTATCCAGTTCCACACATCCATATATCCCACCCCGCCGTCTAAACCGGCAATGGCCCCGAGACCTGATATAATAATGTTATTTGGAGTACTGGCGCTGGCCAGATTCTCCACTCTCAACCTGTGTGTGTGAAGCGCCCCTAACCAGCTTCCATTGGCATTTAATGCCAGTGACGCGGCTGGGAAAGGGGGCTGGGGCCTCCCGGACTCCTGCTTTGCCCTCATTCCTGGGAAAGAAGCTCAGTTCGGGGACCCAAGCAAATTGTAAATAGGGTATTAATGTGCAAATTATATTTTATTATTTTATTTATTACTATTTTTTTTATTCTATTTTTTTGCTTTATTTTATTATCATTTTTGCATTAACTTCTTTTCATTACCGCATGTATATATTTATTTATACATTTATTCATTTTATTTTGTTTATATCATTGTTTTGTTATGGAATGATTGTAAGCTACATAGCACCATTACTTATTGCCCACAAGTGGCAGATTGTAATGTTTCAATAAAGTGTTAAAAAAAAAAAAAAAAACCTTAAGACAACGTTAATAATAAAAAAAAATGTTAAACAGCCTTAAATAAAAATGCTGTCAATTAAGTTTGGGTTAACATTAAGTTTGATTTTTATACTGCTGTAAGTTAAAATTAGTTCAAGCTCAAATACTGTTATGAACAATTTACTTATGCGATTATTATTAACCTATACTGTAATTATTAAGAATTAATAATATATTCTAAAAAAGACTTAGTAATCTTCAATATCTCCTCTGGACTCATCCTGTTTTGGAACGAATATTCTACGCACTACCTTATTTTCGAATAACTTAAGAGATTGCTCATCGATCAATGTTAACGGCCACGTTATTATTATTATTATTATACCAAAATTTCCCACTCTTCAGTCTTCTCTGAGAATGTTCACTTATATTATTTGATCTTTGTTTAAACCTAATATAAATTTAGATTATTTTATAAATTTTAATATGCTAAATTATAAAGTTTTTTTAAACAAATGATTTCAAAGATACTTAAATATATTATTTAATAGACTATATCTTATCTAAAATCTTTATTATTCCAGGATTTTGTATTGTTGCATCTCTGCTGTGAATATTTACATATGTTTTTTTAATCTTATTTTATAATAAAATATTAATTTTAATATTTTTATAAATTATAAAATTGTTCATTTAATTGCACTGCAGTAAATCCCTAACGCTTTAGTAAAGGTACCCTATTATTATTCTAGAAATTTAAGTTCAGTTATGTACTTATTTTTTAACCCCTTTGCGATTTCAATTCACGTTTAAAAATTAAAAGCTTTGCATAGTAGCAATTTGTAAAAATTCGACTTGTCTCCTTGTGTGTTTCTGTACTCACAGAGATTAATATAAAGAGAAATTTAACCATATTTACGAAAATGATGAAGCTGGTATAGCAAATTTCTGAGACAACAAACTCACAACCTCCTAACCCAAATTTGTTTTTATCTTTTTTTTTCTGTATTTATAAGTTTAAATAGTATATATATGAAAAAAATGGTAATACATTATTAAAATATATAGAAGTCAAACGTGAGGATTTGTTAATATATTCAGAGGGACGTCCCGCAAAAGGGCCCCAATTGGAGGAACTGCCCTTGGCCCTTTGAAGGGTAAAGGTAGTACTTCCTTTCCACCCCACTCTTTAATTTACTGATTCTATTTTCAATAGAGTTAGTGAAAATGGTGGGAAAAGCTTGGGACAGAAGTAGAGGCAGCATCGGAATCCCATAGGAGTTTTATTAAGGTATCTATAGCAGTCTTAACGAGTATGTAATATGGTGTAATTATTAATTAATTTTCCGGTGTAGAGTTACGGAACAAAAAAAAACCAGGTACTTGTGTATTAGCAGGTACCTAGGGATTGTTACCTGCAATTTATAACCTGAGCCCCTTCCTTCTTATTTCTATTAATGGAAATCGAAATACACAAAATGTAATAATAAAATGTTAATTGTAGACCCCCTTTCGACGAAAACATCTGCAATTCTATCCTTGTCAAAATACATTTGATGACATTTTTCATATGATTTCGTCTTTGATATTACTCCGAACTTCAGGTAATATTTCACAGCTTCTTCTTTTAAAGACGGCTATTCCCAAACTGTCATTCAGTTCGTTATAAATAGGCAATAGCAAAAGGAATTAGACAAAAATACAAAATTAAATTAAATAAATAATAAATACATTTAAATTGACGATAAAGAAAATTGACAACACAAAACACTAAAAAAACAATTTAATAATACTCACACAAATAGATCAAATGAGATGAGTGATAAGAAGAGATTACAAGGAGATAGTTTTCATGGGCAACGTTTTAATATTAAAAAAATAAATAAATAAATCAACTGTAAGACAAAACAGAATAGAAGTTTCAATAACACTAAAATGTTCATCTAAACAAATTATTATCAATAATAATAATGCGCGGGACCTAAGTATGTCCACACTACCAATAGCTGTTTCTAACTATCTTCCTCCAAATTTGAATATGCCTCTAAATATGAAGAATATACTTGATGCAATCCTCCCACTTACGCCTCGGACATTTACCAGTAGGATCAGCGTTATTTTATGTAATAACGAAGAAATTCCTAATAAGTTACTAAGCACTAAGCCAGCCTTTTCATTAATATGATTAATTTTTTTTGTTTCGATCCTGCCTCATTTCATTGATTTTTAAAAGAATTTTGGGTTACTCAATACTAGAAAAATTAAATGTATATCCTCAATCTTTTCTTCTTATACCGCGATCAGTGTCTGTAAATCGTGATCAATGAATGTCCTTTATTCTGATCCCCTTAAAATTCCACGGAGCAAGTTTGATATACCTTTTTGTGCGCCGGGTCTCCCACAGTATAATCCGTTCGGTTGAATTTCTTCCTAGTCTTCTTGTCATTCAGGTTCATCTCGTGTAGACAGGGTATGGACCTTCCGAACCCAAAGCCTGGTGAAGGAGATTTCTTCCATGCCAACTAGGTCCATGATGGAAAACTGTCACTACTCACCTGAGACGAAGGTATATAATAATAAAATAGTTTATGGGCTATGTAAGAGTTATAATGTAACCTTTTGTGTAACCTACACTTTAACATATGTTTTATTTATATTTAGTCTTTTATTTTAAATAGTTTCGATTGTCACTTTATTTCATTCTGATAATCTTATGAATCATCGTTAATTCAGTTTATTCAGGTATTATTATTTTTTTCCAATTGTATTCATTTTAGTTATGTTACTGACTTTGTCATTTGTTCAATACATTTTCAAAAAGTTCAATACATTGTATAATACCGAATTCTATAATTACATAAGCTGAAGTTTCGAATACAATACTGAAGGTAAAATTTCACATTGTGAATGAAGAAGGAATAGTAAAGAAGATAAAAAGTATTCAGAAGATTTTAAAGGGACCATTTTCTTCCAGATGTATTATCAAGGTCCACTATTGTCATTCAAGATAATTATAATAATATTACCAGTACTGAAGGATGGCGATATCATCAATCCCTTTTACTTTTGTCCAAAGGTTACCTTCCAAATTCGTAAGAATAACATTAACGAAATCCTCCCGCCTACACCTTTGAAGTTCACGATTACCTTATAGGCGGCATTTCCCCCTCAAGGTAGATGATTCAATCAATCTCTATAGTCATTTTATTAACAGATCCTTCATTTATATGGCATTTATAAGCACGGAAGTGGAAATATGAGCGCGTGTATCGGTGAATATTTCATGCTTCGCATAAATCGACAGGGGATTCGAACACAAAGTGCATTAACACCATCATCGTGCATTCGGGAATGAACAAGATATAGAATATTCATCACGTTCTAAAATTTATTATCGGAGAGGGTGATAAAGAATGCGAATATAGGCCTCCATTAAAATTTAAAAATAAAACAGGTGGAATGTTTTACAGAGCAGTGAATGTTTTACTCCCTATGTCAAATCCACAAACTGCTCCGTCGAAACTTCCATATCTGCCCGGATGTATTTATTTTTGAACATATTTATTATTAAATTATTTAAAAGTAGTGAAAGCCTATACCTTCATATTTACACTTATAAATACTATTAGCGGCACAGCTACTATTAATGATCACTAACAACAAAAAAAGGATTGAATAACTGTTATGGTTATTTATTAATTTAATCATTGAAATTAACAACTGTATAATATCAATACAATATGTAAATGGCAGGAATGATACATAATGAGTTAGATAATGACAAGAATGGAAACTACCTTTATGCTTATAATGACTTAATTTAAATAATGCACTGGTCTAAATATAATATTGACATTTGTACAGTGTGAATTCATAAATTGTACTTACAAATTTATGAATACGGTAATTTATTCACAGTGGATTTCGTACTCGATATTTGATTTTAGTTCTAATTTATCCGAATTTTATAAATATTTGGTTCTCTTAAATAATCCTGAAATTGTGGCATTTCTTTATTAATATTCAATAAAAAATAGATATCAATATATATATATATATATATATATATATATATATATATATATATATATATATATATATATATATATATACATATATATATATAAAGTTTTTTCGTTTCTTAAGATTCAGTTAATAATTGCCCAACTACATTTTTGGAACGTTTCGAGACTTTATTTTTTTTATATACATGACCTAACTGTGAAAAAAAAAAAAAAACTTTTAGCAAATTACACTAAACACACATTAGCCTGAATATAAAATTGACACTTGTACGTTTAGAAGACAATGTTAATGGGTAAATTGTGTTTACATCGATCTGATCGTACTGGTGCCCAAGTGTCAATTATGTATTTAGAGCAATGTGTAATTTAATGTAATTCACTAAAAGCCTGTTGTTTATTTTGTTTTCAAAGGATAGTTGATATATCAGATTGAGTATATAGAAATGTTTTATTTAATTTAATTTGTTCATTACTTAATTGTTTTAAATGTTGTTAATGGGCATTTAAATGATAATTTTTAAACAATTATCGAAATTTGAAGTTAAAATCTAAATGCTTGTTTAATTTTTCTTAACGCTTGTTCTATTTTATAAATGATATAAATATTTTTTTTTTATCTTTTTCATTTTCTATACGTTTTAATGAAAACGATAGGAATAACCATGTCCCTCCGTTAGAAATTACCTTATTTCAAAATTAATTATTAACAAAAAACATTTATATTTTAAAATTTATTAAATATAGAATTAGTTAATGTATTGATAAAGTAGCTGGGAATTTTGAAAGATATAACATATGGCACTAACATTTATAAAGTGACAGTATAATACCAAAGATTATGGCATACAAAATTAACTAAATGTGTTGATTTTTTATGCACAAGTAAATGTATCATTTGATGTGTATTTTAAACTAATGAGTTAAATGTTTTTAGTTTAGAATTACATTTGAAATAAAGTATATAAAATTCGTAAAAATATATTTAAAACAGATATATTTTTGAAATAAGTGAATAAATAATGGCCATTATTATGGTATTTTAAAAAATAATCATGTTCTAAAAAATTGGTTTTCGGAAATTATATAAACCTGCGTCAAGGATACATCTTTTTTTTTTTTTTACCGTTGAAATTGTATATTTACTATCAAAAATCTTCTGCGCTGTTTCTTGAACAACTGTTGTGCAGATGTTCACAACGGATCATGCTCTAGGTTCTAGCCCTATTTTGGGTACTTTATATGGGTCTCTTGAGTACTTATAGCTTGGTTTAAGAACCCACTGAATCCTGAAACAGCAGGGTTTTAACCTATGACCATCGACATGTAAACAGCTCTCAAGCACTCCAATATATGACCATTATTATTATTTTAAAATCTCTTTATTATGTAGAAAAATGGGATTTTCGGTAAATACATAAACCTGTGTTAAGGAGAGCTCTTGAGAAAGTTTGGATAAAATACCTGATGCGCGTGACAGGGCGAGCTTAGGATGTCGTGGAGAACCTCCCAACCTTATCGACAGCAGATCAATCAAATATTTGAATATAACAAGCGAGCATTGAATATCCTCTGAAAGAGCTGTTGGTAAAGCGCCTTCGACGTCTTTGCTCGCACCCCCATCATCCGCACCCCGATCATCCGGACAGGTGTCAACTCTAGCCCTTCGAGTACTCTGTGTTAATTATCCTGTTCTTCAAAAGTGGCCTCTTGGATCGCTTGCCTGCCCTAATCAGAGCACTTCATCACTCTGCATCTGACAGCTGCTTTATCGTCAGCACGAGTATGTATATGTGTATATATATATATATATATATATATATATATATATATATATATATATATATATATATATATATATATATATATAATGCGAACTAATGTTTTGGGTGTGGCTCGGATAATCGTAGTTGACTCAATAATACGCTTAACTATCACCATTTAGGTTGTTTCATACGTAATATTCGATTTCAAAGGAATATATATTTATTGAAGCAACTTTATGAAATGAAAAACAGTTCTATTGAAAATATTTACCCTCATTTTCTGTACATTTTATCAAATTTTCAATCCCAGAACTGACTAATTGTCGAAATTTCTGAACAGATTGAAATCTGTTGGAGATCAGTTAGGCGAAAAAGGTAGGTGCAGGAGAATTTCTTAACCCAACTCGTTTAGTTTCATCACTGTCTTTTGTGAAACATGAGATCTGCCGTTGTCGTATAAGAGTGTAGATCCCTTTCGATTAACCAATGGTTATTTTTGTAAATTTTTTGTTGCACTATGTCAATATCAGTTTCAAGTCTAGTTAGATAAGAGAAATGAATTGTTTATAAATAATTCTGTATCACCAGATTAATTTTTTTCGAATGGTCCATTCATTAGAACACCCTTTCCCGAACGCTGTGGTGATATTTCTGCATCTGGATGCAGAGTGTCCAAGTTTATACTCATTAAAAAAAATGCAATCGCTTTTCCATGGTTATATTTGATGGAGTACTAAACAATGTTCGTTTGCCGTTATAGTAAATATTATAAAAAAAAAGACAACATAAAAAATTTGTAAAAAAGAAACATCAGAAGCTACACAATGTAAAAAAGAAGCTTATTTCATCTTGTATCACCCGAAGAATGTTTGAACGTATTATAGATTGTAACTGTTGTTGTTTAAGTGAAGAGGATGAGGTCTCACATCAGTTTAGCTCCCTGTGTTACTCTACGGATTTAAACTTTTAGGACCTCTAGGTCCTAGATTTCCTCAGAGTGGGGATTTTGGTAGTTTCAATAATTTTCTTCATACGAAAATCTTGAATCCTGGTCCATATAGAGAATAAATTAAAATAATAATGAATTCATAATAAAGGCAATATTTTTTTAAATTAAATTGTATGACGTAATAGATATATTGTAAACTATTTTTATCGCCCGAAGCTTACACAACCTATTGAGCCTTAAAATCCTACGATATTCTTAAGAAAAATCAGTTTATACATAAGTCTCTCTCTTTCTTTATATATATTTTCCCCTAGAATTTCCTCTAGAGAGATTTAACTGTATTGAAAGAAGTGGAATCGTGTCTTCATCATATTTTTGGCTTCAAATGGTATAAGCAACAACTCCATTTCAAGCCAATGCCTGAATTAGCCCCTCATTCACAGGGAAGATAACAGGATTCCGCTTCTCTAAGTACAAAAAACTCATTTCGGACTTAACCATATAAACATTTTCTAACATAAGTAAAGGGGTTTAAAAAAAAAATGTTCTCACCAAAATGTAACAGGGTAGTTCTACTGCACCGAAGTTCTAGGGTTTAAACCCAGCTATTACAGATACATTATTTAATATTTTTAAAGTAGAATGGATCCTATGGGATCTGAAGAGCCTCCCCCAGCCTCTGTAAATGGATATATTTAATTGGGAAAAATGACATTTCTGTGTGTTCTTCGATAAAATAACCTCCCTGCACTTACTGTGACTTGGAAAAATTACAGTCTGTACTATAAACTGAACCCAACACCAACATCACTTGTACATGATTATATATATATATATATATATATATATATATATATATATATATATATATATGTTATGTTCCAAGTAAACAGTTCTCCCGATATAAGATAATTTTGTGACCTCCACCCGGACCAGTTTCTTCCTCTTAAAAGTATTTAAATATAATTGAGAGGCACTATATATATATATATATATATATATATATATATATATATATATATATATATATATATATATATATATTACATACTTTTAAGAGGAAGAAAATGGTCCGGGTGGAGGTCACAAAATTATCTTATATAGGGGGAACTGTTAACTTGGAAGCCAACGTTTCGACCCACATTGCAGGTTCTTCAAGGCTATTATAATAGGATCACACTTGACACTAGGCTGATATAATAGTAACTGATAAATACTTTTAATTACCCGGCTAAAAGGTAATCAAAACAAACATAACCAAGTTCCAAAATTTTCGAATTATTATTCTAATTATTCCCAAGATTATTTCGTTCACTTACAATTGTCCTGGTATCCTTCCCTAGAATCTATCAAACCTGAAAAATTGTCTCAAGATATCAGTTGGTGGAGGAGGGAGTGGAAATCAGAAGAGCATTAACTCCGTTGGCTATCATCGCTTTCCGCACCAACTGTTTCGACGCTTTAGCACAATTTTGTTATATTTCACTTTCTCATGAATAAAGCTAAAGATGATGAAATAAATCAGAGGCAACTAAAGACTGTATACAAAACTAAAAATGACTAATGTGTATATATTTATTTAGTGAAATGCAAATCTAATATTTAGATACAGAGTGTTTCAGGATTAAGTAGCCAAACTGAAATTCGAAATAAACTTTACCATTACCACTCATGGGCTTCAGTACAAGGTAGAGACAGCGGGATTTGAACCCGGTACCTTTCGGCATGCCGAATCAGCTACCTCTGAGCGGCTCCTAGAAATTACCTTAATTCTTTACGAAGAAAGATAATTGAATCTTGTGAAACAATGAAGCATACTCAGTTCCGTTTTGCCACATTTTCAACTGAATAAACAAGCCTGTCTTTACGCTCAAGGAAATCTCATTGAACAGCATTTATTCTGAATGCTAATGTTTAAATTTAATAAATAAATTAGTTGGAGCAAATAAAATATGTTTTATTTATTTACTATGCCTAAATAATGCATAAACTATTAAAATATTTTGGTTTGAATATCACCAAAGTGTTTACGGACATTCCTCCATAGGAATTTTTTCATGTCTCTTGAGGCCCTTAGTTCAAGCGCCCTGTATATATATTTAATGAATTTGGCCATCCATGGACCGCACATAACTGAAGACTTATGGTGTCTCTTTTTCTTCTATTCTTTCCAGTACTTCTTTATTCTCTCTCCAAATGCTCGTCTTCATCATCAATCCACACACTCTTCGGACGAGGCTTCGGCTTGTCTTCTTCATAGATTGCGTTTTCTATCAGTAGTCTGAACCGCTAATCATATATTATTTCTTTTTTAACACCTATTTTGTTGGTATATCCCTTCACTGCTATGTAATACACCAATAAAAAAAAAAAAAAAATATATATATATATATATATATATATATATATATATATATATATATATATATAAAACCCATGTGGGTCTTAGGGTCAGTACTTGGCTTGAGGTTGTGCTGTTTTTTGAGATTGCTGTGCCAACGGATTCGCAAGTAGCTAATTTAGCCGAGATCACCTTTAACCTTTAGGTTTTCCCCCAATCAAGAGAAGCCGTATTATAATTCCCCTAAATTATACCGCATGTTTAATTTTTTTTCTATGTTTATAAGAATACATACATATAGTATTTATATATAGGTATATAGTTTTCTTAACTGTTATAAATAAGTTCTTACTTTTGGTTCTCGAGACTTAGTCTATTCTTTTAACTTCCTTCTTGGAACGTTTCGAAACTATATTATTCTCATAATCATGCCCTAACAGTGAAAAATAAGTTTTTAGTGAATTATCTTAAATGACACACTAGCATAAACATAAAAATGACACGTGAACGATATGGATAGATAAATGGTACTTAAGAATTGATGAAAAATTGTTATTAACACATCAATCAGCCAAATACCTTTTCAATATTTGCCTGTATATGTAAATATTGTAAATAGTTATGGTAAACGAAATGAATAATGCTTGATTGTTCTATTAGGATCAGCATTTTTTTTTTATTGTTGAATCATTATAAATTTACTAGTTTATATAAGTATTTTTTATTAAGACTTTCTTAAATTTGCATTATACGAACTTTGGCCTGGATTATCCGATTTTTTGTTTGCAGTACGATTTTTATACTTTCTGTAGTTATCATTTTTTTTATATTTAGTTTGAAACTATTTTTTTCTTTATGTATTATTTAGGTTTATCAAATTTAAATGCATGTTTTGTTTTCCTGAAATGTGTAGTGAGAGCTGTTTGATCCGTTTATTTAGGGGTTTCTACTATCGAATTGCAACAATATTTGTGTTTGTACACTCTATGTTTTAAGTATTATTACGAAATAGGATTTACCGCATTCATAGTCTTTACACTGCGGAAGTGTAATGGTATATTCATATAATACACATATAATACAGTATATAATATTCATTATATACCATATAAATCCATATGATGGAGTCACTGTACATTGTTTACAATCCATAATTAAACAATTTAAAACCAATCATGAAGTTATTCATGAAAATATCCATGGTTATCTTTCACAAAGGGCTTGTCAAATTCAGGGCGATTCTTCTTTCAGGAGGGTTCGACCACGTAAGATCCAATCTTGGTTTGTTTGGCAACTCTCGATAAAAAGTTTATATTCTGACATTTTCCCTGATTGATGAAATTTCTGTAAGTTTGACCTTTTAATAAAAAGTACACGAATCGAATCAGTGGAAAAGGGCATTCAGATACGGATACAGAGTAATGCTAAAACCTTAAAATTCGACTAACGTAACAAAAAAGTACTAACTATACTCATGCAGGATTTAACTACTGCGATTAAAGTAATGACTAAAATTAATAAAGTAGAAAAATAAGAAAGGAAGATTCTACGAAAAATATATGGAGCTGTTCAGAAGGACTGAGTAGTGATTATAAGAACAATTGTTAATATTGACGATAACACAGAAACAATTACAGACACATTTATGATGAGTGATGTCAGGCTTACTAAACAAATTTTGATCATAATTAGGAATGATTAAAAAAAATTAATAGATGAGAGAAACTCTGGAACATTTGAAGATATTAGAGATAAAGGAAGACGACAATGAGGATACATCCATTTTACATTAAAAACATTATTAAAACAAGAAATTTGATAAGAAACTTAAGTAGAAAGAAATCAGGAGTAAAATGGAAAAATGAAAAGAAAAAACGAACATAAGTGAGATAAAAGAAAAATGAAGAAAGGGTAAAGTTGTGCTATTGTCAAGTTCTAACGCAATTCTAATCTGCAATAATCGGTTACATAAATAGATAAACAAATAGAATAGAAAAAATCTTTATTCTTAGACAATTTTCCTTAAAAAAAAATGATAATGTTCGTTTATAAAAAATGAAAATCAACGTTTCTGGGCTGAGGCATACATATTGCATCTTTATAGGAAAAATAACACAAAAGGAATATAATTCTTGTCAAAGATGACAGCAGAGTTACTAATAAAAAAAAAAAAATACTTCCACAAAAACATAGTCGTTAAGATAACTTATGCATCCTGTACATAACATATGTAATATATATGCTAGCGACCCAACCCAGCATTCCTCGGGTAATAAGGCATATTATGTCTACATTATTTGTCTGTGTAATGTATTTTTTTTTATCACGTACAGGCCACTAAGGACCACGCGAATATCATTGGTTAGGCTTCTTTGGGAGTCGTGATTTTCTTTCTTCCCATCTCAGCTAATGTACTTTATTACATAGAAATTATAAAAATAAAAACAAAAATAAATGTTTCTTTATATATGAATTTATTATCTTGAACGTTAGATAAATGAACGGGATTAGGCAGCGTCGGTGAAACCCGTCGATATTCCGACCCATTTACACAAAACCACGACAAATCATGTACCTAAACCTTCCTGGTGAATCACTCTATTGTTGAAAACCACATGAAAATCCGTGCGAAAGTTATTGAGTTTACCGCGAACAAACGCGGCCGAGGACTTTGTTTTATAATATGTATAGATTTTGATATTCAAAGTTTGAATTATTATAAAATAAAATTACATATCGGAAAATAATTTTTATTTTGATGTTTTTACATATCACCTAAGGGGCACTATTTCGAATTTTGCCATGTGTTTATAGAGTTTGGATGAATCTCAACCGTTTCACCCAGACTTGATAAGTTCAGCAACCAACATATTTTGCACGGAACGACTAAATGAGTCGCTTATAAATAAACAAAAATGACTAGCATATTTAGAGTTTTTCAGACTGGTGGGGTAGACCGAGGCGTAGGTGGGAAGATCGTCTTAAGAGTGGCGGATTTCGGTTTGGATGGTGAACGGTGGACGGAGGTTTGCAAGCAGAGATTGGTGGTATCGGCATCGAGCCTTCGGGTTCGTTTTATTATTATTATCATAATAAGAGAAAACTATGGATAAGAATCGCTTACCAGGAATACTATTCCTGAAGAATCTTCCAGAACACCGTAGGATTTCCACAAGCCACTCCGGTTTCCAGAAATATTGAAGAGGTTAAAAGCTTCACCTGTCGAGGAAGGCAGGGCGTAATTCATCAAAATAAATAAACAAGCTTTTTTGAAAAGGAAAGGAAACACTTGACTGTCAACCGTACCTTTTAGCTCTCGTCAGCTTTCTTTATTTATCCGAACTTGGGATAGGCTACGAAATATCCATATATAATTGAATTTTTTTTTGTGAATATTCAAGTGGGTTCGGGAATGGTTCATTCAATAAGTAATGTTTTTTAATTTGTTAAATTAAATTATGGTATACAACCTCAGGTTTTTGATTTATACTGCGTCCGGCAGGCAGTGGCGCAATCGAAGATTTACAATCGAAAGAAAATGTTTACAAAAAATATATATTGCTGTTCAGAATGATGGGATATGGACCAAACGACTAATTCTAAAGATTTACAAAAACGCAGAAATGATAGCATGCATTTAGGAAAATATGATTAATAAGCTATGATTAATTACAATACATATACCATATTGTGCTTATCTATGTCATAGTAATTATGTTTAATGTACAAAAAAAAAAAATTTAAAAATAAAAACTAGTGAATTGACTGTTCCAACACTTGGTAACATGCGAGGGTAAAATATATTAAACATTTCAAACTATTAATTACCCTTATGGCAATGTTAGTAATAAAGTCCTTATGAGGTAAAGTTTATAAGTCAATAATAATATTACACTCTGATAGTTTCACTGCAACTTAAATAACGAAAATTAATTCAAACGTCAGGATGTTTTGAGATCTGTTAGCGATCCGACTATTTACATAAACTTTCGTATTTGCAAAGGTATAACAAGCTTGCTTCACCAGTAATCGATTCATAAAATGTTCCTTTTCCTTAGACTGTGTAAACTTAAAAAAATGAGGCTGATTTTTTCTAATTTATCGAAATAATATTATAAATTCACATTGTATCCTTCTATGCAACCATCTTGGGATTTCACAGAACGCTGGAGAGGAATATTCTATTCCTCGTAGCAGTTCTGTAACTCAGTTACTGGAATAACCTTCAGTTATTTCTGAGAGGATATCTCTCCCAATATCTCTTGGGAAGCGAAAAAGAAAAACAACCGGAGATGAAATCATGAATTCAAGTTCAATCGCATTCCAGGGGGAACACTCAGCCATAATAATAATAAAACATTAATTATAAAAATTTAATAATATATCGTAACTTATCAAAGATGTTATATTTCAAAATAATGTGAAAGGATTCGATAATTAACTATAAGAAAAAAAAAACATGAATAATATTAGTTTACCTTATATATATATATATATATATATATATATATATATGAGGAGGGGGGCGGAGTTGCTCAGTGGTAGAGCACTGAGTTGCCATGCCGAAAATCCTGGTTCAAATCCCTCTGCTGGCAAGGCTTTTATTTAATCTGTTAGCAGCCGGAGATGTACCCTATGGGGTGTAGGACCCTCTTGGGTCCACATCTCTATGGGGTAGGGACCTCCTATAAATTAGGTACTTAAATTAAGGTGAAACAATCTGGCGGTTGTGCATGATTTGGGAGAAACCACCTCCCTGAACAAACGTTGAGTACAAACCAAGAAAGAGTACAGTCTCTACCAAGTATTTTTTTTATATATAAGAGGGATTCAACAAGTTTTGTAGTCAACTGTCAACCCTTGACCTCATTATAAGCCCTGAAGAAGATCTACAATATGGGTCGAAACGTTGGATTTAAAATAGATAGTTCTCGTTCAAGAGAATTTTTTCTGACCTCGGACCATTTCCTTTCTCGAAAGAAAGAAATGTTTGCTGGTTAAAACAGTTTTATAGGATAACATTAATAAAATCGGTGCAGGTTATAATATTCGAGAGCAAATGAATTTTAAAAAGATGTTATCTAGGGTAATAAATTCGTTGAAGTGCGAAATAAAAGGCATACATTCTTGTAAAGGATAATTAATATCGTTGAATGAATTTATTTTATTGAGAATTCAGGTCAAAAAGAGAGGAAAAACAACAAAAAATTAAACACAAAAACCACAATAAAAATATTTATGGCTTGAATCGAGAAGGATTATTCGGAGAGGCTCATCCAATCAATTTTATTAATTCCATTACAATAAATTTGTTAAAATACAATACGGATTATACAGAAAACAACTTCGTATTTGAATATATCTTAATTGTTATAAATTATATATATTCATATGTATATATAATATATTTTTTACGCGGAGTTAAACATTATTATTATATTGAGTTACACACACACACACACACACACACATATATATATATATATATATATATATATATATATATATATCTTATTTAAGCTATACGTACATTGACAAGATAGATTATAGTATTTATATAGTGCCTGTTAGAACAAGAAATTAAATCTATAGTGTTTTCGATTTCTCTCATATTACATAACTAGCTTTTGCCCGCGACTTCGTCCGCGTTGATTTTAAATAGAAATGTATGTCGAGTTTAAACAGAGAGTGAGTTTTGAATTCCATAAATGAACTTCTTATTATAAACAATAACTTAAATGTTATTATAGCTTGTGGAAGAAGTTGGTCCGGGCAGTGGTCACAATGAATTCCTCGTATAATTTGAGAAAAACTTTATTGATAACCAACGTTTCGACCTACTTTGTAGGTCTTCTTCAGGGCTGTGGGGGGCTGGGGGCGAGGTCCTCACTGGCTTGAAACACAGACTGATTTCAAATCAGTTTTTCTCAAATTATACGAGAAATTCATTGTGACCTCTACCCGGACCAATTTCTTCCAGATATATTATCAAGGTCAAAAATTATCATTTAAAATAACTTAAAGCATTTCTGAATTCAGCCAGCCTACCAATGCTTATCCCTTTGTTCATAGATTATAATAAACAGTCCTATTAAATATTAAATGGCATAATTACAGAACTATCGATAAGTTTTCTGTTGAATCCATCATGTAATATCCAAAACTGTAATATCAAGGGGTTGATTTTGTAAAATCTTGAATGCAGTTATTATTATATTAAAATGTAAAGCATAATTACTTATTTTCACATATCTAACTTAAGTTAGGGGACGAATTATCAAAACTCCTTTCTTTGTGCGCGTTGGCCTTATAAAATGTACATACTGTCCAAATTTTAAGTTTATAGCTTATGCCATTTTGGGTCTGCGAAGTTCTTTTCAGTCAGGACGAACTCTTTATATATATATATATATATATATATATATATATATATATATATATATATATATATATATATATATATATATATATAGATAACATGATATGATTTCCCGTATTCTACTCTTTTAGGGGTCTATTTTCAAAAAATAAAAAACATGCATTTCTTTATTCTTAATGTAGAAGCTAATTCTAGAATTTCATGGTGCTCGCTTTAAAAATGACATTGATTTTTATTACAAACCTTTTTCATTCTCTTAGGGGACGAATTTTAAAAAATCCTTTCTTATTGCGCGTTGGCCCTATAAAATGTACCTACTGTCCAAATTTCAAGTCTGTAGCTTATGCCGTTTTGGCTCTGCGATGGTCATTTCAATCAGGACAAACTCTTTTATGTCTATAGATGAGAAACATTTTTTATTATTTATTTGTTATTTTAATATTTTTTTTTTTACTGCTGGGTTAAAAAGAGTACATTATGTCATATATCTAACACTGGTTTCTTCATGGATTGAGTTGTGCAACTTATCTATTGTTTTTTTTTGTATTTTAAAAATATTACATTTTGATTTGGCTGAAAATTTTATTTTTAAATTAAACCACAGCATACATCATAATATATATTCTTATATATTTTCCTGGACATATTATTCTTTTAGTTTTCTTCCTAATTTTCCTAGACCTTTTTAGTGTTCTTAAACGTTTAGAATAATCCGTAACTAATTAAAAAAATGAGTTTTTAATTACCTTTTCACCCATAATTGTTGGCATTTCCGTTTGGAGGATGATATTTCATTTAAAATTTGGTCTGTTTGATTCTTTAATATAGGAGAGTAATTTCAAGATCCCTTGCTCCTTATAACCTCATTATGTTACACCAACAATTTTCCAAATTAAAGATAAACTCATTTATAATTATAAATAAACTATCTTGAGCCTAATTCAAAGAAAATGTAACCGAAACTCGAATTCCCAAATGGTATTTTTTTTCTGTATAGAAAATGTTTTTGAATTTTATATAATACTAGCTTATGCCCGTGGCTTTGCTCGCGTGGAATTTGGTCTGCCACATAAAGTTTCGTGAAAGATCATTTTAAATAAATAATTATTTTTTAAAAATATAAGCTACTCATACTTCCAAAATATCAGATGTCTAACTTCAAAACTGACGGATTCTATACAACCTTTGAACCCCTGTTATATTAAAGGGGAAACCCTTGGGGTGGAATTATCCAAATTTCTTTCTTAAACTATACAATGAACCTAACTACAAATTTCAAGAAGCTAAGTTCCTGATTTGCCTTTAATTATGTACTATAACGGGAGGGGGGGCACATGCCCCCGTATAAATCTGCCCTTGCTGAAGCCTATGTGTTATTCTGATGTATAAACTATTTTACTCAATAAGTTTCATCCAAATCCGTTCACTAGTTTTTGCGTGAAAGAGAGACAAACATACAAACTTTAATATTTACAATATTAGTAAGATTATTTGGATATCAAAAGAAATAGTTTCACTCGTGTTATTTCTGTTAATTTAACAATTATGATCATGCGATTTGCCTTTAATTATGTACAATCATGGATTCTCCACAGTACCTAAAAAACTGTCGGAGGGGCATGTGCTCCCGTGCACTCCCCCCTCCCCCTTAAATCCGCGCTTGCTAAGGCCTATGTGTTATTCTGATGTATAACCTATATTAATGTAAAGTTTCATCCAAATCCGTCCAGTAGTTTTTGCGTGAAAGAGAGACAAACATACAAACTTTCACATTTATAATATTCGTAAGATTAGTTGGATATCAAAACAAATAGTTTCACTCATGTTATTTCTGTTATTTTAACAAACATGATCATGAGATTTGCCTTTAATTATGTACTATAATGGATTCTCCACAGTACCTAAAAAACTGTCGGGGGGCACTGTCCCCGTGCACTCCCTCCCCTTAAATCCGCGCTTGCTATGGCCTCTGTGTTATTTTGATGTATAACCTATATTACAGTAAAGTTTGATCCAAATCCGTCCAGTAGTTTTTGCGTGAAAGAGAGACAAACATACAAAATTTCACATTTATAATATTAGTAAGATATAATTGGGATAAAAACATGATTTATTTCCTGTAATCGTTTTATTTATGAATATTAATTCTAATGTTTTAAATTATATTTTATTATTGAACAATTTTTTGAGATATTTACAATATACACATTGCAAACCACTGCTATAGACAATTGTTTATAATATGGAGTTCATTTATGGAATTAAAAATTCACTCTCCGTTATACTCAACATAAGTTTCTATTTAAAATCAACACGGACGATGTCGTGGGCA
This sequence comes from Arma custos, assembly GCA_037127475.1. Lineage (NCBI taxonomy): Eukaryota > Metazoa > Arthropoda > Insecta > Hemiptera > Pentatomidae > Arma > Arma custos. The sequence continues at coordinate 44,388,977 of CM073761.1, forward strand.
TAAGCTAATTTTATATGTCAATATACGTGTACTTCCGTTCAATAATTGGTAAGGACCTATACTTCTTAGTCAACGGTTGTTCAGCGAAGTGATTTTTGGGTCATCTTTATAGAGACTATATCTGAATAATTTTATGTATTTGGTTTTGTAAATAAAGTTCTATTCTCTCTAATTCATTTATTGTTTCTTTCGATCAAGAGACTCAATCATGTTCTGTATGTTTGTTTTTCTTCTTTTTTTTTATTCTTAGCATATTATAACTGATGTAAGTATTTCTTTGTTCAATATGATTTTTTTTTAACATAACTAAGTGGTTATATTATCGCTATGACTATTTATTTATACTTTCGTACTTTTTTAAATATTGATTTTAGTTCCACATCCTAGTTTGTAAGAGAAAATTGTTTGTAAAATATTTATTTTTTTAAAGGGCTACGTTCTAGCCAAAATATTTTTTCATCTATTCTCTCAATAGGAAATGAAAAATTTAAAATAATAGGCAAGTATTTGCAGAGACATAACAAATGTTTTTTTATTTATTTTTTCCTTAATTTTTTATTTATAATATAAATATATATGTTGGTATGCATATCATTATAAATGTCTACATATTGAGTGTATTCCAATAGGCCGCGTTCACACTGAAGCGAAATGAGACAAGCGATATATCATTAAGAATATATTGTGAAGATTTATAGCTAGGCAGGTTTAATATACTGGGCGATAAAAATTGATGGTTACATAATTTTTACTGTTCAAGTTACAAAAATTAACTCCAGGATAAATATGTAGTGAATTATTGTTGGGATTAGAAGAAAAATAAAATAGTGGACAATTACAAGAAAAATAAAATACTTAATTTTTAGAATGAGGCAATGCTTTGGTTCCAGATGGACTTGTGAATTTTGACTAAATAAATGAAAGTAATTACCAATCTATCTTCTCATCTTCCTGTTATATTCACATCACTAAATATCAGATGATACAAATCGCTGAGGAGACAGGCGGTACTTTAGTATATGTCACTTGCGGTATTTTGTGTAATCGCGCGGGCATGAAATCTTCTCATTGTTTCAATTTAGATATGATAAACTGGATGTGCGTGTCGCGTATCGTATATCGCTTACGATATATCGCCTAGGTTTTATCGCCTGAGTGTGAAGGCGGTCATTAAGTGTTTTTTAATTTAAAATGAATTATTATATGTATATTTTTATCGGAATTAAGAAGTCTACCGTCGAATAGTGTTTTTTTTTTCGTTAGTTCAAGCAGAACTATTTAGCTTCTAAAACACTATCGACCCTCCTGAGCCGGGGAGTTGATAGTGAATAGGGCAGCCGGCTGGAGGAGGTTCAAAGGGCTAAACCCTTCATTAACCTCCCCCCCCCCAAATGTTATAAATCATACCACCTCCTCCACTAGGGATTACACACACGCAAACACATATACAAGCGCACATATCCGCCTAAGCCTTTACGTCTTAAATGGGCGCTTCTAAGTAAAGTGAAGTTGGTAATCGATTATGTACCAAGCCCAATAAGTAGCAAGCATCTTCTTTCACTTTCCTTCTATTGAATTTATTTCCATTAATACATTTTTTTCTCCACGAATCGGCCAGGAATGACCACGCGAATATCACTCAAATCTTCTTCACACTCTCCGCCTTCCTTCTGCTCCAATACTCTCTCATCTTCCTGGACTGCTCCTCTCGCTCTTCCTTAGTCCATTTTCACCCTCGTCTCTTCTTCCTTCCCACAAGAACCTCTTTTAGTTTTTTCCCGAAAAGCTCTCTATCCAAGCAGTCCTTATCCTTGATTTTTAGCCTATCCAGCTCCTCTGTTATTTGCTTCACATATCCACCTATACCCTTATAGCTTAATACTTTATCGAAGATTTTTTTTGTTCAGCCTCTTATTGTTCATTCTGATAATGTGGCCTTAGAACCTCAGTCTGCTGGTCCTGATGACGGTTTCAAGATCTTCCAAATTTTTGTATTTTTCATTTATACATATATTATATTTAACTTCAATAATAAGATGTCACAGAGAATCGGAGCTGTGTTATGACAATATGGTACAGTTTTAAAGCCATTATTATATCCTAGAAGCCGGGTTCAAATCCGGCTTTGTCATTATTTAATCTGGGCTCTGTTGGATTTGCAAACACGGCTGGGGCTCACCCAGCTTCTATGAAGTGGTTGCCCATAATTGAGAAAAAACCAGAGGTTGAGCGTTATTTCAGACAAATCCCTTCCATGCTCAACCGTTATCCAAGATAGAGTACAGTACCTACCACGTACTCTACCCAAGACTCTTAATGGATTGTAGCTGTTTATGTTTTTTTAAATTAATTTATAAAAGATTTAATAATCCCGTAGCGCACTAAATACTTTTTTTTCTAAATGACACTATAAAATGTCCGTTGTTATTTATGTTGCTATAAGACTGTTTTTGACAAAAAAAAAAAAATTCAAATAAGTAACTCCAAGATGGACTAATATTGGCATCAAATCTTTGCGCTAAAGGTTTTATTATTTTATTTTGTATTTTATATTTATTATTATGTAATTTTATCACTCTATTATTACAGCTATATAATATTAGTTTACAAACTTTAACATTGTCATGCTAATAAAGAATGCTGTATGTAACTAATTCTCATGTTAAATACACGTTATATTAAGAATTAAGGAAGATCATGATAATGATTGTTTCTTTATTCGAAGTCATTTTAGTAATTATGCAAATAATAATATATTGATCATTTTAAAAACCCTAAGAAATTTTATTGGCCTATTATTGAAAGGGGGATTAAGAATAACTCTGTACCTAAACTGTCAGGGTTCAATTGACAACCGAAATGACTAGATTTTTTAAATTTATTTATTTACTAATAAAGTCTTATATAATGAATGAATAACCTCAAAATAAATGAAGAAGGCTGACCCACTTTACAGGGCAGCCACTAATGAAGGAATTAACCGTGAGTGAATACACCTTCAATTTATTCCAGTCACGGCTCGAGAAGCGTCAAGTGTTTATTTTATGCGAGAAGATCCGTGGAGGAAGTATCCTTTAATCATCTGTAAGAAAGGCACAAGACTCCACGAGGTGATGAAAGAATGTAGTGGGGAACATCCACAGTGTGTAATTAAAAAATATAGAAGAGGCCGAGAATGTAGACCTATGTATTCCCTAGATCTCGAAGTGGATTTCTTTTCTTATTGGTTGTTTATTCATTCAACGTCTGTATATGCTGTGATGACTAATCTAATCCAAAGTGAGACTTCTAAATGTCACCAATTTAAGTATAATTAGAATTGAAATCTGTAAGTACCTGACACCGCAGAGGCTCGGAGCGCAATTTTACGCCACCATCAAAGGGCGACATAACCAACAATGTTTACTTCCCCTGAAGAATCCACGGCCAACTGCGCAACATCCCACGTACACAGAGTGGAGGTCACTCCCTCCTGATATCCCCATGCTTCTTCCTTACTCTCAACCAAAACGATGCTTTTCCAACATCTGCTAAAGTCCCAAACAGATACTCTCTAATCAGTTTTAATTAATAGCTCATATCCATCTGAAGTAATGGATTACTGCCAATTTTCTTCACTTATAAATAAGGAAGAAAAAATGCTTAGCGAAACCGAAGGTTCGACACCGATACCACCAATCTATGCTTACAAACCTCTGCCCACGGATCGCTACCCAACCCGAAATCCTCTCACCTACGTTTCGGTCTCCCCCTCAGACGCTTCCCAGTTGAAAACACGCTTATTAACTCTTTAGGAATGCGTTCATTATTCAGCCTTACAATTTTACCAGCCCATCTCAATCTTCGCGACGCTATCACTTGAATAATATTAAACGTGTGCATGCTTTGAAATTCCGCGTTGTGTAGTTAAAAGCACATCTAATGTTCACAATGCATGGATCATGATAACCAGATTTATGCTTCCTTCGTGTTCATGTCACTTCATATTACATCCTAAATTATACAGTTGTCTCTTTCTTTTACGGACCGAGTGTGCTACGTAGTAATTTTCGAATACTTCGAAATGTGGTTCGTCCTTCAACGTTTTCGGCAACGCTTCACACTCATAAATAATAGTTGGAAGAGTAGTTTTGTAGCAAGGACGATTGTGAGGATAAATCTTAACTTACGCATAGACCACAACAGATCTTACTTCTTCCTGCCTTTATTTCCTCTTGAATACTTATTTAAATGCTTTTAATTATTTTTTTCTTCTCTTTTTATTTTAGATTTTTATTGTTTTTTGTTTTTTTTACCACAACACACCTTTTAGTTTAGATTTATTTTCAAGTACTTATGTAAATATATCATTCTTATAATATATTCTTCTGTATCATTCTTATAATATAGTCCCTTAAAATATATTCAATTATTTTTTTGCACATCCGTTATTCTTAAGGGACCTGATCCAAGAATACAATTTCTCTCTCTCTCTCTCTCTCTCTCTCTCTCTCTCTCTCTCTCTCTCTCTCTCTCTCTCTCTCTCTCTCTCTCTCTCTCTCTAAATATATATATACACACATATCTAATATATAAAATTGTCGTGTCACGGTGTTTGTAACAGAACTCCTCCGAAACGACTTGATCGATTCTTATGAAATTTCGTGTCCATAATCAGTAGGTCTGAGAATTGGGTGTAAACTATTTTTGTTACCCCTAAGTGATACGTGTCGGCCATTATTATTGATTAAGCGTCGATCGTAGCAGTGACGCTTGATGTTGCTGCATTTTTTATATGTTGTAAGGGCACGTCTGAACAGTGTAAATCCAAATTCGCAACTTCGGAATTTTCGGATTTGTTTCCATTTTTTGCCTCTTATCTCCTAATCGGTGCGTTTTAGGGAAAAAACACAAATAACAAGTTTTAAAGAAGATTAAAATTATTGCTACAATTAGAGCCCAAATGCAGATCTGTTGGTTTAACAGATCCTCAGTTAAATTGCAATTATATAATAATTCACCGGAATCTTAGCTCTATCTATATAATAAAAATGAATCGCCATTTCGTTGCTAACCGCTAAACTCGAGAACGGCTCGACCAATTCGGCTAATTGTTTTTTCGTATTTTCGCTAAGGCGCATAGAAGGTTCTTATGTAGAGAAAACCCTGAATAATGACGAGGAAAACCTTCGTCAATCCAAACATTTTGTAGTTTTTTCACTTTATCGTCTGTAATTCCTAATCGGTGCGTTTTTGAAAAAAAACATAATTAACCATTTTTCAAGTAGATTAAATGTGCTACAATTTGAGCCCAACCACAGCAAAACTATTTTGTTTTCTAGCCTCCTGAATTTTTGATATGTTGTACATGCTGTTACAACTAATGTTTATATTTTATCAGTTAAGAATTTAGTATATTATTTAATTATTATATACTATAGTTAGATATAACATGAACGAAATGTAAAATCAATTTAATTAATTATTTCATTCATTCATTATTTCTTTAAAATTCAAATTTTAACATAATATTTTTTAAAACTATTATAACAGCAACGCGTACCCGGCCACGCGTTGCTGTTATAATAGTTTTAAAAAATATACAGCTAGTATATATATATATATATATATATATATATATATATATATATATATATATATATATAACGTACATACATCTATTGACACTAGTTATCTATTCGCAAAGCTGCTCAGCTATCCATGGTAGATAGAAATATGTAGAGGACACTAGGACCCCCCCCCCCACTGGTATAAATTAATAAGGCGGACATTGCATTGCCTCTACGCTCTATCATCCCTTCATCCCTTCATGCTCTGGCCGCGGGGATGAATTAATAACCAACCCCCCGATTCATCCCGTCAGGAGGGAGGGGGGCAAGCTTTACAATACCTTATTCTGTTTCTAGTCCCGTCCGATCTCCCCCCCCCCATGAAATTATTAATGGAACCATTTAATTGAAATTCTTCTCATATCCGTTGCTTTTTACAGTGTTGGTTGTCCACGTTAGTTCGGTGACATTATGGTGTGCATTCCCGCTTTATACCTATGGATGAATATATATATATATATATATAGAATAGAATAGAATAGAATAGAAAAGTAACTTTATTCTGGGACAAAGTCCCTTTAGAATAACAGATATGAACAGGAATAAAAACATAATATTTATCTGGCCAGAAGGCTAAATGTTACAAATCATAAAGCGTGAAAACATGACAGAAAACAATTTAAAAAGAAATATATAAACAAAAATAATAGTAAGTAAATAAATAGTACAGATCTTGACAGGATATTAAGCAATTACAGAGAATAGATAAATCCAAAGCTTTTGAAATTGAATGCATGAGCTAGCATTCAATAATTTGTTTACATGATGTACAGCTTTTCAAAGAGCAGAATTAAAAGAACTAGATAACACAGTTTGTTATTATATACATTGTATTCTAAGCAAATGACTAACCTACCTAGAGACTATCCTTCTGGGAAGCTAATAGATGTTGAAACAGCCAGGATTTGAATAATGATAGAGAGGGAGTATGACGGATATTAGGAGGGATTGAGTTCCACATTGTGGTGGAGCGGGCGAGAAAGGAACGTTCGAATGCTTTAGTTCTGTGTGAACGTATATAGAGATCAGAAAGGCGGGATCTTGTTTTATGGTGTTGCACTGATGATTTGAATTGGAGGAGACTGTAGATATATGAAGGGTGTTGAGAGTGAATGGATTGGTATAAGAATGAACAGAGGAAATATTGTCTTCGGAAGGGAGGGAAGAGCCACTTTAACCCATCATAGAGGTGGGAGACGCGCGATCGCTTCGGAGTACCAAGCACAAATCTTAGAGAGCAATTCATTATTCTCTTTAATCTGTCTTCAAGCATTTTAGAGAGGCCTCCATATACCACGCTACAATAGTCAAAGTGGGGGAAGATGAGAGAAGAAACGAGAAGCTTACGGGAAGATTGTGTAAGGAGATGACGAGAACGATGGAACAACTTCAGGGAACTAATTGTCCGTCGGGATATTTGGGCGATGTGGGATTTCCAGGAAAGGTTTTGGTCGATGGTGATGCCTAGGTTTTTCACCGAGGAGGTAAACGTGATAGGATTATCGTTTAGGAGTAATGTTGGGAGGGTGTGGATGGATGTAAGGAGGGAATTGGAACCTAAAACAATGGCCTGAGTTTTCAATGCGTTCAATTCCAGTTTGTTCAGCTTTGCCCAGGCACAGATCCTATCCAGGTCTTCCTGAATACTAGCGAACGCAAAAAATAGCTCGGAAGGGGGAAAGGACAGATATATTTGGAAATCGTCAGCATATAGATGATGGGAACAGTGGTGAACAGATTTAGGGAGATCGTTGATATAGCAGTTGAAAAGAAGAGGAGAGATACTTGAGCCCTGTGCCACGCCTGAGGAAAGAGTGAGGAAAGAGGAAAGGGGATGATTAGGTATAGAAACTGCTTGAGATCTATCAGAGAGGAAGGATTGGAACCATCGGATGGAACTGTTAGAAAAGGACATTGATTTGAGTTTGCTAAAAAGGATAGAATGGTCCAAGGAATCAAAAGCTTTAGTAAAATCAAGAAGGATAAGCACAGTTAGTTTTTTGTCGTCCATAGCGGTATGTATGTCATTGGTGATTTTGGTAAGTGCCGATTGTGTGGAGAAACCGGGACGGAAACCAGATTGAAGTGGGTCAAGGAGGTTGGACTGTTCGAGGAAATTTGACATTTGTGACTGGACTATTCTTTCTAGAGGCTTGGAAAGGTTTGAGAGGATTGAGATTGGGCGGTAGTCTTTGAGTGAGACAGGGTTAGAGGATTTATTAATAGGATGGACTATGGCTTTTTTCCAGGAGGCTGGGAATACTCCGTTTTGCAGTGAAAAATTGTATATAAAGAGTAGGACAGGTATAATATCGATAAGGCAGGATTTTAGCAGTTTGACAGGAATCCCATCGAAGCCTGTGGAGATGGAGTGGGATTTCAGAACAGAGGAAATAATGTCGTTGGGTGAAATGTCAGCGAAGTAAAAGTTGTCAGGGTTGAAAGATGGTGGTAGGGAAAATACGGGAGAGGATGATTTAGAAGTATTAACTGAGGTGGACAAAAAATATGAGTTTATTTCATTGGGAGAGGCTGGAAAGGGCCTAGAACAAGATGAATTAAGAAGAGAAAGCTTTCGAAGGAGATGCCATTTGGATTTAGAATCGGGAGCAGATGAAAGGGCTTCGTGGAAGTATTTGGTTTTTGCCTGCCTGATTGCCGACTGTGTCAGATTGCGGAGGGCCCTAAACGCTTGATAGTCGTCAGTTAACCTTGTCCGTCTAAAGCGTCTTCGGGCCGCATCACGCTTCCTTTGAAGATCTTTAATTTTTTGACACAACCAGGGAGCAGGCTGGTGACGGAAGGTTGAGGTTTTCAGTGGGGCATGGGTGTCAAGGATATATTTGAGATTGGAAGTAAGTATGTCAACCATCGAATCAATAGAGGCACAAGAATAAATCTCTCTCCAATCCAAGGCTTCAAGAGAGGGTGAGATGTTCTCTGGGGTGAGAGCATCTAAGTTGCGAAAGGTTACGGTTTTAGGTAGTATAACAGGAGTTTGGATATTGTATGAAATATGGATGAGATCATGAGAGGACAGAAATGGAACGGGTAATTGAGAGGAAGAAAGGAGGTTCTGCCGTGAATCAATGACAAACAGGTCTAACCATGTGTCGGATTGAAAGGTGTGATGGGTGGGAGAAAATGGGACAATGGAAAGGTGTAGAGAGTAAAAGAGATTTTCCAGGTATAGTTGATCGTAGGATTGGACAAGGAGATTGGCATTAAAATCACCGGAGATAATGATATGGTTATAGAGAGGAATGTAGTCGTAAAGGGTAGATTCAAAAATTGAATCAAGAGGGGCCAAAGGAGGGCGATATACTACGACATAAAGGAGAGGGTTTGGGTTAAAAGAGATTTCAACCAGAAGGAATTCTGTGTGAGGATAACCAGTTGCGGGTGAGGAATCAAGGATACGTGATTTTAGGGAGTTGTGTACGTAAAGACCTACTCCTCCACCAGTCCGGTCTACCCGGTCGTGGCGAAGGAATGAATAGTCTGGTAAGGATATTGCAGAGGAGGGGATGTGGGGTTTTAGCCATGTTTCGGAAATTCCAATGGTATGATAAAAGTTATGGGTAAAATATTGAAGGAATTCGTCATAATGGGCAGGTAAGGATTGGGTGTTGACGTGACAGGATGTCAGGATACTGGACATGATGGTGAGGTAGGAGAGAAGATCCCCGTATAAGAGGAGAAGATGCTGTGTGCAATTAATTTTAGCAGGTAGATTAGGTAAAAAGCTATGAAATGTTCCAGATAGTTGAAGACATGCAAGATAAAACAAAAAACATATAAGAATATTAATAGTATAGAAATGATAATACTGTTAAAATATGTAAAAAGAGAAAATAATGAATTAATAATGAGAGAAGCAAAGTAATAGAATATATATAGCTGCTTGAACATGAACAAACTTAAAAATATAGAACAAAAGATCCTAAGAACTAAAAATATGGACCAATAAAAAGAAATTAACTGTATAGAGAGGGCGTGGGCAAAATCCAAAATTCCGTGGTGAGCGCCATAGGTTGTCATAGAGCTAGCGGGGAAACAAAACTTTAGTAGTCACCCGAAGACGTCTAGATCTTGGGCCTGATCTATGAAGACCACCTGGTGACCATCTTCTTTTCTACAGCGCACTCTGCCCCCAGAGAACCACACATACTTTATCTTTCCCGCTGCCTTCTTCTGACGGGCTAACCAGTAGAGGTGCTTATTACCTTTTGTCATCTCCTCGCTCAGATAGATACGGTGGCAGTCATTTCCCTGCCAACCTAAATCTCGCGTAGAGAAATCTCTTTTGACTTTTCTTTTATGTAACAAGTCATCCCTCACTGATTTCCTCACGAAGCGTGCTATGATAGGTGGGGGTCGCGGGTCATCATTTCTTGCTCTCCGTCGTTGCACTGTGTCCAGATCCTCTAGATTTAACTTTATGCCTAGGCCCGCACCGATACTAGTTAATAGGCCGGAAGGGGTCTCACCGGCTAGGACTGGGATCCCCCGGATCTCCAGGGAGTTAGATAACATGCCCTGCTCACTTTTGTTTACCCGCACTTCGAGATCTCCTACCCGGGCCTTTAAAGCTTTATTATCCGCCAATATCTCTTCTATGAATCTTGATTGGCCCTCTAGATGTTTTTCTATTGTGGTTAGTTTATCACTAAACTCAAAGGTGAGGTCCCCTTGTTTATCAATGGCTGTTTTGATATTTTTAATCTCATCTTTAATACTGGTGTCAATTTGTTTCACGGCCGTTAGAACATCTGATAAAGAGAGTTCAGCTTTAAGTTTTTCTCCCGTCGCCGTATTCTTTTTCGCCTGGTCACACTGAGAGCATAACCACAGATTTTTTTTGACAGATTTAAGGGCCTCTAAATCTTTATCAGTGAGGTTAATGCATCGCCCGTGAAATATGAGATTGCATTTAGAGCAACTTATATTGATTTTGTCATCTCGGGTAATAACGCCGTTGCAAATAGTGCAGTGAACCATAATGAATAAGAAGAGAAAAAATAATTACGTAAGTAAATAAATAACTCACAATTGTTTGTATGTTCGGGATAATGCCTAATGCTGTTGGTATTAGGACCGAAAGCTTCACCGTCTTCAAGGTCGTCGAACTTAGCTTAATTTATCGAATGAAAATCTTCTCTCTGCTTTTTTTGAATAAGTTTATAGTATAATAAATAATAAATAATAACCGATAAATATATAGAGAGAAGAAAAGAGACAAAACTAAACACAACACTACAAAAACACGGAACAAAGAGCAGAAGAAATTAGGAGATAATACGATGTGTACAGGACGGTGTCTCTGGCCAGTTTATTTTATATATATATATATAAAACACTTTATTGAGCTTATTTACTGAAACTAAGTGCTTAAGGGGTTTGGGATATAGAGAGTAATGTCGGAATAAAATTTGCATTAAGTTTATTTAGGATTCAAGAGAAAAAAATACAGAAAATTCTTGGTTTCTGTTTATTATCTTTATTTTTATTTTTTTAAGCGTTTTTCCACATTTTTCCTGCTATTGTAAAACTTATTTACAAAAGATAACTTTAACTAATTAAAATCACTGTTCCTTAAACATGTAAAGGAAGTCCGGAACATGTATTTACACTTGTGCAGCTTGTGTATGTAAAATTGCAAATAAAGTTTTTGTTTTTTTAAATGGAGAATCCTCCGAGGCGTCTGAAAAGTTGATAACCTCGTGACCTTTTTACTTAAATCTGTTAATGGAATTCGACCAGGGGCTAGTTTCTCTACTTGCCATTATATACCATTTATAATATTTACGTGTGGTATTATAATAATTACAATGGAAGCGGGGTAGTAATAATTACAGACGCAGATGTACATCACAAATGAAGAGTCTTGGGTTCAGTAAATTGTAGAGACAGTACTCCTTCTGGGCCAACGGTTGCGCAGAGAGGTGATTTGGCCCACATCACAGTAAAACAGTAGTTTTGCCTCCCAAATATGGGTACTGACTTTGTAGAGGCTGAATAAGCCCAAGAAGGGTATGCAGATACCACAGGGTCCTTATATAGTTGTTGAAAAGATTATATAATTTACTTGCGACAGCCGTATTAGAGCCTGAGACCCTGATTACAGTTACACATAGCTCTACACACTCAAATATCCCGTTCCCAAATTTATATTTCCATAATGTTAAAATTGTTGAGGCTTGCTGTCAGTAAATTTTACACAAAATAAATAAAATTTAAAAACTGCATTTTTTAAACATCTACATTTGTAAAAATTTAAATATAATCTAAAAATTGTTATAATAGGGTGTATAAAAAATTACCAGAATTTTCACCTTCCCCATGGTGAGAAGATGGTGACGAACAATCTTTCGACACACCACATTCCCTGACAACTTCGCGAGTACTTGTGGATGGATTTAACTCAACAGCTTCCTTCAGAACCTCATCAATATCCATTAATGGTCGCCCGGAGCCCTTATTCCTTTTCAACGTCGTATCTCCACTGCTAAATTTTTCAAACCAACGACGCTCAGTGCGCTGGTCAAGGACACCATCCCCTTCATATTTAATAATTTCACGAGTTGCTTCAGCGGCTGTGAATTTTTTTCCAGTAGTGTCTTAAAATTACGAGAATTTCTTAGGACACTGTCACGTTTCTTCTTTGAAAAAAATAATTAAACTGAGGCTTTTTTTGAAGAATCAAGTGTTTGTAAACAAGCTTAGAGAATGCTCTAATGGGATTATTAAGTGATGGTAAATAATAAATAGCATTAAAATATTTACAGACTTTTGAACTCAGGAATTTGATAAAACGGTTTTCATTTTTTTTTATACACCTGTTATATAAAAATAAATAAAAATGCCTGTACCACTACATTCCATGAACAGTCTTGGACTCAGTAACAGGCTAGACTGTTTCCAGGAAAACTTTTGTGTAGGAAGGTAATTTGTCCGAAATCACGCTCAACCGCCAGGTTACCCTCCTATTAAGGGTATCCACTTTATAAAGGATGAGTCGGTCCCAGGAGGATTGATTTATTGATTTCACCCCCGACAATTTTCAATATTACTCAAGATATATCCAGTCAACTTTATTTTCAATATTAATTTGTATTCGTATGAATTCGTATATAAATAGATACAAATTTTAAAAAATGTATAAATTATAGACTAGAATAGAATGCAAATATTCTTGATATCGGACGGGGTGGCACAGAACCCTTGGCCTCTAAACTTTATATTTTTTTTGTCACTAATATCCCTCATTTTAGGAAGGAGAGTACATTTGTAGCTACCCAGGTCATCAAGTTCTTTACGTCCAAGCACTCCTGCGGTCTCTTAAATAGGGCATCGTAAAAAAAAATTACATCCGTAAACTTAGACGGAGGATGGCCTGAAGCCGCACATTTGGACGACAAGAGAATTTTAATTCAGGTACATCTCTAGTCCTCCAGGATTTTTTTTCTTCCTCTCAGAATGTTATAAATTCATAATTATACTGTAGTAATTTTTATTAAGAGCTATGCACTACTAAATCTTTAACCTCTTCTAAAATAAAATAAAATTCTACAGTTATAAAAATGAAGTTAGCCTTTAAATATAGGAATTCTGAGGGATATAAAATACCCCTAGATATTGTAATAAATGTAACTTAACCCATTTGAAGTGTAGCTGTGCTGAAAGTTTTAGGTCAAAATCTATTTATTTATCCATTTATTAATCAGATTCATATTCTGCAATCTTGAGTTTTGAGATTTCTTAGTTTTCCAACGGATTTATCCTATTTAGTACACAATACCTTAATCCGTTTAGAACAGTTGGAGAGACGATATTTGTATAAATTCCAATTTTGATTAAATATGATAAAATATGGGATTATTGTAGAACAGTGTGCCGTGTAGCAGAACTGAAGGTTCCATGTTCAAATCCAGCTGTGGTAGATCAATTATTTAATATTTTAACAAGTGCATATGATCTTGTGGGTCATATATACCCTCGGGGGCTCACCCAGCTTCTATAAAGTCAGCACCCATAGTTAGCAGAAAAACCTAGTAATTTTATGTGGTCATGTTCATATCAGCTCCCTCCAATACAGTTAACCTACAAATAGGAAGGTTACAGTCTCTATCACGTACTTAAACCTGAAAACCTGAACTAGAATTGTAGAATTCCGAGATCACGATCAGCCGTCAGGTTTTTCCCCACAATTAAGGGTTACTTAATTGTTAAGTTAAGGTAACTTAATTAGTAAGTGGATTTATAGAGGCTAGGTGAGCCCCAGGTGGGTCTGTAGATCCAGAGGATCCATCCAGATTAAATTATTTATCCGTCTACGGTGGATTTGAACTAAAAATCCACAGCATAACAATTTAGCGCTCTAAACACTGATCTACCATATTCCCGCAACATTTTTGTAATTTACAGATTTTATTTCAACATAAAAGATAGGAAACTGTGCACATTTATAACCACTATCTACTACAGAACTATTACCAATTTTACTTTTAGGTACCGAGATTTTTTCTATTCCTTTTAAGGTTTTGCCGTTGCTTTATGATATACAATTAAATTTAATAAAAAAATAAAAAAATTATCTTGATTACGATTGACCGTATTTCCAGTTATGGAACACAGATCTTCCCTCCACAATTCGAAATACGGTCTTTAAGTACTACGCTTGAACTTAGTCGAGGTTCTCTGAAGGTTTCGATGCTAAAGCAGATTCACTTAATTAGCAGAAACGTTGGGAGGGAGGGACTTAATTGACAAACAAGTAGTTAACTCGTTAACCAGATTCAATTAGGTACTTGCTACGTTAGTTGAGTTATGGCGGGAGGTGGTCCAGCGAATAAGAGGTTGAAATCAATTCTATTCAAAAACACAAACGTATTATGTTTCGTAGTTGTAAGGATAATATTTAAATACTAATGAGGATATGATTGTTTATGCATATGCATGCGCGTGTCTGTGTGTGTGTGTGATACAAATAAATAAATAAATGGACGTGGTAGTAATTAGCACTCTTGCAAACTGAATTTATTTTCAAAACTAAACGTCGTGAGTTCAAACCCTGGACCCTCAAGCACCTTCCCTCCACCCGCTACGTATTTATTTATTTTTTAATAATAAAAATGGATAATTAATATTAATCCAAAAAAATTAATAAGAGCTATGCCGACTGGTGAATCCCCAATGGTTAGACCTAGGTGTAGATGGGAGAATAGCGGTAAGAAAGATTTGGCGGATTTGGGTTTGGGGACTTTTATTTAATCTGTTAGCGTTCGGAGATGGGCCCTTTGGGGTCTAGGTTCATCCTGGGGCCCACCCAGCCACTATAAAGTGGGTACCCAAAATAGTTTTCCTCTTCATTATCATTTATCAGTAATTTTCCAAAATCACTGGATTTCTGCGGATTCTTTAACATATTCTTTCTTCCCTCTTATCACCACTATATCAATAATTTCATTCCGAAAATTTATTTATAGATATATATATATATATATATATATATATATATATATATATATAATAAAAAAATATAATAACAATAAATAAAACAAAAGAAATATACTGTACACATTCATACTCTATTTACAATTTTCCTGGGGTCCCCGAACTGAGATCCTTCCTCATGAATGAGGGCAAAGCAGGAGTCCGGGAGGCCCCAGCCCCGTTTCCCAGCCGCGTCACTGGCATTAAACGCCAATGGAAGCTGGTTAAGGGGGCTTCACACACTCACAGGTCGTGAGTGGAGAATCTGGCCAGTGCCAGTACTCCAAATAACATTATTATTTCAGGTCTCGAGGCCATTGCGGGTTTAGGCGGCGGGGTGGGTTATATGGATGTGTGGAACTGGATAATGACTGAGCCAGGGGGTTGGAATGACAGGCAAGGTTTTGGTGAAAGTTTGAAAATTTAGTAGGGATGAGATCAAGGACGAAAGGAATGTTGAGATCTTTATGGAGGGTTTTGTTGGAGACATAATAAGGAGCATTGACAATAGTTCTCAGGACTTTGGATTGAAAGGATTGAAGGCGTCTGATATTCGATTTTTTCGCGGTCCCCCACAGTTCCAGTCCATAGGTCCAAATAGGTTTGATGATGGTTTGTATATTAGTAGTTTATTTTCTATTGAAAGATGGGAAGTCCTACATAGTAATCTGTACAGTTGGCTGAATCGACTGTTAAGTTCTTGTCTTTTGAGTTTGGTATGAGGATTCCATGTAAGTCTTTTGTCTAGGAGAAAGCCAAGGTATCGTACTGTATCGGAAATGGGTAGGACGGTTTCATTGAATTGGACAAAAGGACATGCTCCCCGGCGAAGTGTAAAAGTCACGTGTTTGCATTTTTCCTCGTTGACTTTGATCCGCCATTGGTTACACTAAATTTCAATGAGTGAAAGGTGCCTTTGGAGGTTCGAGGAAGCCATTTCGGGATCTGGATGAGATGATAGTACGGCTGTGTCGTCTGCGAACGTTGCAAGGAAGATTTCAGGAGTAGTTGGGATATCAGCGGTGTACAATATGTATAGGATAGGACCCAAGACGCTGCCCTGGGGGACTCCAGCTTGAATTGGGTAAAGATTGGAGTATTCGTTACCACAGCGTACTTGGAAAAAGCTATCAGAGAGGTAGGATCGAAGGACTAGGAATAAGGATTGAGGTAACTGGGTTTTAAGCTTGAACAGCAAGCCGGCATGCCATACCCGGTCGAAAGCTTGTGCTACGTCCAGAAATGCGCCTTTGCAGTATTGTTTGATTTCAAGAGCAGAGGATATGTGATCGACAACTCGGAGACCCTGCTGGACCGTCGAGTGCCTGGGACGGAATCCAAACTGATGTGAAGGAATATCATTGGATTCTATTATGGGTAGGATTCGTTTCAGGAGGATTTTTTTGAAAATTTTTTGAAGGAATAGGAAGCAGACTGATGGGTCGGTATGATGATGTTGCATTGGGTGGCTTGGCAGGTTTACGGAATAGGATGATGACGGAGTGTTTCCACAGCAAAGGGAAGGTAGTTGTACGAAGGATACAGTTATATAGGTAAGTAAGGAAAATAATCCCTTTTTGAGGAGGCGAAAGAGATTAAGATTAGATTAGAGCCATCTCGAAGATCCTAGAACGGTGCGTCTAGAAGGTTCGACCTTGATATAAATACCCCCCACGCCGCGAAGCAGTGTGATAAACTGGTGTCAGTGAACTGTGACAGTCTCGCGAGTGTAATAAACTGTTTCTCTTTATTACTGTGTGTCAGTTTGTTATATTTGGAGAATCTTACGGTCGGTGGAATTAGTGAACTGTAAGCGTTAATTTGTAGTTATTTTAAGCTCTAGCGTAATTTTATTGTATTTGTACAAATTTATGTAAATATTTAAGCTATTTCGTAGTAGTAATATCTAATATTATTTTAGTAATTAAATAGGCCTAGGTTATAATAAATATTTAGAATATTGTTATTGTAAATTTATATTATTTTAATAATTTAATTGTTTGTAACTTCATTGTAGTATTTTTGTCACTGTGTTAATAAATATTCAATTATTCAACTAAATTATAAATCAATTAATCGATTGTTTAAATATTTTTTTATGAATCGAATATATTTAAATTTGAATACTCTGTTCGCAAAGAACGTTATTCGTTTTTGGTTTAGTTATCCCCATGTTTTTTTTTCATATTTTCACTATTTATTACAAATTACAAAACCTTGATGGTTTTAATGATTCGATTACCCTATCTTGCAGTAATGTTTTAATCATAAACCTTTTTTGAAGTTTGTAAAAAGTCTTATATTTACATAATTAGTTTCTTCTTTTAGCGGTTCTTACAGAAAGTAATTAAATTCGATAAGTAATTAAAAATTTTAATTTTGATAATCCACTCATCTTTTTCCTTTTCTTATTTTTTTAAGGAGGAAAAGAGAATCTCCTTTAACATTGAAGACCTGTTAAAATGAAAACGTTTTCGGGCAATGAATATTTCTTAGTTGTTTAAAATAATTGTAAAAAAAAACAAAAAAAAACAAAGGGTATTGGCCTCAGTACTTTACATAAAACTTTCTGTTTCTAAGACATCGGTTTTGTAGAGAAGCGATTTGTCTGAGATAAATTCCTTGCAACTGAAATACTTTTTTTTTCTTAAAATATTCTACATACTGTAAATTATTATAGTTAGAGAAATTATGTTCTATTTAGTGTTCAGGAGAGTGGAATGCACAGTTAAGATCGATAACTGCGTGAATTCTTCGAAGGCAAAAGAGCAAAAGATAGACCAAAGATGTTGATGGATCGTGTGGCAACGTCGGCAAAGGACTGGAAAGGTTGGCATGCCTGTCTTCAGTAAAGGCACAAAGGGAATGAAGACCTTTTAATCAATATCGTTAATGACTCGATCAATATATTATTTTATGAACAATTAATTATTTCATCGATCAGTTTACATGATTTAGTAAATACCCCATTATTCGGAAAACTGTTTAATAATAAACTAATAGTTCTATTCTCATATGTGAGATTAATGTTATCCAATTACTAATTAAATAGAAAAAAAACATTTCCATGAGCAATGTATGGTATAACTAGTTAAAATAATAAGATTGGAGTAGTGAACACGGAAGGGTCGATGTCGATAGCATCGATACATATTAAACATTTTTTTCAATTATTAGTTTAACAAAAGTTTTTTTTATTTATTTATTGATATTTACAACGGTATTACAATAATACAACAAGTAAATAGGCTAAGTGATACATAATGACATGAAATAACGACAAGTGGAGAAACTACCCACTGGTAGTACTCAAATCACTAAGAAGTTCAACTAAGAAGGTCACGTACCCATCTTCTTTTCAGACGCCTCGGAGGATTATCGGGAATAGAAGAGGAACCTAGGTTTGAAACTAGAGGGTTTGAGTGGGAATGAAGTTTGTTATGAAAGGATAGATACCGGGTTCGGGCCAAATCAACAACAAATGAGACATTAAGGTCGTTATGGATGACTTTATTCTTAACAAAATAAGGAGCATTGAGGATTTTACGAAGGATTTTGGATTATAGGGATTGGATATAAGAGGAATTCGATGGCTTAGTGGAGCCCCAAAGCTCTACTCCGTGAGTCCAAATAGGTCGTATGATGGTCATGTAGATGAGTCTTTTGTAGTTAATTGGGAACTTAGATCGTTTGACTAGTAAGTGTTAAAGTAGCCTGAAACTTCAAGCGGTTTCTTGTCTTTTCATTCTTGTATGAAAATTACAGGTTAATCGTTTGTCAAGGTGCAACCTAAGATTCGGATCTGTTCTACAGGCACCAGTGGGATATTATTAAAGGATACTGAAGGGCAGG
Organism: Arma custos; assembly: GCA_037127475.1. NCBI lineage: Eukaryota > Metazoa > Arthropoda > Insecta > Hemiptera > Pentatomidae > Arma > Arma custos. The sequence continues at coordinate 44,407,933 of CM073761.1, forward strand.
AAGTCATTGGTTTACGACTTAAGGTAAAAATGATTTGATGCGGTTTTTGAGAAGTTATTTTAATTCTCCACACATTTTGACACCATTCTTCAAGAACAGTGATATGGGATTGGAGGCTTTGGGATGCAATAACTGGTTTGTTGTTGACTGATAAGACACATGTATCACAAGCATACATGGTAAGGATAGTATTAGGATGAGTTGGAATGTCAGCTGTATAAACTGTATAAAGGATTGGGCTATGGATACTACCTTGAGGATAACAAAAGGTTAAATTAATTTTTTCATAGCTTACAAAAGCGATTGAAACTCAGTTTTTTTCTTCAAATTTTAATACAAAATATTTTTTTTTAATTGGAATCTCAAACTAGACGTTTTAATTTTCCTCTGGATTAAATATATATTATTTTTCTTTTAAGCGAAAGGTTAAATTATTTTTTGTAAACTTTAAAAAGGGCATGTTTCAAATTGCTTTTTTTTTTTTATAAAACCTTATTTTCCTATTTTTTTTGTTATTGGAACCTAAATGTAAACTCTTTTATTTTTATTGTCTTTCCCTGAGAATTAAGTATGTGTTTTAATTTTATTTATTTTTTTTGTATAGCCAAAGGTTAAACACGTTTTTATGAAACTTTAAATATGTTTTTAAAAACTTAAAAATTATATTTTTTTATTTGGGCAATAATTAAGTTTTTAATTCGAATATAAAGATAAACATTTCAATTTTTTTTTCTTCCAATCTAGAATATATAAATATTTTATATTATTTTAATTTTTGCAACTCTATCGAAAGGTGAAACTATTTTTTGTAGAGCTTTTTAATAGGCTTGAAATTCTTTTTTTTTTTTTTATTTGGAGAAAAACTAATTATTCCATTTTTATTGGACTTCAAAGGTAAACATTTTAAGTGTTGTCATTCCATTAGGAATAAATATAAATATTACAGTTCTGTTTTTTGTTTTTTTTGCATTTATGTGTTTAGCGAAAGACTCAAAAAATGTTTCTATAAAATACAAAATATCATGTTTAACATTCATGTACATTTGGGTAAAAATAAAATTTTACAATTTATATTTAAACTGGAATCTAAAGATTAACATTTTTTTTCCTTTCGCTCTGAATTAAATACATATTTTAAATTATTTATTTCATTTTTTTGTAAGCGGTTATAATTTTTAAATATTTTTATTTGAAAAGAAAAGAAATGACCAGGAGCGGGACTCGAACCCGGGTGGGAGTGAGGTGGGAGACCCGGTCCTGCTCATATCTTTTCTTTTCAAATAAAAATATTTTAAATTAATATGTTCCGCATTCATGAGCTTATTAGAAAGGTGAAAACAATTCTACATAAAAGAGAGAATTTTAGAAATTCGTTATTTTTTTATTTCTTTAATTTTTGTTAGTTATTAAAAAAGAAAAAGATGTCAACTTATACAATAGACGAAAAAAATCGGAGATTTGAACTGTCAAGATGCGATTCTACATCAGCTTGAACGGTTTTGTTTAAAAGATAATGTTATGTAAGCCTGAAAACGTTAGTGTGTTAGAGCATTATACACATAAATCTTTGTGGTTGTGTGTGTGTATTTGTGTCTGTGCGTGTGATGCGACCCTGATGACTTCCTTTGCTAACGTCAAGGAAAGCCATCATGAACCAACTGATTACCAACACGTGGCTAATATTTGGAATCCCCTTTCAGTAAGCACTTCGGCTTCGATCCTGTTTGGGACCGCTTACTGGGTTGTCAACTCCATATCTTGCACTGCCAGGACATCAATCGGACGGAAGCTGGGTCTCTGGAGAACAGGATCGACTTAGTTCTGTCAAACGGTTTTGAAAGAAGGGGAGAGAAAAAAAAAGGAAAAGAAATCAAATGACTAGCGTACTGCAAGTTCCCTGGAGTTAATATTTTCCGAGAACAGTCACAGTATTTTAGATATTAACATCCAGGGTTAATATAATTAAAAATTATGATTGTATTAGTTGGATTCAGTTATATATAATTTTTATTTAATTTAGGAAATGGGGTGGCTCATTGTATATGCTTAGAATTGCTAAGCTAAAGGATCCGGCTTTGGAGCTGTTGACAGATGTGAATCTACTTAGTGGGATCTGAAGACCTCTAAAGGCTCACCCAGCAGCTATAGTATGTAAACATGTACTAAATCCAAAAAAATGTTCACGGGTTATTGTGGTATCTTTATATTTTGTTATTAATTATTATTATTATTATTTGCCCTTTAATTTTTGCATAACTCTAATAATTCGCATAACTTTAATAATACGGAAAGTACAGTCATGGTCATAGAAATTGCATCACCTATGATTGTTAATTTTTATATCCTAAATGTGTAAACAAATAGTAGGATTGTATTTATTTACCTAATATTATTAGAGTGAGATCGAATCAGTGACCCATAGTTTAGTTTTGCCCAGAGTATTCAATATTAAGCACATATTTCTTATTATTATTATTATGTCCAATAGACTGAATTTCAAACAAATGCCTATTGAGGAAAAAGTTAAAATAGTGACGTTTGCGGACTTCTTCGCGTGAGATAGCAAAGAGGGCCAGGTGCAACCAATCCACTGTGGTAAGAATAATAAACAAAATCTTTCCCAGGGATTACCTAGCGAAAGAAAGGGACTGGAAGGAAAAGAAAGACAGATGAGCGTTTAGATTGCACGATGATGGGATTATCCTTAGAAAATCGCTTTAAAACTGCTAAGAATACATCTAGAGATCTAGCAGATAGCAATTTAGCAGAAGTAAATCGAGAAACAGTTGGCAGAAGATTAAGAGAAAAAGATTAATGGGCAAGAAAACCAGTCAAAAATCCATTTCCTAATAAAAGATTGAGTGCAGAATTTTAAAAATTGGACAACTGATGGCTGGAGGAAAATGATGTTTACAGATTCGAGTAAATTCAATATCTTCAGTTCTGACGGTGCTTCATACGTAAGACGTCGGCCAAATGAAAGATTTGACGAATCCTGTACTATAAAAGCAGTGAAACATCCGGCGAGTGTGACGGTGAGGGGATGTTTTTCATACATTGGAATTGGCAGCATAAACTTCATAGATGGGACGGATAGTGCAGAAAAATATAAAAAAATGTAGAAGAGAGTGTGATTCCCTCAATGAATTCCCTTATCTTATTATATATTACACAATGCGTGTAATTTAAAATCATACTGAATATGAGTTCAATTTTCCATTCAAAATTGATTTCAAAATCCGAGTAGTGCACACCCCAGAATTCTCTAGTGGAATTTGTCTCATTTTCGAATACCATAAGATGTTAACGGTGACTTGTCATATCATTAACCAGTTGGAAGAATGGTAGTTAAATACTATTCTTTTATTTTAATATACTAAAATCAAGGAGCTGGACACCTCAGGAGCAGTGTGTTGAGTGCTGACTAGCTCTGTTTAAGTTCCCGGTTTTAAATTCAGTTGTGGCTAATAAATTATTTAATCTATATGGATAAAATCTGTGGGATTCCCAAACCTCCTAGGGTTGAACTAGGGACCCATGAGTACCTTTATTTGGGGAATACCTGGCGGTTGAACGTAATCACATAAAAATCCCTTTCTTGGACAACCATAAAATAAAATAATTTTTTTAACTTGAATATGAAGTTATTTACTTAAGGTCCTCTTATCCACTGATCAAATCGATGAGTGTCGACAAGTTAATCTAAATTGGATTGATTCACCTTGCAAATATAAGTGGCCAAATCCTACATTCCCTCTTAATTTGCTATACTTAGAGACGTCTTGTGACTTTTATGTGATTTTGTTAAGGGAGGAAAGTGGGTACCGGTTCCCCCCACCGTCTAGACAAGATATTACATGTGAGGACAGTTGTACCGCTAAGTGGATTAGCCTCGTCCCTAGATATCGGCAATTTCAGTTAATTACTAACTGAGGAGGAGAAGGAGGGGCAAGCCCCATTCTGCCTCAAAGGGAATTTGGAGGGCGAGAGCACTTGTGGGCTCTAACTCGATACGAAACTTAATTGGAGTCCCTTCTGTAGGGCTTAGCGCTACCGCAGGCCCTTAGCATCGTCTACCTTCGATATAAAAAAAATAAAAGGTCGGCACAAGAAGCCTAAGTTGTCTTGGTCAGCGGAGTAAGTATTCCTCATCACAGAACGGTACTTAAGCCCGGAAGGAAAAAAACGAAGAAAAGAAAAGGAGCTTAAGAGACAGAGCCTAGAAAAAAGTTTACTTTTGAGTCTTTGATCTTTTCCTAAGATTCTACTTGAGATTTTAAGCATCACTCCCGTAGGAAAATTTCAGGGTGTCGATTGATCCATCTTCATGCAATTATAGTAATTCTCGCCATTTCAGTCTACCTCATAACTTGCTCTAAGCTCCCAATTTGGACTATCGGAGTAGAGCTTTAGGCTCCACTAAGCCATCAAATGCCTCTCATAGCCAATCATCATAATCCAAAATCCTTCCTTAATGCTCCTTACTTTGTTAAGGATAAAGTCATACATAGATTGTTGCTATTCTGGCCCGAACACCAGATCAATCCCACTGAAACACAATTCAATCTCAATACTTCCCGATGATCTTGCGAGGCCTATGAAAATAAGATGACTTGTTGAATATCTACGTTGTACTTATTTTTTTAGTACTATTAGCAGATAGTTTCTCCAACACTATACATTTTACCTCTTCTACTTGCAGATACTTTATAAACGTTTTAATCTAGATTGGCAATGTACTTTATTATTGTAGCTTAAATAAGATATATTTTCAATGGCTTATTAGTGTTAACAGTATTTAAATCACTTCTATCTACTTCAACACTTACTAGACAAATGCTCTATGTTCCCAATTAATTACAAAAGACTCGTATACATGACTGTTATAAGACATATTTGGACTTATGAAGTAGAGCTTTGGGACTCCACTAAGCCATCGAATTCCTCTCGTATCCAATCATTACAATCCAAAATCTATCGTAAAATCCTCAATGCTCCTTATTTTTTTACGAACAAAGTCATCCATAATGAAATCAATTCTCACTGGTTTGGCCCCGACCCGATATATGTCCTTTCATAATAAACTTCCCCACTAGTTTCCTGATAATTCAAGGCCTATGAAGAAAATATGGCCTCGTGGAATTTGAATTTACTATTTGAGTACTACCACTGGGTTAGTTTCTCTACAGACCTTTTTCCGTGCCATTATTTATCATTCATTATATTTAGTTGTCGTTATGTTATAATAAACGAAGTCTTCCCACCCCCACCTCTTATGCCAGACTTATCTCCCACACATTTGCAATCTGTACAGAAATATGGACAACTTTCTTTAGGGTAAGATGTTTGAAAAATATAAAATAAGTCAATGACGCATATTCAGACTTTATTCCATCACAGAACCCTGATTTTTTTTTAAATTCTGGAATCTAAAATTTGAATAAATGTTGTTAAAAATGTAAAGTAAACTAGGATAAGTGTTTTGATATTAATAAAGTTGTTCTTCTAAATGGCCTTTCCTTTGAAAACTGACATTTCATATGAATCGACCTAATCTATATTTTTTATGTTTGTTTTTTTTTCAATTCAAAAAATTTAAGGCCAATGCAAGGCACGGTTAACCACCCTGACAAAAGATGATGGAGAGAACTCGCCACCTTAGTATTACAAGGTTGTATGTTTATTTTAATCAGAGATTTTGATATAAAATGGTTCTATGGGTCGAAAACTATACAAAGATTTTCAAAACGTCCAAAAATCGCTACCGAGTATCCAAAGACGAAAAATACAAAGGATATTTAGTGAAGATTTTAAATCGGAGTCACATAGTCCTATGTTCCACATAGAATCTTGCTATTCTCAGAAAAATACGACATCGGAAGCACATGGGTTTATGTTATAGCATGCACCTATGTAATTCGTTAAATCTCCTAATGTTTATCCTCAGTACAACTGAGAAATGGTAACCCACTAAAGAGAGGGAAAGGGAAAACAAAGAGAAAAAAAATAGTTTTAATCCTTTCCTTTTGATTAATAATCGAGTTCAGGTACGCGAATTATTCAACACTGGATCACTAGGAACATACAACAGAAACGAATACCTTTCGAAATAGTTTTTTTTTTCATTTATTGATTGGTATTTACAACTGTATTACAATGATACAAGTAAATAGGCTAAGTGATACAAAATGAAAAGTAGAGAAACTACCCACTGGTAATACTCGAATGGCAAGTTCAACTAAACAGGCCACGTGGCCATCTTCTTTTCAGACGCCTCGGAGGATTATCGGGAATTGAAGAAGAAGCTAGGTTTGAAACTAGAGAGTTTGAGTCGGAATAAAGTTTGTTATGAAAGGATAGATTCCGGGTTCGGGCCAAAACAGCAACAAATAGGAAATTAATTTCATTGTGGATGACCTTATTCTTAACAAAATAAGCATTGAGGATTTTACGAAGGATTTTGGATTGTAGGGATTGGATACGAGAGGAATTCGATGGCTTAGTGGAGCCCCAAGTGAGGTGATTTATGTATTTAAGAAATGATATATATCTAATCTTCGTGGAAAAGGTTCCAGTTTCATTTCTGTCTAATCAAATGTTTATCGGAAAATATTTAGCAATGGGTTTGATTTAATAAACCGTCGAAAGACATAAGTGATCTGCTTGCAGAAACAGATCTTGAAAAAAAGAAAAAAAATTTAAGCGAAGGAAAGAACAGTGTATTGGAGCAGCATCTAATTGATAAGAAGTGCACTGACGAGCTGGTAATGGTTATTGATTGCTCAATATAGAAAATTTTAAACATGGTAATAAAAGATTTTCCCTTATTGGAAAGTTTGATATTATGGAGTGATAACTGTGTTCCACAAGACTGCAATAGTTTGATGAGCTTTTCCATTGCTCATATTCTACAAATATGTCTAAATTTGAATATAATCACAATGAAAATTTCCATACCCAGGCATTCATGCATTTAGGAGGTGCGATTGAACGGAGCTTAAAACAATCGGAATATATCTATCTCACTTTTGAGAATATTTTTTGAAAGTGAATACGAAAAACCATTACCGAATAATTCAAATGAGAGACCAAGATTTTCTGGATCTCAACTAGTACTTTTCCAAAATTGAATATATTGTAGTTCCGCTTTCAAAAGTCGTAAGCCTCGAATACAGTAAATCATTAAGTGAAGTACAGAAAGCCCTCTGAATCTCCCTATAACTGTTGATCTGAGGCAACGAAATCTGAGAACAGTAACAACGGAAAGTGAAGGAATACCTGTGATTAATATAATTGATGATATAATTGCGGACCTTCTCCAAAGGAAGATAGATACTCTGTCTATTATATAAATTTATGACAGGATTGGATTGACAATTTTATGAAATTAGTTTCGCCAAAATAAGTAAAGATTTTAAGAGAAATTAAACTTAAGCATAGACATATAATGGTTCTATGTTACATTGTCATAATTATTGTTCTCATTATGGATTAACAAAGTTTTATGCCACTTTATTTCTTCAATAAATATCATCACTCTTTTTTTCATTTATAGTTTTTATGGGATCCTTTTCCTCCTGTTCCTGCAATGACATCCCAATGCATTGAAATAAAATTATAATATTCCATCACCTAAAGAATCAGATGGTCAGAATCTTTAACATTGTTTTTCTCATTTTTATCTATCTGTATCATAGAACTTGGTAATACTAAGGTAGCGAACTGTTCCTCGGTGAACTAATCAATGGTTATTGCTAGGGCAGTTACAGGAAGCCATTGAAGGGGGAAGGGGGTGGGGTAATTTGGCCACAGGTGGCTACTAAGGTCAGTTTGAGGTCACCACAGTCAGCTAAATAGCGGAATCCAGATCTACTTCGAGAGAAATAGTACGTAGGCGAAACCTTTATACAGATTTATTCAGCACGGATAAGGAAATGTTCGCTGGCTTTACCATATGTTTTAAATTTCTCATCATTTGTAACAGGGAGGGGATGTATATTTGTTTAATTTCCTGTTGTACCATAGCGACTCTTAACTATAACAGAATGATAAAAAGAAAGTATAAAACGACTTGTAAAGATATCCCGCTGCTCAGCAGCCGGCGGTGGATATCCTTCTGGGGCTCACCCAGCCTCTATAATGCAGATACCCAGAATTGGGGGAAATCCGGTCGGTTGAATGTGGTGTCGTCCTTCCTCCCTGACCGTTGTCCTGGAAACAGTACAGTCTCTACCTAGCACTGAAAGCATGATCCTTCATGAATTTTAGTGGTACGAGCCTTTTTTAAAAGATATAATTAGAAGATTCCAAAAACAAAGCCTATAGTCTCTCAGATTCTTCTTGACAACTCACTATGACGATTTGAGAGTGTTGCGTTATTACTTTATTTAAACTATAATATTTACTTATACATACTTCCTTCTTATATTTTAAATCACCTTGACCAAGATATTCCCGTTCTGTAATTTAAAATATCAAAACCAAACAGGCCCGCATTGCTTTGATCTTGTAAACGAAAGAGTATCTAATCAGGGTGAAGAAGATGTCTGATGTAAAACAAAAAGAAAAAGAAAAAACTGGGTTGCTGAGGAAGTTATCGTTATGAGATTTATCAAAGAAAGGGATTGGAATTCAGAACGAGAATACGATCGCCCTTTGATTACTTTCGGCTTCAGGATGAAACGCAGGCGTTGACTCATTCATGAGTATGAGATTATAGTTATTTGGGATCCACAAGCCATCCGGATTCCTTCGGAGCTCCTAAAAAATAGTGTGCTCAGTGTGTAGGGTGCTGAGTAGCTGTGATGAAGGTGTCAAATTAAATCCAGTTGTAGCATGTAAATTATATAATTACTTATAAAATAATAGATGAACCCTGTTTGATCTGCAGATCCTCAGTGGGCGCACTAACCTGTAGAAAGTGGGTAACCTAAATGGAAGTAAAACCTGGCGGTAGAATGAGATCTCGGCGAAATCACCAACCAGTACGACCGTTGGCTTAGTCGAATAGGATATTTTCTGAACTGAACTGTACCAAAGACCCTTCATGGACTGTGGTGGTAAAGGTTTTTTTTTAAAGATAAGGCTCGTCAAATCTCCATACAAGTCACCTTGGGCTTGCCTCTCCGGTGTCCTTCTCGCAGACGCATACTAGGATTTAAGGTTATTTTTTGGCAGCAGGCGCACGAAGACCTATATTTCTTTCCTATAGCAGATCGTCCTCAACCAAACCTTGGACCTCATGTAAAAACCACAGCGCTATTCCCGATAGATGTTCATGGGTTAGTGACATCACCCTTACTCCCGGTCTGTGTAAGTAGCCTCCAGTAGGCTGGGGCAACACACATACCACGTGAGTTGAGAGGACAGAGAGAGAAAGAAAAGAAAAGATTTTTTTTTTAAATAGTCTCGACATATATACTTATACATATTTAAATTAATCATAGTTTTTGTGCAATCTTTACTGTTATGTTCTGCTATCACCAATAGAAGTTTTCTAGTAAAAGGGGACTAGAAGGCATTATAATATATCAAGCTCCATATACGGCCCAAAATTTCAATTATTCAGTTTTAATACCTAGCGAGGATTCTCGCTATCGCGCTGATAAGCCTCTATGTAACGAACCGCTGATATAAAGGAATCGGTGGAGCAAATATTCAGATTTTATAGCAAGAAACACGGTTTAGAGGGTATCTATTACAACTCCTATTTAGGGGATGTGGTAATTTTAAGGGTTGGCAAAAACGCTTAATTGCCACCGTTCGATCCCGCAATCCCTTAGCATTATCAAATCACCTCTCCACTCTTATGCCAATTTAGAAAAGTGGGAAAAAGAAAATTCAAAGGGACCTCTGTACTTTTGATATCCCGCCGCTATTACTCAACAAGGGCAATTAATTAGTATTTTTTTTTTGTAAAAAAGGATTTTATTTGCTATGGGTAAAAAATGTGTTCTCTTTTTCATCCCCTCTCCCCTCTGTCTTTCTTTCTCTCACAATCTCTCACTCACACACTATCTCTCTCTCACTCTCTCTCTCTCACACACTCTCTCTATCTCGACTCTCCCACTCTGTCTTGATTTTTTAATTTAATAAAAGAACAACATAATACTGTGGAAATAAAACTATTGTTTTAGTACCAAAAGAAATGACGTAACTTAAAAGATGTAGATACGCCAGTATACTGTAAAATTATTAATACATCCGTTAATTTTAGTAATAAGTTTTCTAATTTCACGTCATTTTACTGTTTAAAAATTACTTTAATGGTGTATATTTTTACATGTATGTATGTACAATTTAATAGTGGGATTACTGAGGTTTTAATACATGTGTTCATTATTTTAACAGTGCATTTTTTGACAAATTAATAATCAATTTAACCGTGGATATAATATTGTATTTGTGTAACCATTTGTTTAATTTCACAGTATTGCGTTTTTGATATTATTTTAGTTATTTTTTGTTGGTTTTTTTTTTTTTTGTGTATTACAATTAAAGTATCCCGATACCCAAAATCTTTTCCCGCCAATCCTTCCTATCAGCCCATTCTTCTTCTTCCTCTCGCAGTCCTCTTGCTGCCATTCCTTCTCTTACACCCTCCATCCATGTCTTCCTTTGTCTTCCTCTCTTTCTTCTATAATTTGGTCAATATAGGAAGAGATTCTTTGGCCATCTATTGTCCTTCATTTTCACCAGGTGGCCGAACCATTGAAGCCTCCTGGTCTCTATTTCGTACAATATATTTTTCTCCTCCCCTTTAGTTTTTCTTATAACACTATTGGATATGTGTTGGAATCTTGAGATGCCGCAGCTACGTGTTAAAAAGTCCATCTCAAGAGCAAGCAGTTTACTGGCATCTTGTCTTTTTACTGTCCATGTTTCGGCCCCATTTTAGTTATTTAATTTTTTTATGGATTAATAGCTAATTTAATCTTGTATACTGTACTGTGAGACTTATTAAAATGACGCGTTAATTTATTGAAAGCAACGTGTTCCTATTTAAATTATTATTACTAGACTAAAGCGTCAAGAAACAGCTCATATGCATGACATTCTTAATTAATACTTCTTGAGTATTTGATATTTAAGTACCTAATGAATTTTTAATAATATTTGTCCATGACGAATGCACAGTGTCTACTGAAAAGCGGTGGGGCGGTAGGCTTTGCGCTCACGTAGGACCGAGCCACAGCGGTGACCACCGCATCGCGTTAAATTCGCGCGTCCACCGCTTCGCGTTCGTTTTAAATTGCCCACGTAGGACGTAGGGTAAGCGAAAGAAACCATGATTCAAAACATTTCAAAATTAAATCAATGTTAATTTTAATAATGTTAATGAGTAGATTGAATATAAACCGAGTAGTTATCAGGAATTACACACACACACACACACAGATATATATATATATATATATATATATATATATATATATATATATATATATATATATATATATATATTGGCTATACATACCCTATAAGTAACTTTAAAAATATTTATTTAGGGCTATTGTATCAAAATAAATAAAACTCTATGGAAAATATGAACCTTGAGATAAACAAATGTGGTTGAAGTAACTCCTAAATCTCCTCTAGAGAATTTACAGCATTTGCTTCGCCCTAACCTCGTTAATAATACAAGTTCACAGTTCCTCAGTGAATTCATTCACTCTCCAATTCAGGCTATTGTAGTATTTATGCCTAGAGCATTTAATAAATAATAAATTGTTTTTTCTGTAAATGAAATGCTTATGGATTACTTTAATTTGGAAACGTTTTCTCATGAAGAAAAGAAAAAAATGCGGTAACTCTTTCTTATTCAACTGAAGCTACTAAATCATAAATATCCTTTTAACCTCCCTTATAAAATAAAATAATCTTCTGTGATGTTTATTGATGGTATAATTGATGTAGTCAAATTTTTCCAAGATAAAAAAATATGAAGCAAATCCTTTTTTTAATTTTTATTAAAGTGTTATCAGCCGAGGATGGACCTACCTGTTTTATGCTTAAAATGCGTTTATATTTTTGTGCTTTGCTTATTTTTTTTGTTTAAATACGACTTTAACACTCTTTTTGCAATGTAGTATTCCCTTTCCGTGGCTAGTATAGAAGGAATTGCAACATGCCCGAGCGTTAGGACCAAGTTAGAAGCGACGTATACCTCAGACAGACTTATCTCTAGCCCAGTGCTTTGTTTTATTCAGCCGAGTCACGTTCTAGCATTGCTCCACCAAAATGGAAACCGTTTTCGGCCCGGTCTCCGACCTTATACCACCTTTCATTTCTTAGCAGATCTCGGTAATCTCAGGTACCGGCAATAAAAAGGATTACATTTGTGAAATGAACTATACTAAAATTTCACAAGAGAATCGAATTAATAATTTGTTTAAATTTCTTCCCCCCCTACAGTATAGATGCGTAATATTACAATAAAAAATATAATAATAATAATAGACTATGTTATACCTAAGCCTCAATGACAATATCACAAATATATTGTATTTATTGCTATGAAACGATATAACATAGTTATAAAAAGTGACTTTATGATATTGCTTATTCAAAAGAACAATGCCATAACTCAAAAAAGATAATTGTTCAATATAGGTATTTGAAAGTTCCCCGTTATTTAAAAAAAAAAATTGGTATTGGTAAAGCAAATCATTTCTATTGTAATGACGGTATTGGAATACTTTTATTAACCATTACAAAATTTTTGAAAGCTTGAAACTTTTTTAATTTAACTTATGTCAGTTCGAACATGATACAACTCAAAATATTACTTTTAAAAAAATGGTTGCAATTGGAATAACAGATACGCTGTTCCTGGACTAAAGAGCTTGAACCAATACCATCGCTAATAAAGGCTAAACTTAAAGATGCCAATTTTTGAGTTTGTTGTTGTTATTTTGAAGGATATGAACTGACTAGATTGATTAACATTATAACATACTAACTAGAAATACTAACTACTTAGTAACAAATTTCTTTACATACCAGTGTCCAGTCATACCATCTCTCTACCCCTTTCTCTATTTATCTCTATATTTTAAAGCTAGTTTACATGCATATAAAAGAAGAGGGGAAGTCGAGGAAGTTTACATTGTTCATAAAAAGGAAGCATTGAAACTTCCTCGGTTATAAATAAATTTTATAAACAATTCACTTCAGGTCATCGATCGTTCGATTTAACGATTTAACTCCCAAACCCAAAACCATAAGATTACCCGAAAAATATTAGATCGCCCTTAACTATATCCTCCCATCTATTCCTCAGACGTTTACCAGTCGACACAGTGGTTATGAAGATTTATTCGTTTCCTGCTAAGCCCAACAACTGTACAAGCATATCTCAACCTTGGTGAAACTATCACTTCCAGTATATTAGCCGTGTGTATGATTTCCAATTCAGCCTAGTGCAGTATCCTGAATTGTCAAATAGTCTCCTTATCGTTCCTTTAACATTATAACAACGTTTCACATTTATGTAGACTTAGTTTACCCGAAGGCAAATTATAATAAAAAAAGATAGCATCAATCCAAGAATTGACGCTCAAAACCAAAATCATAAAGTCACCCTTAACTAAATACTCCCGCCTATTCCTCGGTTGCTTGCCAGTCGGCTCATCGCTTATGAACATTTTAGGATTTTGTTAGTTACTAAGTTCACCAACTTTGCTAGCCAATCTCAACCTTCGCGATGCTAGCTCACTTCAATCATACAAAAAATAAGATAAATGTTTGCCATTTCGGGTTACACATTCTCCAATCCTCTTCCTTTTTCGAACCTAATATTGTACTCAACGTTGTTAATCCTTTGAAATAACAGTTACGCTTCAATTTCATGTAGAATTGTCCGAATAATTTATAAATTATATTTTTTATTGAATTTATTGGCGCGAGGTTAGTAATGCCGTGATGTACATTAATTCTTCGAGAAATATTTCCTTATGACGAGTTGATGTTAATTTTAATTTTTTTAAATTATTAAAATATTAATTATATATATTCTAATATTGTATTGCACAATGCTCTTGGATTCTTACAAACATTTAATTTATCTAATTTTTTTTATAGGTGCGGCTTTGTTGGGAGAGAAAGCAGATGGTGAGTTTTGTCGGATGTATTTTTTTTATTAAGTTTATTAATAATTTTAGTATATTATTCTTTTTTACAATTAAAAATAAAAGGCGCATTGTATCTGTACTTTTATGAACGAGGTTACTAATAAAATTATTGGTGCATTTTGCGTAAGGCAGCTTTCGTTCTGCTTATGACCTATTGTAATGAATCTAAATAATCTCAATACGTGGACAAAATATATTCGAATCGTAGATAGTAATTAATATAATCTCGTTAGTTCATTCAAATCGGTAGAACAAAATCAAACCGTCTTAAGCTGTTTTGTTTGTGAAGGAGTTTAAGTTTGATCTACATTTTATTATTATCTGCTTTAAAATATTTATAGGTTCTCTTATCAATAGTTGATTGCATACGGGTAATAATATAATAATTTGCAATAATTTAGTGCAATACACTAATATGTTTAAAATATTACATAAAAATAAAAATCACCTCCTCTGTTCATCTTTATTTTAGTATTACATATTATTTTGATAATTTGTGAGAGATTTACTTTTTATCGTTTCTTAATTTAGGAAATATTTTTATTTATAATTTCCAAAAATTTCATTTAATGTTCTTAAACAAAATAAGTAATTAATTGAAACATTATTATTGATAAAAAATAATTGATGTGAATAAATTATGCCTACTTATGATTTTATCTTGGCATTCTCATTGTGAAAACAAAGATGATTTTGTGATTTTCCATTCTTTGGACACACTATGAGAGTATGAACGATAAAATTTAGATTTTATTCCATCACGTGATTAATTTAATCAAATTTTATATTTTTTTAATTTCCTAGAGTTTACAAAAAAATGAAGAAATAAATTATGTGTTTGAAAATTTTATTTTATCTAATTAGTAGAGAAATACTTTTGTATAATAATATCATCATAAATAATTTTGATTAATATTCAGTGTATTAAAAATAAATTGTATTAATGTATTGTTTTAGATACTTTAGAGAGATACTATAAGATTTAAATGTAATGTGCGATTAGTCTACCTTGAATACAATGATTCAAGTCCTTGCAAAAAGTTATAAAAAATAGAGGAGTTGAATTTTATTTGAATGTGTTGTAACAGTCGCCATTTGTGAATGTTTAATAAAGGACACGACTTCAACAGGTCATTATTTTTTTCTTTTCTTTATTTGTGCCTATTTAAGTGTGATTTTTAAGTAGCTCAGTTTCTAGACTCGCGCGTTACAAACTGAAGTTTCAACTGTTTCTCATGAATTACTTTTTGTTTTTATCGCTGAGAGTATAAAAAACACCCTGTCATACACGTATTTACTCTTTGATGAACGTGATCCGAAGACATATCGGTATAAGAGAACTGTTTAAATTGATTACAGAGCAAAAAATTGTGTTGGGATACATTTCATATACATAATATGTTATGTATTTATTTTAATATATGCAAGGAAAATATATAATATGTTTATATGTAGTAACACTTTTTAATATTTTATTTCCAGTACACTGTAGTTGTAAAAGAAATTTTTTTAAATTTAAAATAATAATTATTTGTTGTAATAAATATTATAGTTATTTATTGCGGTATAATTGTATAATAGCAATTTTCAAATAATTCATAAAACATTCTTTGAATTGATTAATTAGCAAAAAAATATCTTGAGATATGGGATATTTAATATACTATACATTTATTTTAATATGTGTTAGGAAAATATATTTTGATGTTTAAATATATAATAATTTTTTTGGGGGGGGGAACACACTGGATTTGTGAATGCAAAATATTTTTATTTAAAATAATAATTATTTACAGCGTTGTTATACACGGAAGGTGGTCTCTTCAGAATAAAAAAATATCCTTTGAATTGATTAAATAGGAAAAGATATCTTGAGATATATTTTTTTATACATAACATACTATGCATTTATTTTAATACGTGTTTGGAAAATTTATTTTGACGTTTAAATATGTAGTTATATTTTTTTCTTTGGAAGCTCACTGGGGTAGTGAAAAATATTTTTATTTCAAATAATAATTATTTTCAGCGTTGTTATACTAAAACATGATAAATTGTATTTTTTGAAAATATTAAAAATGAAAAGAATAAATAGTTAAAACTTGTGACTCAAATGGAAGCGACAACCTCCACAGACAGATACTGTATCGTTAACTGTTTACGGTTTATCTTCGAGGTCATATAAATTCTCCATTCTTTGATAAACAAATAAATTATTTATATGGGTTAGCATATATGCTATTTAGTATTCTAAGATCTAACATTTCGTTTTGATGTTCTGATTCAACTCGCGTGTTTCACTGTGCACGAGGATTCAGTGTACTCCCTAATTATTGTGTACTTGGGGTAGTTTGAAGTGTGTACTGCGGCCTATATACACATTTCCCCTAACATGTTTGTATTCAATACCCCTTACACCTAGTACCGTGTCGAAAGGAACATTCCAAATTAATTTAAATAAATTTTATTAAATTTAGGCCTAATTACTAAACCTTATGGGTTTTATGTATACATGAGCCCATATACGTAACTCCCTAATAGTTAAAAGTAACAAGTCAAAACTATGATGAACACTAATTTATCCTTACATCGTTTTTAAAAAAATTATTTATTGATATTTACAGCTGTATGTACTATACTGTACAACGGTATATATATATATTTATCTTTCATTCTATTTACTTGAGGTATTATTATTATACAGGTGTAAATATCAATAAATAATTTTTTAAAAAACGATGTAAGGATAAATTAGTGTTCATTATAGTTTTGACTTGTTACTTTTAACTATTAGGGAGTTACGTATATGGGCTCATATAAACATAAAACCCATAAGGTTTAGTAATTAGGCCAAAATTTAATAAAATTTATTTAAATTAATTTGGAATGTTCCTTTCGACACGGTATATATATAAATTTCTTTCTTAAGTTATACAAAGAACCTATCTGCAAATTTCAAGATGCTTAGTTCCTGATTTGCCTTTGATTATGTACTATAATGGATTCTCCACAGAACACAAAAAACTATCTGGGGGGAACGTGCCCCCGTGCCCCCCCTAAATCAGCCCTTTCTGTAGCCTAGGTGTTATTATGATATATAACCTGTATTACTGTAAAGTTTCATCCAAATCCGTTCAGTAGTTTTTGCGTGAAAGAGAAACAAAGATACAAACTTTCGCATTTTTAATATTAGTAGCATTATCACTACAATTGATCATTGATCCCAAAGTTATCTCCAACAGATTTCCATCTGTTTGGAAAATTTCCTTAAGGATACAATTTCTGAAAACGATCTCAATTCAAAAACGCATTTTCAGACATTATTTCATCACAAAATCCTGAATTCTTCAGTTCTGGGATTGATAATTTGATTACACGCTGGGAAAAATGTAAAGATTTGATTTTATAAAGTATTTTAAATAAATAAAGTTTCCTTTGAAAACGGACATTTCATACAAAACGATACAAACTACGGTATGTGAAAATAGTCAGCAAAGTTTAGTTATTCGCAGTTTTATATAATTAATAAATATATATGAAAATAAAATAAAATGATGAAAATTACCCTTATTCTTTCCAATGGTAATATTTCTTAGAAGCAACAAAAGAGATAAATATGGTATTCCAGTATCGAAGCTATAATAACCATCGAATAGTAAAAGGACAAAAGAAGGAAAAAAAAACCTGACCAATGAGGGGTGGGTGTTAATGTTCCTTTTGGCCAGCCGTGCATGCACTTTTCAATGAGCTTCCCCCCTCACAAAAAAAAAATATATAGAAAACAAAGGAAAAGGGAAAAAGAGAAAATAATTGGCCAGGATGGGAAAGAAAAAACATCAAAGTAGGAAAGGGTGGAAATGAGAACGAGATTTAATTACTTGCGATGTAGGTTTTTTTTTAGCTACAAGGTTTTTTTTTGTTTTGTTACAAATATAGATGCGCATATCTTATACACGAGCCTTAAACGCCGTTAAGCTAGGAAATGGAGCGTTAGTAATGAGCTTAATAGAAAGGAAAAAAATGTCGACTAGCGACCGATGTTTCGTTTTTTATGCAGTTAAGAGAAGTAGATAAAACAAAACGATCTACAGAGCCGTGGTTGTTGAGATTGGGGATGATACAATGCCGGCTAGCGATAGTGTTGTCCACCTTGTCATCTCTATTCAGTCTCCACTGTCTGCACGCCTTTTAAATTTCAGGACAAAATGTGCTTTTGAAAATATCCTACCACACCTATGTAACCGAAACTATTTACTCAAGAAATTTTAAAGAATAAAATGCTACTTAATGATTTTTCTTGAATAATATTAATTAACCTTGTATGTAAGAGGAAGAATATGGTCTGGGTGGAGGTCAGAAAAAAATATCTCTAGTAAGGAGAAGGATTTGGGGCGCGGAGTGGTTCAGTGGTAGAGCACTGAGTTGCCATTCCGAAAATCCTTGTTCAAATCCCGCTGGTGGAAATACTTTTATTTGCTGCTAGCAGCCGGAGAAAAATCATATGGGATCTAGGACCAGGCTTACGCAAGCTCTATAAAGTGGATACCCAAAATAAGGGTGGAAAATATGGCGGTTGAGCGTGATCTAGGACAAATCACCTCCTTGCACAACCGTTGTACATGGAAATGTACATTCTCTACCAAGTACTGAACCCCAGACCCGTTCAAGGGTTGTAGTGGTACAAGTTTAAAGGAGAACGGTTTATTTTAAAGCCAAGGTTTCGTAGCTTAAAGGCAAAGTTATGTAGTCTACTGCCAACCCTTGACCCCATTATAAGATCTGAAGAAGACTTGCAATGTAGTTCGAAACGTTTAGCTTTAAAATAAACAGTTCTCCTTACCAAACAGATTTTCTTTTTACCTCCAGTACCGGTTTCTTCCTCGTAATGTTTTTCCCATTAATTTATCGTTATTCATAAAAAAGTAGAAACAAAAACTCCATTAAAAAAAAAAAAAACTGTATCACCACAACCCTCGGTCTCAGTTTCAGTACGTAGAAGAGAATTTACAATCTATAGGACAACGGTTGTGCAGGGAGGTGATTTTTCCTAGTTCGTGCTCAACCTACAGGTTTCCCCCTAGTTTAGGTACCCACTTTATAGAGGCCAACAAATAAAATAAATAACCGTGTTTATTTATTAATTTAAATAAGGAATGTTTAATAATAACTGCTATATAATAAATTTACATTTTAAAAACATCAATCAACATTCCTGACACCTTTTATCTCCTATTTACATTTTTAATTTATCGGGGACATAATTTATTAATTAATTCATAACTTATTATAGCAACCCATAAATTTACCAAGTTCATTAAAAGTTAAAACCTTTTTGGTGGTTCAAACAAGCATTTTATCTCTATGTTAATGACATCTTCAAGGATTTATCCTTATATTGTTTAAGTTAAATTTATATGATTTTATTCCTTTTGAGAATTTCATTGAAGTAAAAGTTGATGAGGTACATTATATATTGCAACTAAAAATTAGCCTGTGTTGTTTTATTTAAAATTCTATACACTACCCAATGTTACATACCGTCGCTTTCAAAACAATACCGCCTATCTACACTTTGGGCGATTTTATAGGAGAGAGAAAAAAACGCGCCAACCATACGTTATATTATCATATGCATATCAGTTATCTTTCAATTGCTAATTACAGCACTGCCTTGCGTTCAAAATTGAAAACTTTTTTTAATATTGTGTAATTCAACCTGTAGAATGCGTTACAGTTTCATTATCACCAAAAGTTGTAGATAGGCGGTATTGTTTTGACAGCGACGATATATATTAGATCCACGAATTTCATAAAATCTAAATGTCGTAAATGATATTTTAGTTTTATTTTTTTCCGAAAAAACGGATGGGGTAGTCCCCCTCCCTGCATAGTAGTTCCAACTAGTACTACCATTATTTTTTATTGGTAATTTACAAGTAATTATTTATACTTTGCAATAAACAAGATGTTTTAGATCGATTCGTGGCGCACAATGCCATATTCTTAAAACACCCACTTTCCCCGATTTTCCTTTTTTTTCAATTAAAAAGAGAACTATAGAGAACATCTATAGGCCTCGTGGTGTGGTTAATTGAAGCTAATTAAATTTACTACAACTTCATTCTCAATGACTTTCGTCGTCATTTGATCACTCCTTCGGCAAGTGTTCCTCTCGAAAGTTGACCAAAACTTAAAATTTGGACTTTTCGGCAAAAATGACCAATTTTAAAAGAAGCGCAACTCAGAGTCTGTTAGACCTACAAGCCTTGGTCTATGCTTAAATTAATGCTAATTACATTTACAACCTTTACTTTCATCGTAGAATTACCTCTTTAGCCGGTGTTCCTCACGAAACCTATTTGGACATACGGAGTTGAGCTGTGGGGCTCTACTAGACCATCCAATTCATCTCGTATCCAATCCTTACAATCCAAAATCCTTCGTAAAAGCCTCAATGCTCCTTATTATGTCACGAACAAACTCATCCATCATGGTCTTAATATCCCATATGTTGCTGATTTGTCCCAAACTAGATACCT
The DNA here is from genome assembly GCA_037127475.1 of Arma custos. Classification (NCBI taxonomy): domain Eukaryota; kingdom Metazoa; phylum Arthropoda; class Insecta; order Hemiptera; family Pentatomidae; genus Arma; species Arma custos. Next base: position 44,428,604 of record CM073761.1, read on the forward strand.
ATCCTTCCATGACAAGCTCCATACACACTTGAATCCGCTAGTCTCTCAACTTGCTTCCCATACTATTTCTGATAATCCTCCAAGGTGTCTGAAAAGAAGATGGCCTCGAGACCTTCTACTATACAACTTTGTTGGACTGCTGCCGATGGGTAGTTTCTCCACATGGTTTTTTTTTCATGTCATTTGTTCATATTAGCAGATTTACTTGTTGTAATATCATTGTAGTAGTCAATATCAATGAATTAGTCTAAAAAAAAAAGTTTTTAAGATCTACATTATGTAAAGAAATTATTGCATGCTTGCTCATACATTTAACAGATGTTATGGATTTTTCAATTCTCTTTAATTGCTTAATATCTTGTCAAGATTCGTACTGTTTATTTACTTCGAAAAGAAGTTTCATTTTCTGTTCATATTTGTTATTCTAAACGGACTTAGTCCCAGAATAAAGTTATATTTCTATTCAATATTTATTGATTTTATTTATTTATTATTATAATTAATTAATTAATATTTATTATTATTAAGTATATTTATTGATATACGAGGGGCTCAGTGAGTAGAGTCCTGGGTTCAAATCTGACTATGGCAAGTAAATGATTTAATCTGCCAAAAACATTAATGAACCTGCAGAATCTATTGAGGCTCACACAGTATGCATAATGTGGGAAAACTCATCAGTTAAGCGTTGCCTCCTACAAATAATCTATTATGTGTCCAGTACAAAACTCAACCTGAACCTGAGACCTTTCATGATCTATACGTTGCCTGTTTGTTTTCTTTTTAATCATATTAAATATACCTAATGATACAAAAAAAATCGATATAAGACGGAAATGATAAAGAATATATTTCTTTGTACACTTGCTTCCCTTTTCCCTCTATCCTTCAAGAAAATAATAATAATAATTAAAGCTTTTGGTACTTGTGTCTTAACGCAGCCCTGGTTACTTTTGCCGACTTGTTCTCATGCGTGAGCAGTTACATTTTGTAACTGTTATATTTCTAACAGCTGATTTGTTCTATGTTTCTTCTTGCTTACTGAGTTCTGATTATTGTTGACTTATTGTTCGTTATTTGTTGTTTATTGTTTGTTATAGATTTTTCGTTGTTATTATTTTAGTTATTTATTTAATTAGTGTAAAATGCGTATTTGGGATTTGCCGACAACAGAAGAACAAGCTATTATTTTTTTGCAGGAGCGATATATTTTACCAAAACAAAGAAAATGTTGCAATTCCCATGAAATGAAATTGTATTGTGGTGAACGTTTCTTTTGGAAATGCAATTAAAATCTTGATATTGAAGTGTGTTTCGGCGCATTTTCCATCTAAATGCGATTAACAAATTGTTTGTCAATAAACTATTGTGATTTTTTATAACTTATTTGTTTTATTTATAGTGATTTTTTATTATTTGTATTTTTTGATTGTTCATTGTCCATTCTTGTTTAATTAATTGTTCTTCATATATTAAATTTTTAATTATATTTTTTTAAAACGAATTATTTTTTTTTTTAATAATTTTTCATTATTGTGATTTTTCATTACTTTTATTTCATAATTGTTCATTGTTGTTTAATTAATTATTCATTATTATTATTATATTCCATTTTTCAATAAATTATTTTGATTTATAATTGTTGATAATTCTTTAACCACAATAAATACAAGGTAACTGTTAGAAATGTAACAGTTACAAAATGTAACTGCTCGCGCATGCGAACAAGGCGGCAAAAGTAACCAGGGCTGCGTTAAGACACAAGTACCAAGCTATTTTTATTCTTTAGAAAATCATATCTTCGTCATTAATTTCAATTTTTCAATCTTTTAAATCTTCTTTAAATAAATGATTTATGAGTGTAAGGCTCTTAAAATAGTTTGATAGAGTGACAAACTCTACCATGTACTCAACACAAGAGCGTAAATCGGTATAGTGGTACAGTTTCTTTTTTTTTTCAAATTAAATGTTCCAAATGATACAAAAAAAAGTAAATTATCGAATCTTTGATCAGTTATGGAATTGAGAAAGATTACTGTACTTTGAACACTTGTTTTCCTTTTCTTGTTCTCCTTCAAAAAATAATAATAAAAAAAAAAATCTTTTTAAGGCTAGAGAAAATCATATCTTCACCTTTAATTATAATTTTTCTATTTTTTAAATCTTCTAGAGCTCACCACACCTCTTTAAAGTAGGCTGAAATCCTTGCACAACCGTTTTCCAAGAAACAGTACAGTCTCAACCATGTACTGAACTCAAGATATTTTACTTCCTAAACGAAGGATCAATCATAAAACCCTACAAAAAATATTAAAATTCAATATATCATTCGAAAAAAATGATATTACAAGTGGTAGCAATGTAGAATGTCAGTTTGCACATTGAGATGTATTAAAATGCCCTCACCTCAAATAAAATAGCTCATAACGCATAAATTGGCTGTGTGCGGTGAACTTTACCGTGATGGATGTTCGTCTGGGGCCCTGACATAAGAAGGATGTCGGAGCTTTAAGAAGCTTCAACATCACTTTTTCACAGATTCTCGCCAGGTAAGATGTCGGTATGGAAGGACTATATTCTCCCAGATGATGTGAATATTTATTAATAATAATATATAGCATATAGAGCCCAATTAAGAAGAAGTATAGTATTCTCTATCACAATATATAATACTTATTAAATTGACGAATGCAGGTAATAGGGCTTGCAATAAATTCGGATAAGAATACAACGGAGTCGTTAACAGATTAATATCGATTTAAAAAAAGCTTATGACTCCAACTCGATAGTCAAATGATCTTAAACGTACTGATTGAACAGGATATACCAAAGAAATTAGTAAATCTGGTAAAGATGTGTATGAGCGAAACTTTCGATAAGGTTAGAATCGGTAATAATTGTCGAAAACATCGATGATCGTTCAGATTTATAACAAGTTGATTCGCTTTCACCTGTACTATTCAATTTAACATTCGAGTTAGTTATTAAAAAAGTGATTAAAAAGCCTGTAACCACTACGACCCGTGAACGAGACTGGGGTTCAGTACATGTTAGAAACTGTACTGTTTCATGGACGACGGTTCTGCAAGGAGGTGACTTATCCTAGTTCACGCTCAACCGCCAGGTTCCCCCCCCCTTATTTTGGGTACCCTATTTTTATAATATTTTATAGAGGCTGGGTGAGCCCCAGGAGGGTCCTAGATCCCGTATGATCCATCTCCCGCCGCAAACATATCTCTACCACTGAGCCAGTCTGCTCCCTTAAAAAGGTGATAAACAACGAAAAAGGTTTGTATTTGAGCATGAATAGTAAAATATCCGTGCTCGGATCTGTGGACGATTTGGTACCGTTGGGTGAAGAAGCGGAAACTATAAGGATAAATACAGAAACGTTGATGATTGCAGGTAAGGAACTAGAGCTGGAAGTACATGCGTATATGAGTAAGCATGTAGTTAGTAGCAGAAAAGTGGGAGGGGGGGGGGTTGGTGATATTCTTGTCGGAGGTAATACTTACGAACAGTTCGGGGAGTACTTGGGGTCCATGGTAACTAGAAAGAACGAAATTCAAGAGGAAATAAAAGCACTTATATTTGAAGTGAACAAACTTATGTATGCTGATATACGATTAATACTTGCTGCCACAGTCAGAAATACCAATATGCTTATGAATAAACTATGTTTGAACATGTCGTGAAGCACTTAGGTATATGATGATTAGAAATGATTGAATTCAAGAGGAAATAAAGGCTGGGGAATTCTTGTTTTTATTCGGTCTAATATTATTCGGCCATCTTCCAACTCTTCTTTAAAGATGTGAAACGTGGCGGCTAACTCTGTAGGATAAACAACGTCCTATGGTATTAAAAAATTAGGTGTAGTGTAGAATATTTGGTACGAAGAAATATGAGACATCCGGAGAATTTACGAGATTACTAAACGCGGAATTGCCGTAATCATATGTTATATTGCCGGAATCATATTGCCGGTTAATATTGTTGATGTGAAAACGTTGCAAAATTTAAGATGCGCTTGTAAAGTTGGTGGACTCAGTAACAAACGAATTCCTAAAAATTTAATAAGCTTTGTACCGACTGATAAACGTCTGAGGAGCAGACCGAGACTTAGGTGGGAAGATTCCGTAAAGAGTGATCTGGCGGATTGGGGTATGGGTAGTGGCCAGTGGACGGAATTTTCTTATAAGTTTCTTATAGGTTGGTGGTATCAGCATCAAGCTTTCTGATTCGCTAAGTATTATGTATTTAATTTTATATCTAATTATAATAACAGTATCTTCCAGATCTTCTGAATTATCATTCATATTAGGAGTGGGGTATTCATTATTATAATACATACATAATACTTATTGAGTATTTAATTTTAAGAACTGTATTCTACCATACGATGTTGTGAATTTTTTATTATAAGACTGTTCCATGCCCAAGTTCGTGGGTTCACAGCCCGTAAGATGGGTTCATTTGAAGGGAGTAAAAAATCCTGTGTTTTACCTAAGGGACGTAAAATGCCCCCCCCCCCCCCTACCGAACCTGTGTGGCGTTAGTTACTCGTTAAAGATAGCTATCCAAATTATACATGGATTATACATGGAAAAAAAATTAGGTCTCCTGCTGTAGCATCTTCTGAATAGTACTATTAATAATCGACCATTATTGTACAAATGGTCCAAATCGGAGGAACATTAGTATTTATAATTTATACTAATTCCTTTTAATGTTTTTAATCTTTCGGTATTTTAATAAGTTAATATATCTTGTTTATTTTCGGTGTTTTTACATTATCTGACTAATTGAAAAATGTTAGAAGTAGCTGTATATACGTGTATATATATTTTTTTTCCACGTGTTTGTAAAATTATTGTTATTATCCTGAAATGAAAAACTGTAGCGCTGATTTAAAAAATAGAAAAAAAGGAAAAGAAAATTGGCTTAATACACCCATTTAATAAAAAAAAATAATTAAAAAAAACAAAAAAAAACGGCCCTCATATAAAACCGTATAAAAGACTGAATCAGAAAGTTTGTGAAAAACTTCATTACATCGATCAATCTTCTTCAACCTTGCTAACTGCCTCATCAAACTGTAATCGAATAACTCTTTCCATCCAGTATTTCTTCTGTAGTCCAATCCCAGCCGAAATTTTTAAGTGCCATAATCATGGGTGCTTTCGTCCGTGCTGAACGTTTCTCACGCGTGTTTATTTGAAGTTCTCTATTCCAAAATAATCGCAATGATTTATTTTATAAATAAACATAGATCGTTTAGAAACAATATTTTTTTTATCTTGTCCCTGGATATGTATTAGTAGCTTTATTATGTTGTATGTTTAAAAAAATGAGACTAATATTGAATATATTGCGCAAACAAACAACTAAAATACCTTCTTTAGCAGACTTTTTTTTTTTTTTTTTTTTTTTTTTTTTTTTTTTTTTTTTTTTTTTTTTTTTTTTTTTTTTTTTTTTGGAGACTGTATATTCTACAAAATTACAAGGTAGAATAATAATAACTATCACTACAAACCACGAAGGTTTTTAGTACATGGCTGAGACTGTAATGTCTAGGACAACGCTTGTTCTAGAAGGTTATCTGTACGAGGTCTCGCTCTATCGCCAGGTTTTTCTCTAATTAAGGGTACCTACTTTATAGAGCCTGGGTGAGCCTCAGGAGGGTCTCTAGATCCTATAAAATCTTTTCATAACAGTTTAAATAATGTATCTGTCATAGTTGAATATTATCGTGGGACCTACCCCGTTCACTATAAGGTACGATAGAATAACAAAATTATAAAATCTCTTATTGTTAAAGGTTCAAGATTTGTTTACTCCTTCATCGGTTTTAAGTCCAATATCAACTGTCTTATCCAAACGATTGTAGGATTGCCGACATTTTTATGCATTTTTAATGAAATATTTTACACGATCAAATAGATTTCTTTGAAAGCCAAGTTAAAAAAAATAAGACAAAAATAGACAATGATTGAAAGAACATCAAAAAAGTCTCATTTTTCATTAACTTAAAACCAATATCATTCCCTGGATCTATTATCATCGGTTTAAATGTAGATGAACTTAATTTTACAAAAAAAATTAGAAAAAAAATTTTAAAGTTACGAGATAATGATATTTTTGTTCCTAGGTTCGGATGTTAAGCTTAGTTAAATGTAGATAAAATTATAAAACAAACAATTGTCGGACTTCTGAAGACTTTTGTTTATATTTTCGTGACATGTTTTACTCAATTTATATTGATTTTTTTTTACTAGTCAAAAAAAGAGAGAGAAAAATAAAACGTCATAAAAAAATCGTGTTTTGAGGAAATTTTTTTTCCATTACCTATTTTCTTCGGATTAAATATAGATACGCAAATGAAATTGAGAACAGCATTAACTATATTATTCAGACAATTGTGGCTCTTCCGTCGACCATATTTGAATTTTTCATATTTTCATAGTAAATTGATTCTTTTTTAAACCACTTAAGAAAAAGAGAGAGAAATAAATTGTGAACGGTATAATTCCATAAAAAGAATAAAAAATAAAATGATTTGATAAATAACTAATTATTTAAAAAAATATTAACCATTCTGAATCTAACTTCAGCACACACATAAAATGCCATAAAAATTGTTGTAACCGTTTAGGAGTTCATTGACATATACACGAACTGAAGTGTATATAAATATATATATATATATATATATATATATATATATATATATAAAGTTGTTAATTGTTTAATAGTATTAATACTTAATCTGGATTTTCGTACAGTAAGAATACCTAGAAAAAAAAAGAGGAAAATCCAATTCGAAATAACACATTTCCCACCAAAAAGAGAAGTTTGGTAGTGGACAGAATCGCTTTAAGAGAAAAGCCGGTTTAAGCCCGATGTCGAGTACAGTATCTGCTTGGGCAGTCCTTACTTCGGGGACTTATTCCACTTCGACTTATTTCCACTATGTTTCCAGGGCACTTAGGCATGAACTTGAAAATTAGTTAACTACATGTAACTACAACATTATTAATAATAATAATTTAAGGGTAATATATTATTTATTTATACAAAATGTTTTGATTCTTCGTTGGTATTTTAGTAATGTATATATACTTTTTTTTTTTAATTTTCAAAATTCTTGAAGAATTACTTGTAAAAACAAGACGCAATAATGGTTTTCGTTTGATCTACAGTAAAATATGTCAAGTTATCTTTTATTTTACACAAAAAACTGATAAAAAGTCCTATAAACTGATAAACTCATAGTTAATTTGATAATTCAAGTCTTAAATATGTCCGTATTTTAAAAATAAATTAATTATCAAGAGCTGAGTGCTCCCGGGTTCGAATCCGGCTGGGAAAAATAAATTATTTGATCTGTTTAGAGCCATATATGAGACCTGAGGGATTTGCAGATCCTTCTGGGGATGACCCATGACATATAAATAGCTGCCTTAATTGGTGAAAACTGGCGATAGACGGCATGTCTCTACACACCCATTGGCTTTAGAAACAGTATTATCTGCCATGTACTGAAACCAACACAATGTTATGGGTCGTTGTGCTAAAACTTTTGTATAGCTAATTATCGAGTTGATTCGTAGTTTATTTTTATTCACTTTTAATTAATCAATATAAAAAATAAAGACAAGCGTTTTATTACTGCAAGAGAAAAAATCTACCAAATAGGCGTACAGTTTTGTAAAACAGTATAGCTTTCATAACCTGTATAAATCATAAGTAATGAAAATAAAATGTACAAGGAAAATAATGTTGATATTTCTTATTCGCATTCTTGCATTGAAATCATTTGTAAGACTATTTATAATGGTATCTGTTGAAATGTTTTGGTTGTCGATATGAGATGGGACAATTTCGGTCAATATTTGTGTATCCTATGTTTTTCTGACTTTATATAGGGTTCCTGACGAAAACTGGATTGGGAGTTACAGACTGTTAAGTTATTCACTTATATTTTAGATACTTTATGCTTGCCAGCTTGAATAATTTAATTACTTATTATGTTTTTTTTATAATTGTCATAAACATTTTAATGTTTTTAAAATTTAAATTTTTAAACCGGGTAGTTGGCGAAGTAATAATAGTTTTATGATTAAATATATAATTTTAATATAAATTTTATATAAGTTTAATGGAGTTGTATGTTGAACGTATTGGTGGTTGGGTGCTGTTTCATGTTTGGAGACTGTTTGGGCTGTTGATGGTTGGGATGTATTGCACCTTTTTCTTCGAGATGTGATTCACATAACCCTTTTTTTTTTTTTGTCTTGATAATGCCTGAATAGGCGAAACGTCGACTGGTAAGTGGGTGTATTACTGGATTTGAAACATAAGGCTTTGCATTGTGGTTTTTCCCGATTGCATTATAATAAATAATAGTGTTTCTTTTTGAGTTTTTGGCTCTATTTTATTGATATATATATATATATATATTTCTGGTAAATAATTTTCATTTTTTTTAATAATTAATTTTCTAGACACTATGGAAGATTTAAGGGTTTAACTGTTTAAAAGTAAGTTTATTTTATATTTTAAATCATCTAATTAAATCAATGTATTAAAATTATCGTTTAATAAACTAATAAATTAATTAATAAACCGATAAATTATTGTCGAATAAATAAATAATGTCACTTTGTTTTTCCTTTTGATTGATTGGTTGGTTCGATGATTGGGCCTATGGTGGCTACCAGGAAGCCAGACATTGCCAAGAGCTACTGCTCTTGAGTCCAGGATGGAGTTGTCGATATTCGGTGTTTTCGGCCCTTTTAGTATACTTTTCGTTCATTTATTTTATAATTTTATTTGTTTTAGACATAATTTTGCAATACAATAATACCCTCATATGATACGAATATAAGATTATTCATAAAAAAAGTATTGAATTGTGATTTTTTCTTTGTGGAAAACATTTAAAGAACTAAGTAGGGCGCTTTGTGATCTAAATTTCTGGAAAAAATAGGAAATTATGGATGCAAGAATTTCATAAATACTCCATTTTACAAGCCTCGTTTTATTTTTTATTTTTTTTGATCAAATTTTTGATCAAATTTGAATAACACTTTTAAATACCATGTTATTCTATTGTTCTCAAATTAATTTTTTTTTTAACAAATACGTTATTCTTTTTTCTTTTTTTTAATATTCTTTATTCGTCACTACTGCATACTAGTGCAGGATGAGTTGCGATATCAGCTGTATAAACTGTGTAGAGAATTGGGCCGAGGATACTGCCTTGAGGAACACCAGCAGATTGAGAAAAGAGGGATGAGTAGACATTATTTGATAGGATAATGAGAAAGTATGTATGAGGTAGAAATTTAGGGAGTTTGTAAAGCAATCCGGGGTGCCAGAATCGGTCGAAAGCCTGTATAACGTCAAGGAAGACCGCTGGACAATACAATCCACGTTCCAAAGCCGAGGAAACTACATCCACCACACGGTGACATTGCTGGATAGTGGAATGGGATGTTCCGAATCAAAACTGGTGATCTGGGATAATTTGGTTTGCATCCAGGATGGGGTATAATCGTTTCAGGATGAGTTTTACCAGGATTTTACCCATAGATGGTAAAAGTGAGATAAGACAGTAAGAGGAAGGGTATTCCGGTTTCATATTCCGTTTATATTCCGTTTTTCGGTATCATTTTTATGACGGTTAATTTCCAGAGATGAGGAAAATATGTAGTGCGTAGTATAGCATTATATATGTAGGTGAGGAATAGAATGGCTTTTCTAGGAAGATGTGGATCGTGATGAGGTCATTTACAGGAGTTTTTAAGAGAAGGTAATTTGTGAATAATATTAGATATTTCTGAAGGACGGAATGCTTTGGGAGGAAGGGTCATTTGAAGGGGATATTTAACTCCCTTTGTATATATTCATGACGAGATGGATTCATGATATCAGGATGTGGTTGAAAAGTTTTAGAAAGGAATTGACCAAATAACTTTATATTCATCAGATCTTATCCAGTCATTGGATTCATTAAGGAGTGGATGGTTAAATTCTTTGAAGTGAAGGATCTTTTTGATGGTCATCCATAATGATTTGTCAGTAGTCGTTAGATTTTCAGTTAGGTTCGTTAACTTTTGAATTTTCTAATTTCTGCTTTTTAGTTAGTTTGTAAATTTAGTATAGATAGATTTATCTGCTGGGTAACGAGTTCTGTGCCACTTCGATACTGCTCTGCGTTTCTCTCTTAATAATATGCGAATATGCTGTGGCAATTCAATCGGTTATGAACTATTAATTTTATGATTTAAGGTGTTATCACGTAAACTGTTTTTTATTGATGTAAGTTTTTCTATGGCTGTATCAATGTCTTGTTTTATCTTAAGTGAAATTTTTATGTCCAGTTTGTTCTCTAAATCATAACAGAAGTCGTCCCAGTTTACAAGTACTGTAATCAATCTAGGAAGGGAAGGCTTGGGATCGAAACTTGAATGTAATAAAAGGAGAACTGCGCTATGATCTATTAGTTTGGTCTCCAAGGATCTATTAGTTTGGCTGGTGGAAATCTAGGATGTGATAAATATGTCAAGGATGTCGGGACGTTTTTTGAGGGATGTAGGCCAATATGTGGGGTTATTTGATGCCAGGATGGAATAAATCTTTGTGGATGATACAGAAGACAGGATATTACCTCGGGAGTTGGATGTTTGGCAACGCCATCGTTGGTGTTCAGCGTTGTCGTCTCCTCCAGCAATGATGCGCGGACCAAGAGATTGGAATAAGGATTCAAGAAGGTTATAAGAAACAAAAATTCCAGGAGGACAGTATTCAGCTGAAATTGTGATATGGAAAGGACGAGTTGTTATGGTTACTGAGGTTGATTGGATAGCATCAGTTGGAATGGAAGGAATAAGGGAATGGAATAAGTTTTTATGAATGATAATGCAAGCTTCGGCATAAGAAGTATTGTATGGGTGGTCTGATCTATAAGTGACGTAGTCCCGTAAATAGAATTGTGTGCGGTGAATGAAGTGTGTTTCAGTGAGGAAAGCAATATCTATTTGGTTGTCATGTAGAAATATGTCAAGTTCGTCACGGTAATTGTACAGGCCATTAGCATTCCAGAACAATTGCTAGGGGCTTTATGCTCATCGTGGGTAATTAAGTGGAACTTAGGTAAGGATTCTCGTGAGTAGGTTGATGAGAGGCTTGATTGTCTATTGGAGATCTTTCAGGAAGGATGACAGGATAATATTTATGTCGGTGGGGTTTTGGATTTGGGCTGGATATGTGTCAGGAGTTTGATATGTACAATTGACAGGTAAAGGAGAGTTGGCTGGGGGTTGTACCCGAGGTAATATAAATTTTAAAAACATTTTTTGCCCCAACATTGCTATAATATTAAATTTTTAAAATCTTCATCATCTACTTATCCCCCATGGTCAGCTACAAGTTTTATGAAATGATTTGAGACTTTGAACTATGAGATAAGAAGAGAGTTAATATAATTTTTACTATTGTTTAAAATCCTTAGGCCTTAAAATATAAATGTGTAAATTAACAAGAACAACTCTTTAATTTTTTTAATCCAATTTGTATTATCATTTTAAGATATTTTATAAAGTTATATGAAAATAAATGAATAATTATTTTTAATCGACTAACGCAGGTACTCGCCTATGCAGATGACGTGGTGATTATTGGAAGGACATTACCTAGTATTAAGGACAACCTGCAAAGGCTCGAGTCGGAAGCAGAAAAATTAGGGTAATAATAAATGAGGAAAAAACGAAACTGATGGTGCTGAGAAGAGGAAGGCAAAATCAGCAATTTCACCGGCAACAACTCTACGTAATGGGAACACATGCCTTCGAGGTGGTGAACAGCTTCCAATAACTTGGATCAGTCATCAACGACAAACTAGATGAAACAGAAGAAATCAGAAGAAGAGTACGGGCTGGGAATCGGGCATACTTTGCCATTACCAGTTTGCTGAAAAGCAAAAATGTCGACCACAAAACTAAGATCACTCTCTATAAATCGTTAAATCGGCAAATAGTGACATGCTTGCGAGATATGGACCCTAAACAAGAAGGATGCACATCTAGTGGATAGATTCGAAAGGCCTATCCTCAGACGCATCGTAGGGCTCACCCAGGAAAACGGTGTATGGCGCATAAGAAAACACAGAGAATTATATGAACGCTATGATGACGATCTCCTCTTTTGCCCGGTTACAGAGGATGAAGTGGCTGGGTCACTTGTTGAGAATGGGAGAAGAATTAAATGTTAGAAGAGTGTACGAAAACTGCCCTGATGGAGTGAGGCGTTGAGGGAGACCCAGGGGCAGGTGGAAGGATAGCGTCCTGGGGGATCTCAAGAAACTGAGAATAAGTTCCTCGCATGCACAGGACCGAAGCGGATGGAGCTTGGAGATTGAGCAGGCCAAGGATCGCTTTAAGCATCTGTCGTGCCACTAAAAGAAAAAGAAGAAGAAGATATTAAATTAATGAAGAGATAGATCATGTGGGTAGGTTACTAGGTCAGTTTATCATTACTCTTAATTAAAATTGTTATTGAAGTTGAATCATTTTTGCATTATTGTTTTTTAAGTTTTAAAAGAATAGATGAATAAAGTTTACATATGAAGAATCAATAAATAATGAATTATGACTGGATAATGTTTTTTTCTTACTTTATTATATTTAAAATATTTAGTCCAGTGAAATATATCAAATAGAAATAATATGTTAGTTTAAATATACAATAAATTTCATTTAGATTAAATAATAAACCTGATAGGTTTTTCATGCCGATACCACCAATCTCTGCTTACAAAATTCCTTTACGTAATACTACCCATGCCCAGATTACTCTTAAGATAATCCTCCCACCTACGCCTCGGTCTATTCCTCAAACACTTGCCAGTCGGAACAGCGCTTATAATTTTAGGAATTCATTCGTTACTAAGCCCAGCAACTTTACAAGCCCATCTTAATCTTCGTCACGTTATCACTTATATATAAGAAGTTTTTATTTTTATTTGATGTTAAATGCTATGTATTAACCCTTATCATTAAAAGAAATGTTAATATTAAACTTACAGGAGATTTCTTTAATATAACATTAGTTTGCTTAAACATTATATATATATATATATATATATATATATATATATATATATATATATATATATATATAAAATATCTTTGTAATTAAATAAGGATCTTACAGATCTTGCAGAAAAAAAATCTGCTTATTTTAAAATATGAATATTTCACACAAAAAATGTTGACGTGTTGACTGACCAAGGAGTGGAGGAAGGTTGCGGGAACCTTGGACCAATCAGATGCGAGCATTCGAAGGTAGTAATCTAGCCTCCAGTAGACATAACATTTTTCAGTTTCTGTCTCGACATCGCCGGGTCAGGTCCGGACAGATTTTATTATAAGTTTCATTATTGTTTAAGTGATTGGAAATGTTTTTTATTTATTTATTTCTTTGAAGTGTATAATTTCATTTACGTCAATTTCATTGAATGCACTATGGCTTCCAAAGATTCTCTTGAGGTATTAAACAGTGCGTAATAAGGTAGTATTTAACGAATATTTTTATATAATTGCATGTGAAATCATAGTATTTTAAATTATAGATTTGAAATTAAAGAAATAAAGAACGGAATTACAGTTTTCTATTGTTTTACAAAGAGATTTAACCTCTTCACCGGAAATTACGTAGTGAGGTACTGTTTAGTACATAATTATTTTTTTTTTTGAATGTTAAAAAAATTGTTTTTAAATATAAGATTAGAAACTGACCATATAGATTTTTACAGTGATAAAATTGCGTTAATAGAGTTTGAAATTTTTTTATTCTTTGTGTTCTATCATAACAGTCGATATGCTGATATGTGCTGCCATCTAGCGAATTGTTTTATTACATTTAAAATGGATATCAACTTCTTATTGTTCCTTATTTATTTTAATTATGTTGGTTTTAATTAAAAGATTTCTATTCTGATGGTAATTTAGGATTATCATAACTAGAAATGTAATTAAACATATTGTTAATTATTTAAAGCTATTTTGGCGAAAATGCTTGTGATACATGAATATTTAGCTTTGTTATTAAAAGCTGTTACAAAGTACTAGTAATTATCTATAACCTATTAGGAAGGAAAAATGGAAAAGGTTTACAGTATATTGTATACAGTATTAAAACTATATACAACATTTTTCTTGGTTATGCTGATGAATATATACTGTTAGTCCAACATAAGGAAACTACAAAATTAAATAAAAGTTGTAAGAAAGCTGTAAAAGAGTCAGATCTCTAAGTAAATTAAGAAGAAACAAAATATACTCAAGTTAGTAGTTTTTCATTCCAAACGCGTCACAAGAAATGAAGCTTAGAACAATAATGAGGGAGATATTATGCGTTATTCGAAGTAATATCGATCTTCAATCATTCCAACGGTTCTAAATGCCAAAATCATTGTTATCAATTATAAATATAATTATGTATGAGAGGAAAATAGTTGACTGGATGATGCAATGGAGAATGGAGATAGTTGGGGGGTGCTGTCAAAAATACAATACCAAATAAGTACAAGACTTATATTTAATGTGTGCCGACGTTTCGACCTACCTTGTAGGCCATCTTCAGGGCTATGGGAGAGAAAACAAACAGAACAAAAAATATATAAAAAACGTTACAGTAACAAGAATATAGTAACATGTAATGCAGAAAAGTCACTTCCCAGTAGGAATTGGTCTCTAGGGAAGTTAGATCATCACTCCCTAAGGGGAAGGCCTACATAAATTAACAAGCAAAATATAATATTATAAAAGTTATAAATATTTTATATAGTATCTGTAGTAAAATTATTTTAATTTTTTATTATTTTAATAATTCCTGTTAATTTTTTGTAATAAAAGGCTTTATTCATTCATTCAATGTAGAAAAGTAAAATAGTGACGTAGGCACACATTAAATATAAGTCTTGTACTTATTCGGTGTTGTTTTTTTGACTGCACTCCCCAACTATCTCCATTCTCCATAAATATAATTAGTGTAATATATCATCGGTCGATCTACACTCTAAATATTTTATTATACAAATAATATTTCTCGACACTTTAAGGAATACGAGTATCTCGTATGTGACTAGAGATACTGCAGGGATGATGAAATTTCCGACTTTATCATTGTATTGAGATCCCAATACATTTGATCTCCGTAGGTCCCGGATGGGGCATTGAATACATAATACATAAACTTTTATATAAGGAAGATTGTATTGGTCAAAAGAGCCTGGGCAACCAACTTTTTTAATTCCAGAAGGCCCTTTCGCCAAGGGCTGTGGTTAGTTCAGATTAGGAGGAGGGATGGATAAAGCGATTTTGATAAGACAAAAATAGACTTTTAATGTTGTATTATTATTCTTTTAGTAAATTAACAATTTACTAAAATTGCCAATTTTCGTTGTTGTTTTGAAGAACTGAAATAATTATTTTAGTTGCGCTTTTCACACAGTTAGTTTTATCATTTTAAAAACAAAATTGTCGTAATTGTTAATTCATGTTTATTTACTTTTTTAATAAATTAAATTTAATGTCCTTCATAAGATTTGTATATATGTAAATATTCTTTAGTAGTTCTTCTGTCTTCCTTTAGATGTTTCTTTAAAAAAAAAGAAGTAGGATTTAACTAATAATTTATTTTAAACTGATCAATTAATTAAATTATAATTTAAATTACAAATTAAAATACATGTAAATTTTAAATGAATAAGAATAATTATTCTTAACTTATTTTCTCTTCTTTTATTTAAATTTTTACTAGGAGATAAACCATATTTTGTTTTATTGAATGAATTAAATAAATTATAGATTATCTATTTTTTTGATTGTCTATAACGTCGACTGCTGAGGTCATTAGGGACTGACTTCTCTTCTAAAATTTCTTGAATTAACTTCCTATATTTTAAGTGTATCAGCGTCTTTGTAGTTTATTATTTTCTTTAAACAGTAGGCACGTTCCAATATCCAAATTTTATTAATCTTGATACTTCTTACATTCAAACACATGCTTCACTGTAAGTTCTATATTTTAACAGTTTTGGCAGGTTGGAATGTTTAATATTTTAAATTATTAAATTCAAATTAAAAGGGTCCATTCTCTGCACAACTGATGTCCTAGAAACAGCACAGTCTCTTCCATGATCCTTACATGATACTGAAACCATGATCCTTCTTGGGTCCTAGTGGTACATTTTTTTTTTTATGAGTTATTATTCATCTATCAGGTTATTTGAATATTCGTTATTGTTTATAAGTTATTCGTCCACGATAATAAACCGATATTATATCGTCCATTGGTACTTCTTGGAGGAACGTACCAAGGTGGAAACTCGACATCGCCTAATCGTGCAATTACAACACCCACGCCGACTTCCATTTTTCCTAGCTAATTACCCGAGTAAATTACTTCCCTCCAGGCGGTGTCAAATTTCCTAAATCGTCGTTTAGTAATAATTTTTCATGCTTCAAGCCCTCAAGATAGGAATGGAGCGTACCTTTGAATTCACGAAACAAGGCCCTAGGAGTCATAATTCGCCCGTAATTCAACTGGAAATAAAGAGGTCATTTGGAACTTTATTTAGCCTTAAATTGTGCCGGACTTGGCCCCGTGGGTTTAACTGCCGAGCCTTTACATCCCTTTTAATTACTAATTGTAGTTTTCATCCCCGGACCTAGGGAGAACTTCGAATCTTTCTAGTTCTTAACAATTATCTCAACTCCTAATCCTAAATAAGTCAGGAATTCAAGTTGTTCAAGATGAGAATTCAGAAATATTGGTATGTCGGATGGAATATAAACTGATTTTTCATTTATATTCGCAGACATTTGACTAAACTATTCTGCTTGATGGGTGGCTCTGCTGGCTAAAGCGCTGAGTTGCCCTGTCGAAGGTCTCAAGTTCAATTCTAGCTGTGGCAAATAGTTTATTTATTTTTTTGGTGATGTATCATGAGGGATCTAGAAACTCTACCTGTATTGAAAATGTTGATGGTGAATGTCCAATATTCAAGGCAGGAAACTATCACTGCCAACGGTTAGTGCGAAGAATTGGAAAGGTTTCACGGAAAATTTGGTAAAAAATAACCTGCTCTGATTAACCGAAAAGGTCCTGAAACTAGAAAAGTTGAATAATACCGAAAAGATGAATATAGAGGTCCTTCCTTACCCACCATATTCTCCGGAATTTTCTCCTACTGATTTTTACTTTTTCATATGTTACAACCCAATAAAATCATTATACCGATTATCTTAGATAATCATTTACAAATAATTCGTTTCTGCTATTTAGATTTAACTTATATATGTTTATGTTAAGAACATGGAGTGGGGTGGCTGAGGGGTAAAGTACTGAGTTGCCGTGTCTCAGCTACCGGGTTCAAATCCGGCTGTAGCAGATGAATTATTTAATCTGTTCGGAACGTATCGTGAGGAATCTATGAACACTATAAAGTTGGTACCCTTACCGGGAGGAAAAATCTGGCGGTTGAGCGTGATCTCGGACAAATCACCTCCATGCGAAACCGTCGTCCTAAAACAGTATAGTCTCTACCACGTAATGAACCCAAGATCCTTCATGGGTTGTAGTGGTACATATTATTTTTATACTGCTCAAGCTCTTATTGTCTTTGGTGCCCTTTTCATAAATTCCCGCGTTATCGTGTAAAAATTAGTTTAGATACGATCGGTCTTTTTGAAATAATTGTGATTCTGCAGAGCTTTTAAAACATGATTTATATTACATAAATATATTTGTTGATATGCTGTCAATTTTCTATTTAGTTTATATATCCTTTACTGTATTAACAAGTTTTGAGTAATGTAATATACTATCGGCGTTGCCTAGCAACGGATAGACGAAATAGTTTTTGTTTACCCTGTTGTCGTGCTCGATCAATGAATTTATAAATATTTGGGATGAAATCTCTAATTTATAAATAATTTTAAAAATTGGAATATGACAAAGCCACTGTTTATATCTATTTTCTTAAAGCCACTACACAAAATATAGCACTATTTTCGAATTTCAACTTCTCGATCGATTTAAAAAAAAAAAAAAATCTACATATTATTCTATTATTTCGATTTTAGCATTGTTATTTTAATACAGTGAATGCAATGAAATAAGATTAAGATACATTTCTTATGAACTATAATTTTTTATATTAAAAAAGAAAACCGGTACCACTACAACAAGTGAACGGATTTGGAGTTCAGTACATGGTAAAGGGTGTACTGTTTCATGGACAACGGTTCGGCAAGGAGGTGACTTGTCCTAGGTCACACTCAACCGCCAGATTTTTCCCCCATATTTCGGGCACCCTATTTTTATAATATTTTATAGAGGCTCGGTGAACCCCAGGAGGGTCCTAGATCCTATATGATCCATCTCCCACCGCAAACATCTCTCCGCTTCCCAATTTTTTTAGTTTTTTGTTAATCTATAAAATATATATATTTTTTTTTAAATTTATTTATTGATATCTACAACTGTATTACAATAATACAACAAGTAAATAGGCTAAGTGATATATAATTACATGATAATGAAATGTAGAGAAACTACCCACTGGTAGTACTCAAATCAAAGTTCAAGTAAGGAGGTCACGAGGCCATCATCTTTTCAGACGCCTCGGAGGATTATCGGGAATTGAAGAGGAAGCTAGGTTTGAAACTAGAGGGTTTGAGTGGTAATGAAGTCTGTTATGAAAGGATAGATACCGGGTTCGGGCCAAATCAGCAACAAAAGGGACATTAAGGTCGTTATGGATGAGTTTATTCTTAACAAAATAAGGAGCATTGAGGATTTTACGAAGGATTTTGGACTGTAAGGATTGGATACGAGAGGAATTCGATGGCTTAGTGGAGCCCCAAAGCTCTACTCCGTAAGTCCAAATAGGTCGTATGATGGTCATGTAGATGAATCTTTTGTAGTTAATTGGGAGCTTAGAACGTTTGTCCAGTAAGTGTTGAAGTAGCCTGAAACGTCGTACGGATTCTTGTCTTTTCAGTCTTGTATGAGGATTCCAGGTTAATCGTTTGTCAAGGTGCAACCCTAAGTATCGGATCTGTTCTACAGGCACCAGAAGGATATTATTAAAGGATACTGTAGGGCAGGAAGTCATTGGTTTACGACGTAAGGTAAAAGTGATTTGATGCGATTTTTGAGAATTTATTTTAATTCTCCAGTTTTGACACCATTCTTCAAGATCAGTGATATGGGATTGGAGGCTTTGGGGTGCAATAACTGGATTAGTGTTG
Source organism: Arma custos (assembly GCA_037127475.1). NCBI lineage: Eukaryota > Metazoa > Arthropoda > Insecta > Hemiptera > Pentatomidae > Arma > Arma custos. The sequence goes on from CM073761.1 coordinate 44,447,929, forward strand.
ACTGATAATACACATGTATCATCAGCATTAAAATTAAATTAAATTAAAAAAACATTTCATTATTTTATTTAACTTAAAACACTCAATATATAAAAAATAATACTATTGTACAGATATTTTACAGGCTCAATAGGGGAGTACATATTAAGTACTGAACTGGACCTAAATTTCAACAATAATATCGGGCTGTACTAAAATGTTAAGTTCCTACTCTTGTAAAATTAAATGAATAGTTGTATAATTTAAACAAATAATCTGAGAATAATAAATAAAAATAAGCAGGCCTGGTATCAAAAACGCCTGTGGTATGTCATGCATACTAACCCGCACAACTCATCTGACGAGCTCGTTCATTTTAATATGGTTGAATACAATATAGCTGTTTAATGTACAAATCAATTTTTTTTTTTAATAATCTATAATACAGAACAGAGTATAATTTTTTGTTTATTGCAAAGGATTAAGCGGTGTATTTTATTATATATATATTTTTTTTAAATGTAAATCATTCACGAGATGAATAGATTTTTATTAATGCCGATCATATATACACAGTTATATGATCTTACAAATAATAGCATATTATGGATGAGCCTTTTACATATATATTTTTATTATCACAAATGCACTAATTTCATAAAAAGATGTTTTTGAATTTTAGGAGTTTAATAAAATAGTATTCATAGGCGGTTGATGTGTACCGAAATAAAAAAATAAAAGCCAGAGAAAAATAATTTATATATTTTTTTAATATATCAGCTTTATAATGCAATATTTATTTGTGTATAATATCGTATCTTTAGTTAGTATTATCCTGAGACTGTAACCGTTTTTTGAATACCCCAGAAATGAAATGAAATAATTTTCGCACAGTTTTATTTAATGAGCGGATTAAGTAATTAACTAATATTATTAATTTTTATAGATTAATTTTTTGATATTTACAACTATAATAATATTACAACAAGTAAATCTAAATGAAAAATATGTCAAGAAAAAAAAACACTTGTGGAGAAACTACCCTTCGTTAGCACTCCAATAAAGTTTTATAGTAGAAGGCCTCGAGGTATTATTAATTTAAAACTATTTTGCATTTTACAATAAATTCAAGTAGTTCGAAATCGTGAAATTTTGAGGTATAATTTTGAATCTGCCATTTGTCTAATCACGGCAGACAATGCTAATTCTGTTTTGTTTTCTTATCAAATAAGTTTGTAGTCAAATATTCAATTCTTCTGAAATTAATTAATTTGATTGTCAAACATTTTTGAAATTTAGTCTTTCATGGATAATAGTAGTATTGGAATGAAAAATTGCTTCAATAACAACATTTGCTATAAAGAATCACTCTCTCACTCTCCCTCACCCTCTCACCCTCACCAATTTAAATCAACCTACCTATTGGTTATGCGAGTACTACAGTTGATACTTTCTCACCTTTATCTCATGATTTTACGAATCTTTCATTTCATTTACTTGTTTTATAATTATTATAATACATTTGTAAATGTCAATAAATAAATTTTAATAGTAATAAGGCTTAGCCAATCCGAAGGCTCGACGCCGATACGATATCATTGCATACAAACTTCCATCCAAGAATTATCCAAAGACAAATCACTCTAAACGCTATCCTCCCACCTACACTTCGGTCTACCCCTCAAGCGCTTCCCAGTCGGCACAGCACTTATTGGCCTTAATACATTCCTTACTAAGCCCAGCAACTTTACATCCCCATCTTAATTTTCCTGATTATATTAACGAAAAAAGAGATTTACATATTTTAAAAAAAAATTAATACCTATGTTTAAAGGTTATAAACCCATGGATATATTTATGATGGTATGTGCATTTTCGTATAAATCCCTCACATATATATTTTTTTTTCATAACAGTTTTTATCACGGCTCCATTTATTAAATTCTTCTCCCCACCTCACTAATATTCCCAGGAGCACATGCATGCAGCATCTCACCGAACAGCAGCTTTTGACAGAGATTTCCTTATCCGATCCTCTGCCTTTGGAACTCTATTCCTTCGTCCAAAGACTCCAATAATCTTCCAGCCTTCAAATCCCGTATATTAATCTCTCTAAAAAAATTCATATCCCGTACAGTTCCCTAAAAATCAGAAATAGTAGGATCAGTTCTGAGTTAAAATTCTCTCGTTCGATGAATGAATGATGTTTTTTTGATGTACACTAGTGTGTGTGTGTGTGTGATTATGTGTGTATATATAGAATAGAATAGAATAGAAAAGTAACTTTATTCTGGGACTATGTCCCTGTAGAATAACAGATATGAACAAAAATGAAACATAAGACTAAATGTTACAAATCATAAAGCGTGTAAAAAGTGACAACAAAGAATTTAAAAAGAAATGTTTAAACACAAATAATAATAAGTAAATAAACAGTACAAATCTTGACAAGATATTAAGCAATTAAAGATAATAGATAAATCCATAGCTTTTGTTAAATGCATGAGCTAACAATAATTTCTTTACATGATGTACACTTTCTTAAAAAAACAAAATCAAAAGAAATAAATAACACAATGAATTATTCTATACATTACAATCTAAGGAAATGTCTAACCTGGCGTAGAGAGTATATTTTTGGGAACTTAGTTTAAGATGAAGCTAATTAATCGCTGGCTCATTAATGTTCAATCCCCTTTGGTCAAATTATTACCTTCCGCTTCCCTCCTCCCCCCCCCCCAGACCAATAAAATACGCCAAGATGCTAATTTAGGGATGAGATAACCTGGGGCCTCGCAACCTTTGATCGGGAGTTAGGCGAGGAGATGGATGCGACATTAACTGAATTGAGCTCTCTCCCCTAATCGGCTCTCTCATGCCCTATGGCTAAATGTTTTCGCTAACCACTAAATTATCCACGCGGGGGATCCGATGGATGTTCTTCTCCCCACCCAATTCCCCCTCCCCCACACCGCTAACGATAACTGCAAATTGAATGTTGAATGATTCGCGGTATTATATTGAGGGGAGTATGAGTAGCTCTGTGTGTAGGGCACTGAGTTGTTTTCTTTAAGACCCCGGGTTCGAATTCGACTGTGGCAGATAATTATTAAATTCGTTAACAGAAACAGAAGATGCTCACCCAGCTTCAATAAAGAAAAAACCTGTACGACTACAACCCGTGAAGAATCTGGAGTTCAGTAAATTGTAGAGACTATAGAGTTTCTTGGACAATGGTCCCAGATCACGCATCCACATGGTTTACCCAACTTATAGTTTTAGGTTTAGTAGATATTTGTTGTAAAGGCGAGGGGGTGTGGTAGTATATCGATTCGTTTGTAATATATATATATATATATATATATATATATATATATATATATATATATATATATATTTTTTTTTTTTTTTTTTTTATTTACCTATTGTTCTTTTAAATGTTAAATATTCTTATTCTGTAGATGAAAGATTTGACTTGGCCGGGATTTGAACCCGGGTCACCCACATCTCTATTGCAGTGCTCTAACCACTGAGCTACCAAGACTCCTACCCAAGCCAGACCATCGAAAGAAATATAAATAAAAAATATTTATATATAAATATAAATTGACGTAAGTCAACGAGATCCTAATTTAAGTAATGTTCAATGAACATTCTTCCCCGTGTATACATCGCCAAAATTGCGAGAACACGGGGATACAGGATCGGTGAAGAGAATGGATTTGTCTGGCTTGGATACGAGCACACAATCAAGAATACTAAATTGAAACTTTATATATTAAATATACACAAATTTAAATTAAAATGTTAATTTTTTCAAATTTTTACATCTCTACCTTCAAAACTACCTACATATTTCTTCTGTATTTATTCTTTGACATTCATATTTTGTATCTTTTTTCATACATTTTGCTTATGTAACCTCTAGGAGTCTATTATTATACATTTTATATTATATCTGTAATGAAACTAGGTTTTCCATACCTTTATATCTCACCTATTTATATTTATACTTTTTCATTTTGTATCTTTCGGTTTACCTTCTCATTTTACGTTCTCTTTGTATTTTGTTTACATTATCACCCTTCTGTACATTTATTCTGTATTTTTTTATTCATTATCCTTAATTATATATCCATCACTTTTTTTACTTTTCTATTACTCGATATGTTATTATATTCTTGGTATTGTAATGGTTTTTAATATTTTTTTTGTTTGTTTTTTCTCTCATAGCACTGAAAATGACCTACAAAGTAGTTCGAAACGTCGGCACAAATAAAAAATTTGTCTTGACTTATTTGGTGTTTTTTTTTACTGCACCCACCAACTATCTCCATCCTCCGAAATAATTTATAATATTATTGTTTAAACAAATTTAATAAAAATCATGACATTATCGTAAAATATTAAATAAGACTTAAAGAGGAAATGTTATAAATAAATGATGAAACCGGTCATTTTGACCGGTTCGTAGTTCTAGTGTTAAATGCCCAAAATAATACTCCTGGTATTTCTATATATATATATATATATATACATACATACATACATAAATACATGCATGCATTCATACATACATATTCTGACCAAAGGGAGCCATAGAGTCCCCTTCGTCTCTAATAAAACTACAGAGAAAGAAAACGAGCTCTCTATATTTTCCCTTAAAGGAGTTGAATGAAAAGAAGGAAAAAATTCCCCGTTGAAATAATTAAGAAAAAACATCTTTTGCTAACGCCCTAACTCCCGAGGAACAACTAGTTTTATAATTAAGAGAAGGGAAGTCTTTTATGTGCGGGATAATTTGAATTTCCCTTTCTTAATATCCAGCCTGTAGGAGAGTCCAAAGAATGACTCATTTGTCTTGGTTCACAAAAAAGAAAGACCAACTTTAATTTTTTTTAAGTCACGATGATCCAATGAATAAAGCAGTCCTTTCCTTTTGATTTTTTATGTTCGTTTGTAATTAATTTTCATTGATAATTCGCTCCTCGATAAGTAAAGTACTGCAGTTGCAGGCACAAACATCGATCCCAACAATAAAAAATTGTGAGATGAAAATTATATGTTCTGAATTTTTTATTTTTATTTTTTGTTGTTAGGTTCACCCAACTTTGGGGTATTTCTCTTCATCCTATATTGTCTTCTATTCCTCCATTCATCAGATATTTCGATCGACAGCATCGTTCTCCCTCAAACATCATCTTCTAGTCTCCGATTATGCTCTTGGCAGTTGTATCTCTTAAGAATTCCCCCCCTAACCCCGAGTTCTTTCATACCCCTCTCTGCTTCCTTAAATCATTTTTTTTATTTTTTATTTCTTAGCAATTCAAATATTCTTTTCGTTTACCTACTTGCATTCATTCACAGGTTATATGCATAGAAATTTATCGTTCTTAAAAGGGATAAAAGGTATATTACTGTTCTAGAAATTGTTTTTTCATACAAGCCTGAAAAGACAAGAAACTGCTCGACGTTTTCGCCTACTTCATCATTTACTGGACAAACACTCTAAGCTCCCAATTAATTACAAAAGACTCATTTACATGACAGTTATCAGACCTATTTGGACATACGGAGTTGAGCTTTGGGGCTCTACTAAACCATCCAATTCATCTCGTATCCAATCCTTACAATCCAAAATCGTTCGTAACATCCTCAATGCTCCTTATTATGTCTCAAACAAACTCATCCATCATGATCTTAATATCCCATATGTTGCTGATTTGGCCCAAACTAGATACCTATCCTTCCATGTCAAGCTCCGTACACATTTGAATCCGCTAGTCTCTCAACTTGCTTCCTATACTATTCCTGATAACCCTCCGAGGCGTCTGAAAAGAAGATATCCTCGATACCTTCTACTATAGAACTTTATAGGAGTGCTACTACCGATGGGTAGTTTCTGCACAAGTGTTTTTTTCTCATGTCATTTGTCCATATTAGAAGATTTACTTGTTGTAATGTTATTACAGTTGTAAATATCTAAAAAAAATAATCTAAAAAAAAAATATTTTTTGCTTTCAAGAGACCAGACACCTTAGACCACATTCACATTGCTACGAATTATTCATTCGGTAGACACTCGAGTTTATGGACGCCTAGTTCCATGCACTATCTTCCTTTTGAATCTCTGGGCTGTCAAAAAAACAAGGTGATTAACTTTGACACGCTTTTATCAATGTTATGTTGGCGTCCAAGTCGTTTACCAAGGTTTAGGGCTACTATGCTAAGCCTAACACCTTTACTAACCCATCTCAACCTTCACTACGCTTTCATTTTAATTATACCAACCTGGTACATAATCAGTAATTACGTCTCTTATAAAATCCTAAATACTTCAATAGGCTTACCAGTTTTCTAGCAGTAAACACAATGCAATACCGTATTTTCAAATATCTTAAGACGTTGTTTATCTTTTGAGGCTAAATGTCTGTCAAAGATCTATTACTGTCAAATATATCAGGGGTTCCCAAACATTTTTGTACTACGTCCCCTCCTGTTGAAATGAAAGCCCCCCATGACACCCTTTAAAAAACAAATACAACCATTACATTGAAAACAAAACATTTATTTTACAGTAACAGTACTACAGCATTAAACCGTCGAGTATTTAATGCAATGATTTATATGTGATTCACTATTTTAATATAAATTTTTATTTTATTTTCTACTGGTCTCGCGCCCTCCAGTTTGGGAACCCCAGGCTAATAAGATCCTTATTTGTTTTGTCTTAATTAGTTGTATTTTTTTTATTACCTAATAAAAGCAATAAATTAGATCAATTCTTAATTAAAATCATTAATTAAAATCAACGTAAAGGGGAATTTATTACATCAAATCCGATTTGATTACGTGATTCCCTTCTACAGTAAAATAAGAACAGCAATAAAGATTTTACGGGTACCAGTGAATTGATTTAAGGCGAAGAGTTCATAAAGAAGTAATATAACAAATTGAACACTCAAGTGCATATTAAAGTCTGTAAAATTACTCTATAAGATTGCTAATTATGCGAGTGTATCTTGGTTAATTAATATATGTATTTAAAGTTAATTTAAATTCGTTCAGAGTACTCAATCGAATGTGACTTAATAAAGGTTTGAAGACCAAGATTTTGCTGGAAGTTCTTACGACTTCAACTCCGCTAGATTAAACTTGGCTAGGAAAGTGAAGTCTGTTTTAATAATGCTAATAATTAAAATACTTAGTTAATTAGAAATATTTCGGATGGAAAGGAAGTCGCCTCACCTTCCAAAACTGTAGTCCAGGCATAAGAGTACTCGTCTTTGTATGAGACTCAAACTGCACGCCTATGTTAGGTTTTCCTAGTACTTATTTAAACTTTGCTACATGTTTTTTAAATATTTTCAATAATCATTGATTAAGAAAGATATATTAATTAATTAATTAAAATACTAATCTCGGCCTTTGATCCCTTCAATTATATTGACTGGTGCGCGTTTCCAATTCGCTTTGTGTTAACTCCTAATACTTCATTAAGCTAATCCTTTTGTGGAACCGAATACTGAGTACAATACCTTATTTTCAAATATATTCAGGCGTTATTCATCCTTCAAAGTTAGATACCAAGCCATACAACTTTGAAAGCCAATGTAATTGGCAATTATTTGGTATCTATTCCGCAGGTTGTCACTTCGAGTTGCGCTACAATAATATTTTCCAGAAACACAATTAATCGTGAGTTTTAATATAGAAAAGAAAATTTAATTATTACGGGAAATGAGTAGATTTTGGTAATAATTTTATCAAGAAATTAATTTTTCAACTAACATTTCGAAGTTAACATTGATGATGATATATATATGTTTGTTGATACGTCTATTTCTAGATGAAATGATTACCCAAGTATACACATTTCCCATAATTATACTCTATTCTTTATAATAAAGCTCGTGATAACTTGTATTTTCAATAAATATTAAAAGAGGAACGAGTGGAGAGTTAATAATTGTTATGACTCAACTCGAAGCGACAACCTGCGGAACGAACTTTTTTTTATCAATGAGTTATTCAATCATTCAAATCTGTGGTGGGCAAATTATTTAAACTGTTAACAGCCGCAGAATGGCCATGTGAAATTTGGAGACGCTGCATCGGCTCACCCAGCCTATGTAATGTGGTTATCCTAGGAACAGTACGGTTTTGTAAATTGTTTCGAGTTTCCATGGAATCGTTAGTGCATTGTTTCCGCGATGCCCTGAAGCAATAATATGCCTATAGAGGGAATTATCGGACATCTATAAATTGGAAACTAAAACCGTTGGACGTGATAGAGATATCCCTGACGCTAATGATGGCCGAAGACGTAGAACACGAGAGTGCGGCCAGTCCTGAATGACAACCGCGGGGAACCTTGACAGGCTGTAATTGTCAGGCCAGCTGTCCACCTCATCATTAGGGATACGCCCTTGTTCCAACTATGTCCAGGGCGAGGTGATTGTGGCTAGAAGGGGATAGGCTTCCACAAACAATTGGTGAGAGAAAAAAAAAATCCCATTTTACAAGAACTCGAACCCCTAACATAATAATAACAATTACGCAATCTATACTACGGAGTCGCTGAACGATTCTGTTGGCCAGCAAGAAGTTAAACAAATTAAACAACAAAATTACGGGTTCAATACTACCTCGTATCTAATACCATGATGCCATAAGACTTAGTCTGGAGAATCAATATTTTAATCCATTTATTGAACTTTACAACAGTGAAATAATAATTCATTAAGTAAAAAAGAGAGTAGACAAAAATATTTATCCTGGGGCAATGCTCCTTACCAGGAACATTCTTATCAAAGCTCTACTCCGTAAGTCCAGATACACCTTTTAATAGTCATGCATATTAATCTTTTATAATTAATTGGGAGCTTTAGTAAGTGTTGAAGTAGCCTGAAACAGTGAGAAAATTAGAGAATAAAAAATAATTAGACAATTTCATTCCACATGTTGCCCGAGAAATTTGTTTTAATGTCTAGTGGTGTTTTATAGCACTATTATGATATTGATACGTTAGTGATTAATTCGAATCTTTAAAAATTTCACGGAAAATATTTTAAAAAGTAGAATACTCATTTCAAAATACATATTCATTGCAAAATATCCAGTTATTGTGTATTTTTAAAAACCAGTACCACTAAACCCTTGAAGGTCTGAGATTCAGTAAATGGCAGAGTCTGAGAAGGGATATGCAGGGAGGTGATTTTTCTGAGATTAAGATCAACGGCCAGATTTTCCCCGTTATTTTGGTTACCGACTTTATAGAGGCTGGGTGAACCCCAGGAGGATCCCACATCCCATAGGATCCTTCTCCGGCCGCTAATAGATTCAATAAAAATCTTGCCAGCGAGCTGAATTTTAACCCAGCACATTCGGCACTGCAACGAACATTAATGGCTATGTCGACCAACAGATATCAGTGATTTTTTATTTTTCTTCTTCGAGAAAAAAAAAGTGTCGATTGGTATTCTAATGTACAATCGATCTTGTGTTTTAAAGTCATGTCATAATTTTATCTGTAAATAAAAATATTTTTTAAAACTGTATTTATTGACATTTACAACAGTATTATTATAATAATAAAATGAGTAAATTAAGTTAAATACGTATAATGGCATGAGATAAAGGCAAGTTGAGAAAGTACCCAGTGGTAGTACTCAAATGACAAATTAAACTTAAAAGGTCACGAGGCCATCTTCTTTGCAGACGCCTCGGGGGCTTGTTAGGAATTAAAGACGTTAGGTTTAAAACTAGTTGGCTCAAGAGGGAATAAATTTAGTCATGAAAGGATCGATGTCTGGTTCGGGCCAAATCAGCATCATATAGGACATTATGGATGACCTTATTCGTAACAAAGTAAGGAATATTGAGGATTTTACGATGGATTGGATATGAGAGAAATCCGATGGCATTATAGAGACCCAAAGCGCTGCTTCGTAAGTACAAACGCGTCTTATAATATTCATGAATTTTTTAATTAATTGGGAGCTTAGAGCGTTTGTCTAGCAAGTAATGAAGTAGTCTGAAACGGGGGGCAACATTAAAAAATAATTAGAAAATTTCATTCCTCATGTCCGCGGTTGCCCATTTCGGCAGTAGAGGTTCTATACAAATTGGGTATCGTAGTATACAGATTTTAGTGTATTGATTCGATTATGATTAGCTCGAATCCTTCAAGACCTCACGGAAAATATTAGAAAAAGTATAACACTCATTATATATTTCAAAATATAATATATTTTAAATATGTATTCATTGTGTCACACTTATGTATTTATAAAAACCCGTACAAATACAGCATCTGAAGGTCTGAGGTTCAGTAAATGAGTCTGTACTGTTAGAGACAACGGTTATGAAGGGAGGTGATTTGTTCGAGATCAAGATCAACCACCAGATTTTTCCCCCCAATTAAAGGTACCATCTTTATAGATGTTGAGCTAGCCTAAGGAGGGTCTTCTGTTAAATCATGATACATCTTTTACGTCATAACTCCTCAACAGAGGCCTTACGAAATGTAAGATTAATCAATCTTATCTGTGGCGCCTGTATAAGAGGAAAATAACTTGAGAAAAATACACACTACCTATTTTTTTTTTCAGGACCATCTGTTTGTGTACAAGTGAAGCAAAAAGCAATAACAATAAATTAAGTTAGCGATTTGTTCGTGGGTGGGAGGAATCCCATTCTGATGAATGAGGCGAAATCAACACCAAGTTGATGTTGATAGTGTTAATGAACTGATGCTTTTCTAATTGTCTTTGCCTCGGAGGTTCCCCTTACTGTACAAATGTTTATCCTGATCGTTTATGGTAAGGGAATTACGGTGGTAATATTTCAAGCGGCAATTAACTGCAATGTATCACTTAATTAATTTGTAATGACATATACTTATAGACTTAATAAATTATATCGTTAACTTTAATCATTTTATTTACTATCCTCTGAAGCGTCTTAAAAGAAGATGGTCTCGTGACTTTCTAAATTTAATTTGTTATTTGAATATTGCCTGGAGTATCTTCTCAACTTAAGTATCACATTCCATTATGAATCATTCATTCTATTTCCCTGGTATTATTATTATTTAATGACATTGTAAATTTCAATAAATACAGTTTAAAAGAATATTCTATAATAACCTGACTTTAATTAAAATATATATATATACTTCTTTCTCGCTCTCTCTCAGGTAATTTTGTGAATTTATTTTTATAAGTTCCTGGCTAGAAATATCATTTTTTAAATTAAATAAAATAGAGCCAAAAACTCACAAAGAAACACTATTATTTATAATGATGCAATTGGGAAAAACCAAAATGCAAAGCCTTATGTTTAAAATTTCTCCAGTAATATACCCACTTACCGGTCGACGTTTCGCCTATTCAGGCAGTATCAAGACTACTCGTTGGGATATATTGCACCTTTTCTTCGAGGTGTGATTCACATAACCTTTTTTTGTTTTTGTGTCTTGATAATGCCTGAATAGGCGAAACGTCGACCGGTAAGTGGGTGTATTACTGGAAAAATTTGAAACATAAGGCTTTGCATTGTAGTTTTTCCCAATCGCATTGCCCACGACTTCGTCCGCGTTGATTTTAAATAAAAACTTATGTTGAGTTTGAACGGAGAGTGAATTTTGAATTCCATAAATTAACTCCATGTTATAAACAATGACTTAAAGCATTTGTGAATTCAGCCAGCCTACCAATGCTTAACACATTGTTGATAGATTTTAATAAACTGTCCTATTGAATATTAAATGGCATAATTTCAGAGCTATCGATAAGTTTTCTATTGAAATCCACTATGCACTATAGAAAACTGTAATATCTCACGTTCACCTGCTCTGTAGAAAACCTAGGCATCACCATCGACCAAAACCTTTACTGGAAAACCCACATCGCCCAGATATCCCGACGGTCAATAAGTTCCCTGAAGTTATTCCATCGTTCTCGACATCTCCTTACACAATATTCCCGTATCTTCTCTCATCTTCTCCCACTTTGACTATTGTAGCGTGGTATATGGAGGCCTTTCTAAAGTGCTTGAAGACAGACTAAAGAGAATAATGAATTGCTCCCTAAGATTTGTGCTTGGTACTCCGAGGCGATCGCGCGTGTCCCACCTTTATGATGAGTTGAAGTGGCTCTTCCCTCCCTTCCGAAGACAATATTTCCTCTGTTCATTCTTATACCAATCCATTCACTCTCAACACCCTTCATATATCTACAGTCTCATCCAATTCAAATCCTCACTTTAATACCATAAAACGAGATCCCGCCTTTCCGATCTCTACATTCCTTCCTACAGAACTAGGGTACCTTCACGTTCCTTTCTCGCCCGCTCCACCAAACTGTGGAACTCCATCCCTCCTAATATCCGTCATAGTCCCTCACTATCGTCATTTAAATCCTCGTTTCTCCAACATCTAACTTTCCAAAAAGATGCTCTCTAAGCAGGTTAGTCATTTGCTTAGATTTTAATGTATAGAAATTCATTGTGCTATTTACTTCTTTTAATTTTGTCTTTTAAGAAGCTGTACATCATGTAAAGAATTTATTGCATGCTAGCTCATGCATTTAACAAAAGCTATGGATTTTCAGTTCTCTTTATTTGCTTAATATCTTGTCAAGATTTGTACTGTTTATTTACTTTTTATTATTTTTGTTTAAATAGTTCTTTTTAAATTGTTTTTTGTCATTTTTTACACGCTTTATGATTTGTAACACTTAGCCTTCTGCCCAGATAAACATTATATTTCTTTTATTGTTCATATTTGTTATTCTAAAGGGGCTTAGTCCCAGAACAAAGTTACTTTTCTATTCTATTTTATTCTATTCTATCTCGGGATTTTCCAAAATCTTGAGTACAATTATTATTACGTTAAAATGTAAAGCCTGCTGTTACGATGTTACGATGTTAAGGATGTTACGATTTCCCGTATTTTAGACTTTTAGGGGTTGATATTCAAAAATTAATAAAAGAAAACGTAATTCTTTATTTTTATTGTAGAAGATATATCTAAAATTTCATGGTGCTCGCTTTAAAAATGGCGTTTAATTATTACAAATGTTTCATCAATTATAATAAATGTTGTCACTCTCTTCACCCCCTTAGGAGATGAATTTTCAAAAATCCTTTCATATTGAGCATTGGCCTTTTAAATGTACCTACTGTCCAAATTTCAGGTCGGTTGCTTATGCTGTTTTGGCTCTGTGATAAATATATATATGAGGGATCTTTGGATTCAGTACATGTGTAGAAACTGTACTGTTTCTTGGACAACGGTTGAGTAGGGAGGTGATTTGAACGAATCCAGGGTCTACCGCCACGCTTTCTCGCAATTAAGATTACCCACTTTATATAGTCCTAGGTGAGCCCGGGGAGGGTCTTCAGTTTCTAGAGGGTCCATCCGAGGCTGTTATCAGATTAAAGAATTTGTCACAGGTGTGTTTGAAGCCGTGGCCTTCAGCATAGAAACTAATCACTCTACACACTGAGTCCCCCTGCTCTATACGTATATATCACAATTCATCAACATGTATAAGGCAAAACTACTTTAAATCTATGCTTCCCTTCCCCAGTTTGAGTATTCTTGATGATGGTGAATGTTTCTGTAATTTATTTATATATTTTTTTCTTGTAACTATCCAACCATATTTTACAACTTATACAACTGTTCATTTAATTTTACCACTGATTACTCAAATTTTAATACTGCAATTACATGTATTCCCTAGTTCAGATGTTCCACGCTGTGCTACTCCATACATGGTGTGATTTCAGTGACGCTCTGATATTTTCAAATGTTTAAAGCAGCCGTTGTCTCTTGCTTCGGTTTTTAGGGTCTTTTATATTCAAGTCAAATGCTTGTTATGATTAAACAAAACTGTGTAAAATCTGGGAAGCCGGCTTAATCGGGAAACTTAGTTTAAAAAAAAATTGGAAAACTTCATGGTCCTGTAAAAGTTTAAGTAACTTTGTGATGTAATGTCAGTAAAATTAAGATTTTAATTTTCACTTTGTGTTTCTATAATCACTTTAGAGTTTAGTGTTACGATATAACTTGGTTAGAAAAATGTTTTATAATGATCATAAGATTTCACTCTAAACGGGAAAGAAGAACTGAAAATATTCGATGTGTTTATTCTGTGTAAATTTGAAAACACTACATTTATCTTTTCACATTATTTTTTTATTATTTGGAACTTTGCAAGAGTATTTAATTATAGTTTAGGTTCAAATTCTTAAAAAAAATTAACAAAATTTTAATAATTAGTTATTGGGCCTTTTTCGTTTAATCCCCGCATCTATTTTTATATTCAAAATAAAGCACATTTTAAGGGAAAAATGACTACATTTAATAACATTTATTCTAAATACCAAAATGTATTTATGTGATTTATAAAAACCTCAAAAAGAGTTTGTTTATATAATTGTTATATATTGTTATATATAATAATTGTCTGTAAATAAAAAAAAAACCAATGAAGGGTCTTGAGCTCAGTACAAGGCAGAGACTGTAATGACAACGGTTTTGCAGGTTTAAAAAAATATATATGTATATTTCTTTAACCTACAAAATTATGATTTTTATATATATTTATTATTCTTTTGATGGTGACTATTTTTAAATATTTTTATTTTGAAGAGAAAAGATTTTTGTTGGCCAGAATTCGAGCCCGGGTCTTCCGCATCTCTAGCGCGGTGCTCTAACCATCTGAGCTACCAAGGCTCGTATCCAAGCTAGACAAGTCCATTCTCTTCACCGATCCTATATCCCCGTGTTCTCGCAATATTTGCGATGTATACACGGGGAATAATGTACATTGAACATTACTTTAATTAGGATCTCTTTGACTTACTTCAATTTACATTTATAAATATTTTTTATTTATAGTTCTTTTGGTGGTCTGGCTCGGATACGAGCCTTAGTAGCTCAGTGGTTAGAGCACCGCGCTAGAGATGCGGGCGATCCGGGTTCGAATCCCGGCCAAGCCAAATCTTTTCTCTTCAAAATAAAAATATTTAAAAATAATCACCATAATAAGATTTTTATAGCACTATGGTTTAATATTATACCTTCATGTTTTCTTTTAATTTGCATTATATCGAATATTTCACACAATTACTTCAAATGGTACGTTTAATGTCATTTAATTAGCAAATATTATTTTATTCTGCTAAAATAATTTTTTTTATTTATTTTTCCGCCATAGTTGAATGGTGTATTTCGTACTATACAAATAGGGATACATAATTTTCTATAAAGTATTATGTATTTATGTGCTCAAACATTGAGAGTTTACTACCTCACCTAGAAGCTTCGCCTTGTAAATAACGGGGCGTCTAGTAAATATACAAAGGCGAATCTCTTCGGACCAAGTTCGTTGACGCAAGATAACATTCATTGATATTTATGTACAATAATTTATTCCATGTTTAACATAAAAATATATTTGTATTTTTTTTTACTTAGTATCATAATCATGGGAGAGTGGAGCAGCCCAGTGTGTAAAGCATTGAATTGCTATGCTGAGGGTTTTAATTAATCCTGTGAGATTTTTAGACTCTCCTGGGGTTCAATCAGCCTCCAGAGTTGTGCACTCTAATTGAGAATTAACGGTTGAGGCGACGAATCTCCTCCTTGCACAACCGTTGTCTACAGCTATGTACTGGGCAACTATTGAACACGTATCACTCTCGATTTATCTTCATATCTACGAGCTCTGTCGTAGGATCCGGTATTTCACCTTCCTTGGGAAGTTTTTTAATGAGATTTCAGGAGTTTTTATGGAAAATTTCCTCGCTTCCAAAAGCGAACCTCCACCTTTCCAAAAGATTCCTTAATGACCTTTTTTATTCCGTCCTCCCTTTCCCTAATGACAATATTTTCATAAATAATAATTAATTATAAAATCCGACAATGTCGTATTTTTAACTTCCACGGGAATCGTCTCCTTTTAGTATCACATAGGGTCAACTATATCAACATATGAATATTTGATATTTATTTTTAATAATATCAATATCTATATAAACAGTGTTGCAATAATAACCTTTATTTTTTGCAAATTTGACTCAAAATAAATACAAACTCCTCGAATATATATATAAAATGTTGATTGATTCAAATACTCAATTTCTTATGGGTTGAAATAAAACTAAGCTGAGTTTCTCTCTGTAAAAAAAAAGAAGCATCATTTAAACTTTACTTTTCAGCACTATTTACAAAATTGTTTTCTTTTAACTGATAAATACACAAATCAAAATAACCTCCTCGGTTCTTCTCTCACAGCTGTTACCATGGTAACCGTATCTGTCATATTCAGAGGAAAGACGTTTAGTGCACGTCTTTCAAACACGTATATATATATATATATATATATATATATATATATATATATATATATATATATATATATATACATATATATATTCCACAATATATTCATATATATTCTTCAATATTTGTAGGTTTTGATTTTTTTCTAATAACGGTATACAAGGTGTCCCGTATTTAAATGGCAAAACTTCAGGAACTTATAGGGAACCGAAAAACTTAGACAAAAAGTCCTTTATACCGATAAAGCTACCTTTACAAGAGGAGGAATTGTTAATCAAAGACATTATCATGTACGGGCTCTTGAAAATCCCAGAGCTATTAGAGAGAATAGGTTTATGCATGAATTTGCTATTAACGTTTGGCTTGGAATTTGGAACGGATTACTGGTGGGACCATATTTTTTACCTGGAAGATTGAATGGTATCTATCACATTTACGCATTTTTTGGAGAACGACTTTTCTAATTATTAAGATGACATTCCCTTACAACAGCGGATTGAAATCTGGTTCCAACTCGATGGATGTCCAGCTCATTATAGCAGAATTGCTCGAGCTTGGCTGGATATAAATTATCCACAACGATGGATTGGACGTGGAGGAGTAGTACCTTGGCCACCCAGATCACCTGATATGACAACCATGGATTTCTTCGTATGGGGAACTTTGAAGCAGAAAGTTTATTCGGTGTCAATCAACTCAAGAGAGCAATTAAGAGACCGAATCACAGATGCAGTGCACCAAATATCATCAGAACAATGTTTAGCTGCAATTTATCAAGTGAGTGCTAGATGCAATGCTTGCATTGGTGCAAGAGGACAACATTTTGAGCAATATTTACATTAAAAAGAACATAACATAAATATAAATGTAAATTAATAAGTATAAAAATAAAAACTTGTTTTGTTTATTTTTTTGCGATTTTCTCTAAAATTAAGCAAAAACGAGCAAATCTCTAAAGGTCTTTTGTCTTAGTTTTTCGGTCCACTATAAGTTCCTGAAGTTTTGCCATTTAAATTCGGGACACCCTGTTTAAAATGTAATAAGGTCACAAAGGTTGAGAAGGGCTTGTAAAGTTGTTGGCTTTAGTAACAAACTAGCTTCTAAATTTTATTTTATTTTTTGTTTTGAAGAGAAAAGATTTGTCTTGTCCTGGCCGGGATTCAAACCCGGGTCGTCTATTTTTTTTTTTTAAGAGAAAAGGTTTGTCCTGGCTCGACAGACAACTCGGGTTCGAATCCCGGCAAGGACAAATCTTTTCTCTTCAAAACAAAAATATTTAAAAATAATCACCATCAAAATAACAATTAATAAAAATAACTAGAAAGTTCATAAATAAATAAACTAGTAATCTTCTGATTGAATGACCGAGGCGTAGGTGGGAGGATCGCATTAAAGGTGGTCTTACGGATTTAGGTTGATTGAGTAGTTGTCCGTTGACGAAAGTTAATGTTATTAACTATTTTAATTAATTAACTAATCGACTATGTTAATTAAGCTTAAAAGTATTCTGTGTTTACAGAAAGAATCGGCATCGAACCTTCGTTTTAGCTATGCCTTTTTTTGTTTGTATTAAAAAATATATTACTAATCTAACGCATATAAACCTGCAATACTACAAAAATGCTTCTAAATTCATTCCAGCTTATAAAGTTATTTGTATTATAGTTATTCTTAACATAATTCTTGTTAAAACCTATACCTATATTAAAAATACATTGTGAAGATTTTTTTAGTTAAAAAAATTACCTGCAATTAGATTACTTGATTTTCTCAACTTGAATCTTCTGCATTGACCACCCCAATCTTCCCTTTAGTAATTTTAGATTGGCAGAGTCGACATAGAGTGTTCTTACACACGTGTCCGACTCTGGGTTGTAAAAGCGAAACTGGCGTTGTAAAGACTTTACAACTGGACTCTCCGTAACAGATCATAAAGTCCACGGCAACTGGAGCCCATAGGAGACCTTCTGTAACAACTGAAATTGTTGTATAAAAATTCATAAAGTAATAAAAAAAATAGATTAAAATAAAAATCATATTCGGAATGAACTCGCCGCCCCTACCGTATTTCACAAAATTTTAAGTTTACAGTACGTATCTGTTGGATAGGACCTCATCATGACTTGGAAACAGAATAGAATTATTTTTAACATGCGGCAATGAAGAAAACTAAAAATTATATAAACCAACGTTGGTGAAATTCTGTAAAACATAACATGTAAGTACTTAATTGTTTTAAAAAAATGTAAAATCTGTGACTATTTCGATGTCCAGGTTATAACATATAAATAAATAGAGTTTATACAACTTTCTTAAAGTTTTGTTTAAAGTTTAAACATATTGCTATGTTTCTACTCTTAAATATATTTTGAATATATATATATATTGATATTTGGGATGCCAGAGTCTCATTTAGGATGAGTACTCAAATTGTTATTTATATTCCTTCATCTTAATTGGGTTCCTTTCCAAAGGTCTATTCTTGTGTTTACCAATTTACTTATCTATTATAACTTCAATATATTATTTATAAATAAATAGTATACCTGGTGTATGTAAGCACCAAAATAATTACAATAAGGATCGTTTATTTATTCAATATCAAAACAAAGTTAATGATTCAGATTTTAAATATATAAAAGGGATTGCCATAAAATACATTACAGGAAATAAACTAAACTTATCTGTGGACAGGGGTAGATTGGGTTACTAGTCGTTCTTCGCCGTGCTGCCTCCGGGATTCTCTATCTTCTGCCAGATCTCTCTTCCTTGCTGTACATCTCCAGAGTACCTCCTTCCTGTTCCGCCTTCGTCTCCAGAGTCCCTCCTTCTCTGTGTCTATCTCTCGAGTCCTTTCTTCAGCCTCCTATTTCAAGAGTTTTCCTCTCTCCCCCTCTCCTTCCTTCTCCACCATCTTGGACCATAAAACCATAAGGGGACCAAGGGTCTGTTCTTTGTCCCAAACATATTCCCTTTCATGTGTCCCGACATGACACATTTTCCCCGCACAGCATCAGTACATAGCAATATTAAACAATACTACTATAGCTCAATAAGGGTTCAGTACATGTTATAGACTGTACTGTTTTTGGACAAAAGTTGTGCAGTGATTTGTCCCAGATCATGAACAACCGCCAGGTTTTCACCTCAATTAAGGTCCCCTTTCTGTAGAGCCTGGGTATGCACCAGGAAGGTCGGCAGGTCCGGCAAGGTCTATCAGTTAACAGATTAAATATTATTTTTTTGTTTATTGTGAAGCATGATTATGCATTAGACTGAATAGAATAATTGTAAGTTTTAATTATTAAGTTCATTTCCTCCGTAACCCCGAGTTCTTTCATACCCGTCTCTGCTTCCTTAAATCATTTTATTTTTTTTTTATTTCTTAGCAATTCAAATATTCTTATTATTTTTTGTTGTTAAGTTCACCCAACTTTGGGGTATTTCTCTTCATCCTATATTGTCTTCGATTCCTCCATTCATCAGATATTTCGATCGACAGCATCGTTCTCCCCTCAAACATCATCTTCTAGTCTCCGATTATGCTCTTGGCAGTTGTATCTCTTAAGAATTTCCTCCCTAACCCCGAGATCTTTCATACCCCTCTCTGCTTCTTTAAATCATTTTTTTTTATTTTTTATTTCTTAGCAATTCAAATATTCTTTTCGTTTACCTACTTGCATTCATTCACAGGATATATGCATAGAAATTTATCGTTCTTAAAAGGGATAAAAGGTATATTACTGTTCTAGAAATTGTTTTTTCATACAAGCCTGAAAAGACAAGAAACCGCTCGACGTTTTCGCCTACTTCAACGTTTACTGGACAAACGCTCTAAGCTTCCAATTAATTACAAAAGATTCATTTACATGTCCGTTATCAGACCTATTTGGACATACGGAGTTGAGCTCTGGGCTCTACTAAACCATCCAATTCATCTCGTATCCAATCCTTACAATTCAAAATCCTTCGTAATATCCTCAATGCTCCTTATTATATCACAAACAAACCCATCCATCATGATCTTAATATCCCATATGTTGCTGATTTGGCCCAAACTAGATACCCATCCTTCCATGACAAGCTCCATACACATTTGAATCCGCTAGTCTCTCAACTTGCTTCCTATACTATTCCTGATAACCCTCAGAGGTTTTTTAAAGGAAGATGGCTTCGAGACCTTCTACTATAGAACTTTATTGGAGTGCTAGCAATGGGTAGTTTCTCCACAAGTGTTTTTTTTGTTCATGTAATTTGTTTATCTTAGCAAATTTACTTGATGTAATATAATTACAGTTGTAAATATCAATAAATTATTCTAAAAAAAGAAAATTGTTTTATTCGCTATGATTATGAACTAGTGAAGTTTTCGAGCATTGATTAAACTGACGAATTCCCCCTAAAAAATTAATAAGCATTGAACGAATATCCAGTTGTGACCATAAATTATTGATTATTTTTAAGGCCGAGAATAAGTCCTGTGGGGTTGGAATATCTCCTTAGGGTTCATACAGCATTTATACAGTGGGCTGCTTCTATTGGAGGAAAAATCTTGCAGTTGAGCGTGATCAACTCTGCCAAATCATCTCCCTGAACAACCGTTGGCTTTGGAATACCTCTCTGAGTGTATTTTATGCCTTATCTGAATGTACATTTAAGGTCCCTCGAAGTTTTTAGTTTATTTGTTGACCATTATATCCTTGTTTGACAAGAATGAGATTGACTTGTAAAGTTATTGAGCTTAACGGGCGAATCCTAAAAATATAATTAGCACTCTGGCAGCTGGTTAAAGTCCTAGGAGTATACTGAACTGTAGGTGGGAGGATTGAATCAAGGATGATCTGGCAGGTTTGGGTTTTTTGGAATCGTCATCGAGCCTTCCAGTTCCCTTTAACTTTTAAGGTTACTATAATTATAAATTGTATTATTAACATCTGCTATTAATAGCAGTGCAATGGTTGAAGCGAGAGCTCTAAGTTGTGGGGCTTAGTAACAGACGAATTCCTAAAAAGTTAATTAACCCAGAGCCATCTTAGGAACTTGCGAAGTCCAGACCGAAACTTAGCGAGGATAGCGAAAAGGTTAGGAGATTCAGTCATCGACGGAAGTCTGTGGGTGATTGGTGTGTATCTGTATCGAACCTACGGGCTCACTCAGCCTATTATAAAAATTATATTATAAGTGTTAGTGAGTGATAAATTTGAAGTTATCCCTTATACAATTAAGATAATCGATCCCCATTTCAAAACCTTTAAGTAGGAATCTGTCTACATAAGGTGCGGTAGGCAATTTTAGTTATATTTTTAACGTGTTTAGCTGCAAACATGTAAATAGATTTCCTTAATTCCTGAGACGACATGAAAACTATTGGAAGCAATAAAGGACTTATTTTTTTTTTAATTTTTCACCTATACTCTAAACGGTGCATCAACTCGAAATATTTTCGGTAAATTACATTAATAAAAAGTGCCACATAAATCCATTTGTTTTTTGTTGGTAGTAAAGTAGTTGAGGACAATGGTAAAATCATTTTGATACTTTACTAAACGATTTCCTAAGAAGTTAACCTGCGCTGAGTCAACTGGTGAACGTCCTAGGGGCAGACCGAGGCGTATGCGGGAGGATTGTATTGCGTGCGATTTTAAAGGTATGGGTGGTGATCCGTTTATGGATGTTTGGTAATAAAATGTGGTAGTATCGGTTAAGTTCATTGAGACTATTTATTTACTGTTGTTTTTTTTTCTGTTAACTGTTTTTTCCTTCCAAATATCTTTCATTCACTCCCTGTGTTTTACTTTCTGTCTTCTGTCCGAATTGAGCCTGTTTTCCTTTTTGGTATTTCTTGATAACCTTGAGCATTCATATAATGATTATTATTGTTGTTATAATTAATATATTTTCTGCCTTTCAACCGCTGCGCGATCGAAATAAAATGTTTAAAACACATAAAGGGACTATTATTCCTGTTCTGTATTGGACCGTTTGGGATCTGGATATCTTCCTCGGGCTCATCCAGCCTTTATAAAATGTAGAATAATCACTGTTGAGCGCGATCTCGGTCATATCATATTGGGATTAGAAAAGGTATTTTCTCTATTTTGTGGAGTGTTTAGTTCCTTAACAGGTTGTAGTGTTGTTTTTTTAAGTTGTTTCTTATGCCGTTCATTTTTCTAGACTTCTTAGAGATGCGTTGTTGAGATATATATGTTTATTTGTTTCGATTCTTCACTCAATTCACTCATCCGGAGAAAACAAACCAATGAAATTTACTAGCCGTGGGGTGTTGGGGAGTAGGAATACCCCGTTTCTTCCGGCGACGTCGGTGCTAAATGCAAATTAGACGGATTCATGAAGTTAAGCCTTCATCTTGCCCCGACATCCACCCGCGGGCTCCTCCAGCCCCACCCACACCCTCACTTTTCACCACCCCCCATGCAAATTCCTGACTCATACCGGAAGCTAATGTCGTCAAAACGTTATTCTCCTCGCTGCGTGAAATTCGTCCAAGAGACACAAGGCAAATTACACAGCCTCTAAATTGTTACAATGTCCTTACGGTTCTGTAAGCCGTATGCGGAAGATATTAGGGATATTAGGGATGTTTGAATAATATAGATGTATGATATTTATTCATAAACGTCATTTTGTACTGCTATGACTAATCATACGATAATACTGCGGAACCCCAAATTTAAACCTATCCAGGTATAATAAGGAGGGAGCGCAGTGGCTTAGTGGTAGAGCGCTGAGTTGCTGTGCCTAAGGGTTCAAGTCCGGATGTGGTAGATTTTATTTACTCTATTAACAGATGGGAATGGATCCTTTGGAACCTGGCGGTTGAGCGTGATCTAGGACAAATTACATCCCTCAACAATCATTATAAAAAAATTAAAAAAACAGTACATTAACTACCAAGTACTGAATCCACGACAGCCTTCATGTGTTCTATCTAGTGTTATATCTTTTCAGGAGTCATGTCAAGAATAGCTGTGAAGCACAGAAATTTGGTTGGTATATAACTGTAGTGGTTCGAAGTCGAAGAAGGGCCCTGTTGGATCTGGAGACATTGGGGATCAGCCAGCCTTTATAAAGTGGATACCCAAAACAGGCGGATAATCTGGCGGTTGAGGGTTATCTAGGACAAATCACTTCTCTGCACAACCGTTGTCCAAGGAACGGTTCCGCAAGGGGGTGATGTCTGAGGTCACACCTAACCGCCTTTTTATATGTAAAATATTGAAAGGGAAACGATTGAAAAGTTAAAACTTGTAGTTAAAATTACCTTTAACATAATTATTACCTTTAAAACTATATATATATATATATATATATATATATATATATATATATATATATATATATATTGTACTTATGTACTTTACAATTTACAAGTAAATACATTTATGTATCATATGTACATAAATAATAAATAGTTTATCCTAGACATAGGCAACTTATCCACGGAACTAGGGGAGTGGTGGGGGTAAATGCTTATGAAAACTAATAATTCGCTAATTTTGTTTAAATATATGTATTACCAGCTTTGCTCGGGTAATAAGGCATATTATACCTACATAATTAGTTTGTCGAATGTATTTTTTTTTATCACGTACCGGCCACTAAGTACCACGCGAATATCATTGGTTAGGCCTCTTTGGGAGTCTTGATTTCCTTACATTGTATAAATACATTTATATATTTTATGTGCATAGATAATAAACAGTTTATCATAGATACAGGCAACTTATCGGCGGATCTAATAAAGTGGTGGGGGTAAGTGTTTATGAAAAAATAAAGAATTCGTAAAATAATTATGTAAATGTGTAACGGGTAATAACATTAATAACGTTGTTAGTGTGGGTTTTAAATAGATAATAGTTAGTTTATCATTGACAGAAAAACTTTATCCACGGACTTGGAGAAGTGGTGGGGGTAAGCGTTTATGATGTGGTCTTGAAAAGTAAAAATTCGCTATGTATTTATGTATTTCATGTACACTATATAAATACATTTATGTACATTATATAATAAATAGTTTATTCTAGAAATAGGCAACTTATCCACGGAGCTAGTTAAGTGGTGGGGTGTAAGTCTTTATGAAAAATTAAATTCCTTTAAATATTCATGTACATCTGTAGATGATAGTAAGGTTGTTAGTGAAAGAGTTAAATAGTTAATAAATAGCTTATCATAGACATAGGCAATTAATCCAGGGAATTAGCGAAGAGGTGGGGGTAAGTGTCATAACAAGCGTCATGAAGTGTTTATAAAAAATAAAAGTTCGTTCAAATTTTGGGTACATTATATAAATATATTTATTTAGATACATACTAAATAGTTTATCCTAGACCTAGGCAACTTATCCACGGAGCTAGAAAGGTGGAGGGGGTAAGCGACGGTGGCGCTCTCTTCAATGGCTCGAAGTCAGTCTCGTCTCGACCGCGCGGGTGCTGTTTCGCTCTCTCGCCTCAACTCTCACGATACTTACGTCATCAAACTATATTTTATTAATAAAAAAAAATTTTTGTTTATAAAAAAAAAACATTGTTACAGTGCAGTGTGAAAAGAGGACATTCTGTGCTGTTTTTTTTTTTTTTTTAATCTACCCCGAAAAGGGCATTTTCCTGTCCTTATGACCTCAGTAAAAATGTGAGTAATAGTTATTTCTAGCTTTAAATTTTTTTTAAAAAGCACACGTGCAAAGATTTTCAATCAATCTTCAACTCACAATCAACTATTAGCCATTATAGACAAGTTTTTCAAATTAAAAAAGAATAAAAACAATATCTCTCTGTTTTCGTTTTGTAATCACTTTTTTTAAATTCTTAAATATATAAAGTATGAACTGACTACTAATTACGCATTTAAGGCATATATAGAAAAATTACAATTTATAGATAAACACTTTAATACTTAAATCTTTTATGATAAATTATCAGAATGCACACATAATAACACGGTAGGTTCTTATCTTTTATTATTTTTTTATTATTATTATTCATATTGCAAGAAATAAACAAATTATTAAAAATTAAAAAAGATATTTTACTGTTATTTAATTAAGTTTATATCGCCCTTTTATTTTTTTTATTTTTGTTCCTCCCAATGCAAATATAGAATTTTAAAGTACTGAATAAATAAGAAATATTGTAGCAATTAATAAGAATAATTCGAATTATTTTTACATTAGGCTTTTGAAGGGCATTGGTTAATTCTTTATGTTAAAGTAAACATCACTATCACCCGTGTGTTATCTGTGAACCTACTTTTGAAGTATTGAGATTATTATGTGTTTTTTTTCATGAGATAATTGATATATAAACAATATTTTTATTTTTTTTTAGTATGCGATGAGTAAATTTTAAAAATTTCCGTGCCTGTGTAAATCGAGATATCTTCATTATTCTTTGAGACGCTTCGGCGTGAAAGGCAGAGGTGGATTTCTATAGAAAATGTCCCTACTGAGAGAATAAACAAGTTTTTGATTTCTTTTATATGTATTTTTTTTCTACAATATTTTATTTTATTTTATCAAAATTTAATGAGTCAATGCCCCCCCCACATAAAGATTAGGTAAACCCATACTAAAGAAAGAGTCACAAATATCCTTCCCGGTTTTGAAATTGGAAAGTTTTATAAAACCCACAAAGTTTATGTCATACTTAAAAACTTTATTTCCTCCCCCTCCCCTCGAACTTATCTCTGGCGTTGCAAATCATAAAGTTGAACAGAGTATATCCCTATGTGAATCCCCCCGTAGGATATGATCCGCGGTAAAGAAGGATAATCTTGTTTTAATAACCAAACAAGCTTATTGAAAAAAAAAAGTTTAATAAAAAGTATCCAAAGTATGAGATTATAAAAGGAGTTTTCCCAGTTTTTTTCACAATGGCTTTTCCTGAGGGAAGGGAAAAATTCGCCTTAAGACTTAAATAATTTATTATTTTTTTAATTATTCGGCAGTGCTCGCACTAACCCAGTATGTGATATGTTTGGTACTGGTAATTGCGTGGCTTTGTACTGCTGGCAATCAAATTTAAAAAAAAAAAGTTTAGGAGAAAATATTCGATTGAATGAGATACTGATCAATTTCCATTCAATCTAAAGTCTCCGAAATTATATAATTTTTGTATATATTTATAAAGTAATAATAATAATATCCTTAATTAACAAATTATAACAATTAAAAACACAATACATTATAAACCCTGATATTTAAAGATATTTAATTGAGTAATTTAGTTTTACTCTTCATTAAAGTTTTATAGCTCCTATACAATATATTATATTAAAAAATTGAAATTAAGTTGTCTGTTTCCAATTCATATTAATTTTTAAGGCATAAAGAATACCTGTAAAGTTGATAGGAATATTGGTTTATAAGTTATTTTAAACTTCACCCGGAACATATTTTCCGTATTTTTATTATTTCTTTTTTTAAAGAAACATAATTTTATTCTACTGTAAATCCAAATCCCTACAAAATTCCATACCTAAATCATAAGAAAAAAAAGATCATTTAATTTTTTTTGTCCTGTGTTTCGATGTACATTACACATCAAAACACATTTATTAATAAATTTTTACTGCATATAATTGAATCCTTTTGTTTGTGTGTGTGTTTTTTTATAATTCGAAAGAATTCTAAAATATATAGTTCTCGTTAAAACCTATTAAACACTAATAACAGTTAAGTTAATAAATCTAAAAAACAGTTTCATGTGTTTCTACTTTTGTTTATTTTGACAGATAGGTGTGATTAACTGTTTTCTTTCAACCATGTAAAATTATTAACAGGAATTTTGCTAGAGTAAAAAAAAAATCGCAATTAAAATATGAGAATGTGTGCTTCTCTTTATTTAAGTTTTGCGGATATGTAGAATTAAGTAAGAATCGCATATTTATGTATGGTTACTACTTTAAGACAGATTTTGATATATAAAATATTTATCTGTTTTATTTATAGTGGTTAAAATAATTTTTAGTGTTTCTACTGTTGTTTATGCTGGCAGATATATGTGATTATCTGTTTTCTGTCAAACCTATCTAAAAAATATTTAATGTCATCTAAAGAAATGTCACAAGATTAATGGGAAAGAATATTGAAAACCAGATTACAATGTTTTTACATTGGAAGATGGCGTATATATGTTATTGTGTAAGAACCGAATTTTTAGATGTAGTTATCATTTCACTAAAATTCTTGATAGAGTCGAAAAATAACCTTTTTTAGTTTATAGTGAAAAAAAAATAGTTTTTATTTTTTCTACTGTTCTTTAAGTTAGAAACCTATATAAAAAATAAACCTCTGTGAAACTTAAAAACATATTTAAAACAAATTAAAACTCTATACAGAGTATTTAAATTAGTGCTATGTATCGTATCAGGCGGCATCATAAAAATAAATATGTTTTTGCACAAAGAGCAATGTTGGTTTGCGAGGAGTAGGTCGCGCAAGTAGAAGTGTCATACCCACATGGTCAAGGTGGTTGAAGAGATAAGAACAGAGGGGGGGTCGAAGACTCCACTTTTGAGAGGACTTTCTGAACAGATGCTGGGCGCAGAAGATCCGGAGGCGCAGAAGACCTTACCTTTAGACGTAATCTATCCCTGTTTTGCAGATAAATCTGTTATGTATTATATATATATATATATATATATATATATATATATATATATATATATATATATATATATATTAAATCATTAATCTTATTTCAAATTGAATTAATAAACTATATTTATTATAATTCTTTTGGTGCTTACTTACCCCAGATGCACTATTTATTTATGAATAACTAGTCCAAATATGAAATTCGAAATATTGGATTTTAGGTCTTGCAAGAAATCCAAATACACCGATTATACGGAAATTAAAAATCAACTGTGCTTGATTGTTGAACGAAATCACGCAATATTTAGTATTGTTGTTTGTTTCGTTTAACGTCAATTTATGATGCTATGGTGTATATCGAACGATGCTATAGTGTAAGTTTTGCTAAATTTTGCATATCCAGATATAATTAGTATAGGAATCAGTAACCATTACCCAGCATCTTTGGAGACTTTGGAACTCAATTCAAAATAACTAATGTTTTTTTACTCCCTTTAAAAAATCCTTAGGCCAAATGCCAGATTATAAACCTTAGATTATAGATATTATGATTATTAGAACCTTAGACTTAGCAGGTGGTTATTACTACACCACAGGTGACTCCACTAATGTGGATCCTAGACATACCTAGAGTAGAGATATTTATCATTCCATATGTACCATATATAAATATATATTATCCAAACTTTTGGCCGCGGCTTCGCTCGCGTGTAATTTGGGCTGCCACATAAACTTCGTGAAAAATCATTAAATGAATAATTTAACATTTTTTTTAACTATAAGTTACTCGTACATTCTTAATTTCAGATGTCTAACGTCAAAACTGACAGATTCTATACAATCTTTGAGCCCCTATTATATTAAAGATGAAGCCCTTGGGGGTGGAATTATCCAATGTCTTTCTTATATTATACAAAGAACCTATCTGCAAATTTCAAGATGCTAAGTTCCTTTTATTTATAATATTAGTAAGATTAGTAGAATATCAAAACAAATAGTTTCATGTTCTTTCTGTTATTTTAACCACTATTATCACGTGATTTGCCTTTAATTATGTACTATAATGGATTCTCCACAGTACCTAAAAACTGTAGGGGGGCAAGTGCACCCGTGCGCCCCCTCATAAATCCGTGCGTGCTATAGCCTATGTGTTATTCTTATGTATACACTATATAACTGTAAAGTTTTATCCAAATCCGTTCAGTAGTTTTTGCGTGGAAGAGATACAAACATACAAACTTTCACGTTTATAATATTAGTAAGATATATTGAAGGTTTAAATGCAGGGTAAATTGGTAAACACTAGAACAGACCTCTGGAAAAGAATCCAATTAAGACTAAGGCATATAAATAATAATTTTAGTTAAATGATTAGTCTGCCATCCCAAAATCAATCAGAATATTTAAGAGTGTAAAACATAGCAGTAGTTAAATAAAATTTTCCAAAATTAAGGAAAAAATAACAAGAAAACCAATTTAGAGTTTGTACATTATATGTTGGCTGATCTGTAGTTATGTAAGAATAGGATACGTATGTATGGTTATGACTTCAAAAAAAAATGTCGATAGGATTTAGTATTTATAGATTATTAGTTTTATTTTTAGAAGGAACTGGATTAGTTTTATAAATACTTTTATTAAATCATGGTTTCTCTACTTTATAAAGAAGGAAGCTAATAATAAATAAAAAAGTACTTAAAAAAATTCTGTGTGCAGTTTGTTAATTTTTTTAGGTAATGTTTCAAAAATCTTCATTGTTATAACTATTTGTGTGCAAATGCATTTCGGAGAACAATAAGTCATTTTTACTGGTCGGATTCAAAGCCATACACAGGATTGTAGGCGCGTGTTCAACTTAACTGTGAATGTGACATGTGTATGCTCACTGTGCCTGACATTCAATAGACAAACGTTGGTTTTGAAGTCCCTTGTTATAGGCCGTACATTATTTAGTTAAATCATTATCATCGATCCCAGTTATAATAATAAATAATAATACAAAAAAAATATAAAAATGAAATAATAGAATAAACCAAATACAAAATCCAAACAAAAAAAAAGACCTATTTTAGTTTCCCTATGTCGCAGACCCTGATTTTTTAAAAATAGATGTTTCAATTTCCAGTCAACTAAAAATTTTCTAAAATAAACAATGGTTGACTAATGGGCTATAAATTTTATGAACTAAATTCTTAGATAATAAGAAATAAAATAAATGGATAAAGAATAAACAATTGATAATCAGCTAAAATAGAAAAAAAATCATTTATAATAATTCATAATAATTTTAAAAAATGGCAGTAGTATTGAACAAAACATGTACCACTACAACCCGTGAACGGGTCTGGGGTTCAGTAGATGGTAGAGATTGGACTGTTTTAAGGACAACGGTTGTGCAGGAAGGTGATTTGTACTAGATCACGCTTAACCACCAGGTTTTCCCGCTTAATTTGGGTACCCACTTTTTAGAGGGTGGGTTAGCCCCAGATGGGTCTTGGATCCCACTTGATCCATCTCCGGCTGTTAAAAGACTAAATAAAAGCCTTGCCTGCAGCGAGATTTGAACCAGGATTTTCGGCATGGCAACTCAGTGCTCTACCACTCAGCCTCTCCGCTTCCACAGTAGTAAATCAGTGCAATGTACTGTTAAAAAGCTTAATATTTTAGGAAAAACTAGGGGGTTACCCTTCGTACGTGTTTGTAGTTGCAGACCAACCACAATTGTTTCAAGTGATAATTATTAAAATCACTCTTATGCCGATTGTTGTATGATTTATATATTGTATATTTTTCTTTCCTTCTAGGCGTTGTTCTTCAGGAAAATTCAGTTTTGAAGTTTGTTTTTTTATACGCAGTTTTACACTGAATATATATTTTTTCTTTTACTTTAATTTTTGTGCTGCACAATTTTGCTTTTTGAGAATCTTTTTTTGTTTGTATGCTGATTGGTTATTTCCTGCCCAATAATTTGCTCTGAATTTATAAACATATCTGAATAACCTGAATTGGGGCTTTGTAAATCAATAATCGCTCAACACTGAATTCTTATAAATTTATTATATTATAGAGGTATTATCTAACTAATAAAGTCGTTGAACTTTAAAGAGTAGTGAAAAAAGACATAAAATGAAATGATTGTCTTTGCTATGTATAATGTATTTTCAGTTACTTTACAACTTGTTAGAGTTTAACTCATAAATATAACCACTTTCCTATAATAAACAAAAATTAATAAAATTTATTATATACCCGGGCTATTTTACTCATATAAATTATACGTTCAACCAATTATTATACAAGATGCTATCTTTTAATTTTAGCTTCCATTAAAAGAGCACGCCTTTTCAGGCTACTTTCACATTTACTATACAAACGCTCTAAGCTCCAAATTAATTACAAAAGACTCATATACACGACAATCATTAGACCCATCTAGACTTAGAGCTTTGGGTCTACACTAACCCATCGAATTCCTCTCGTATTCATTCCTTACAATCCAAAATCCTTCGTAAAATCTTCAATGCTCCCTACTTTGTTACGAACAAAGTAATCCATAATGACCTTGATTTTCCATTTGTTGCTGATTAGGCCCGAAATCGATATCAATCTTTTCATTACAAACTACATTCCCACTCAAACCTACTAGTTTCAAACCTCTTCAAGTCCTGATAATCCTCCGAGGCGTCTGAAAAGAAGATGGCCTCGTGATCTTCTAAGTTGAGCTTGCTATTCGAATACTACCACTGGGTAGATTCTCCATTTGTCTTTTTATGTCAATGTGTACATTCATTCTATTTACTTGTTGTACTAGTATAATACAGTTTAAAATTTCATTGAATAAATTATTAAAAAAAAAAAAAAACCTCCCATTAAAGCTTTTACATCCCTTACACAAAAAGTAAAGTTTATAGTATTTGTCATTAAAATTAAACACTACCTCCCCTCGTATATTAACTACTTATCACTACGCTTGATGAAGAATTGTAATGTAGGTATGGACACAACGTCGGCTACAAATAAAGTTTCATATTTTTTGAGAATTTATTTCACCCAAACCTTATTTTCCATATTGATTTGTTATTTTTTTCGGATTTGTAATAAGATTACTGGATATATGTTAATTAAAAAATAATATATTTAAAAACATTTTGTATATTATTTATTTCATTATTTCATTTTTATATTTTTTTTTTGTATTTTGTTTATTCAGCTCTGACGTAGATCGAAACGTCTGTTTTCAATAAATAATTTTTTACTGTTAGAGAATTTATTTCATATAATTTATTCTGTCAATCAATAATTATTTAATGTTATTATTTTTTAGTTGATGGAAAAATAAAAAAATTATTTTAAAAATTCCAGGGTTCGATATCGATGGAAAGCAGTAGTACCTATATCGAATTCGTTTCCCTGCCTCTACACGCTGATAGAATTTTAACGAAAAATCTATATTTAAAAGATCTCGAAAAAAAAATCGTTAGAAGAGATTTTTCAGTCTTTCCGAGAAGTTCTCATGGTTGAATAATTCAGTTCGAGATGTTTCGATTTGTTCACTGTTGCTTTGCGTTCCGACCTACCCTGAACCTCAAGGCGTTGAGCAACTTGTACTGAATGTGCGACTACTTCACTTCTTGCACGATGTATTTCCAGTTATAATTTATTTTTATTTATTGGTCTTTTGATGGTGATTAATTTTAAATATTTTTATTTTGAAGAGAAAAAGATTTGCTCTAACCACTGAATTACCAGGGGTCGCATCCCGGCTAGGACAAATCTTTTCTCTTCAAAATAAAAATATTTCAAAATAATCACTATCAAAAGAATAATAATTAAAAATAAATTATAAATATAAAATTGACGTTAGTCAACAAAGATCCCAATTAAAGTAATGTTCAATGAACATTCTTCCCCGTGTACATCGCGAAAATTGCGAGAACACTGGGATATAGGATCGGTGAAGAGAATGGATTTGTCTGGCCCGGTAGCTCAGCGGTTAGAGCACTGCACTAGATATGCAGACGACCCGGGTTCGAATCCCGGCCAGTACAAATCTTTTTTCTTCAAAATAAAAATATTTCCAGCTGTATTTGTCTCTAAAATTGCCGGTATCCTGTCATTTTAACGGTGCGATCGGATGGATCCTAAAATGAAATTCTCTCCCTGTAGTTTCAATTGGGATTTGGGGACGTAATTCGTCCCTGAATATTGCAGGCTTTTAAACATTCGATACTCATTTCGTGGTTATAAAAATTATTTCTCTACTCCACATTGTTTTGCCATCCGAAAGGGCTCATTACTGAGTTGTAGAACGGAATAGAAGAATATTTTTATTCTGATGCTAGTTACCTTTAGAATAACAAATATGGAATTTAAAAAAAAAATATATTTATTGAAATTTACAACTGTATACTGAATACATCAAGTAAATATAATATAAATTATGACCCGAGATAAAAGCAAGTAGAGAAAATACACAGTGGTAGTACTAAAAAAAAATATACATACGACTAAATTAGTCCCATAAAAGTAAAATTGTACCGTTTATATTTATTTGTTTATCATTTACTGGTTTATATTTATATTTTTATCATCGATGGTTCAGTTATTGGTATTAATTTATTATATACTTATGTAATTTAATTAGTAATTATTATTCGAGTTAACTGAATTTATTTTTCGCCCTTTAAACAAAAAAAAATCGGACGATATTTACATCAGTACCAGAAAAATAAAATTGTACTAATATTTATTTCTCAGTTACAGTATTTTGTATACCGATCGGTATATAATAGAGATTTCAATTATTGATTATGTATTAATTTAATTAGTAATTATTATTTGAGTTAATTCAAAAGTTTTTTCGCCAACTTTAAAACAAAAAAATATGATAAAAATCAGTTTGTATATGCATCTGTGTCATAAAAATAAACTACTATTATTTATTTATTTGTTTCTACATTTGGTATACCAATTGCTTTTTAACAGATATTTGTAATTATATATTTTGTTTCATTTAATTAGTAATTATTATTCCAGCTAACTGAATAGATCTTTCGTCCTCTTAAAAAAAAAAAAAAATAAAATAAAAATTAGGCGATATTTTCATCAGTGCCATAACAGTAAATTTTTACTATCATCTATTTATTTGTTGCTGTATTTTGTATACCGATTGGCATATAAATGATTATTTTAGTTTTAATTATTTAATTATATATTTAACTTTATTGAATTAGTAATTATTAACCGAGCTAACTGAATAGATCATTCGTCCACATTTAAAAAAAGAAAAGATGCCTTAAAAAAGTAGTACTATCATTAATTCCTTTGTTACTCTATTTTTTATACCAATTAGTAGATAACAGATATTTTTAATTATATTTTTAATTTAATTTCATTAATAATTATTGTTCGAGTTAATTGAACAGATCTTTCGCCCTTTTAAAAAAAGAGAATAAAAGTGGAAAACGTGTATTTAAAATAAATAAATTAATTAGTTTATTAATTTACTTTCGACAAATCTAATTTAATGAAATATGTTTCTGTTATTTATTATTAATTTTCCCCACCTCCTTCATGTTTACAATAATAATTTTTCAAAAATAGTGAAAATAAATTTAGGAAGATTAAGAAAGCAGAAGCTTCCTCTTAATTTCATGTTTTAGGTTTCATTTGTATTTGTTACACAGGAATTTCAGTTTCATATATTCATATCTCATTGAAAATATTTTTTAATTGGATGACTCTTTATTATTTCTTTGATTTTTTAAATTGCATTTCCTCTTGATTTTCTCTTAAAGGATCTTGGTGACACAGTATGTAACTTTATTTCTTAAAACTTTTCATTAACAGAAAAATATTTTGTTGACATACGTGGATCGATCCTGCAGAAGACACTCATAAGACTCATCCAGTATCTAGTAAGTGGTTACCCTTAATTGTGGGAGAGATCAGGCGGTTTATCACGCAAAATTAAACATAACGATGCATTTAATTTTGCACCCAATAATGCAGCAAAATAATGTATTTTTATAACTAACTTCCCAGTTTTAAAAATAATATATTTTATAAATGAATTTTTTATTACATTTTTTTTTTAATTTTCCATTTAAAATAGAGTATGAATGTGTACAGTATATTTCTTTTATGTTTTATTTATTATTATTATATTTTTTTATTATATATATATTTTTTTTTTTACTTTATTTTTGTATATATTTTT
The DNA here is from genome assembly GCA_037127475.1 of Arma custos. Classification (NCBI taxonomy): domain Eukaryota; kingdom Metazoa; phylum Arthropoda; class Insecta; order Hemiptera; family Pentatomidae; genus Arma; species Arma custos. The sequence continues at coordinate 44,483,098 of CM073761.1, forward strand.
TCGCTTGTATATATTTATTTATGCATCTATTTCGTTTATATCCTTGATTTTTTATGGAATAATTGTAAGCTACATAGCACCATTACTTATTGCCCACAACAGGCAGATTGTAATGCTTCAATAATTCCGTTTATTGCCAAACGTTTTACTGACTGTAAGATTACTATCGGAAATTTTAAAATTCATGTTGACAGCTAATTATGAATATTATCTGATTTATTATAAGAACATTTTTTTTATTTATTCGGGTTTTTTTGAAATTAAAGTATCCTGATACCTCAATTGTTTCCCCGCCAATCCTTCCTATCAGCCCATTCTTCTTCTTCCTCTCGCAGTCCTCTCGCTGCCATTCCTTCTCTTACATCCTCCATCCATTTCCTCGGTCTTCCTCTCTTTCTTCTATAATTTGGTGTGTAGTGCATCCTATTAACAAATCATCTAATCCCTCAAACCCGAATGACTTCCGTCCCATCTATATTCTCTCTAACCTTTCCAAACCTCTTGAAAGAATAATCCAATCCCAAATGTCAAATTTTCTGGAACAATCCAAACTCCTTTGATCAACTTCAATCAGGGTTCCGTCCTGGCCTCTCCAAACAATCTGTCCTCGTTAAAATCACCACGGACATACATACCGCCATGGACGAAGAAAAACTAACAGTACTAATTCTTCTCGACTTTTCAAAAGCTTTCGACTCGCTTAACCATTCTAAACTAAAATCTCTTTCCTTTTCCAACAGTTCCATGCTCTGACTCCAAGCTTTCCTCTCGGATAGGACTCAAGCGGTCTCCATCCCAAATCAACCCCTATCCTCTTTCCTTCCGCTGAACAAAGGAGTGGCTCAGGGTTTTAGCAATCCACCACTGTTCCCACCATCTATATGACGGCGATTCCCAGATTTATTTCTCCTTTCCTCCCTCTGAGATAATAGCTGCATTTGCTAATATTCAGGATGACCTGGATAGGATCAGTGCCTGGGCTGGCCTGAATAGACTGATGTTAAATGCTGCTTAAATTCTTGCCATTCTAATTGGTTCCATCACCCTCCTTAAATCCATCAACTCTCTTCCCCAACTGATCTTAAATGATCACCCTATTACTTTCAGTTCCTCTGTTAAAAATCTCGGTATCGTTCCAAACCCTTTCTTGGAAACCCCACATAGTCCGAATTTCCCGCCGTTCAAGAAGCTCCATAAAGTTATTCCATCGTTCCCGGCATCTTCTAACACTACCTATCCGTAAGCTCCTCATCACTTCTTTCATCTTTCCACACTTGGACTATGACTATCCTTGCTACTATTATTCATATTACTTGATGTTCTTATCTACTTTTTTATTTCTCCATTAGCCAATTTCTGTTTATTGTAATTTTTTATTCTATTATTTTATTTTTTTGTTTGTCTTATATATGTATTTTTTCTCTATGATAACTTACGTTTTAGTTCATATTTAATTGTAGTATTCCAAAAATGTAGCCGTTTGGCATGGACATATTTCTATTATTTTCTGTACAATATTGTTATTTATAAGGGACCTGGTCGCAGAATAAAATTATTTTTCTATTTTATTCTATTCTATAAAGGAAGAGTTTCTTCGGCCATCACTTGTCGCTCATTCTCATCAGGTGGCCAAAGCATTAAATCCTCCTGGTCTATATTTATTATAATATATTTTTCTCCTGTCCTATAGATTCTCTTATAACACTATTGGGTATGTGTTGGAGCTTTGAGATGGCGCAGCTATGTCTTAAAAAGTCCATCTCAACATGAAAGCAGTTTACGGGCATCTTGACTTTTTACTGTCCATGTTTCGGCCCCATATAGGGTTGTCCCCAGAAGAAAAGAATGATATGTTTTAATTTTAATTTCTAACGAGACCCCTTTATTCCAAAGGACTGAGTTGAGGATTCTAATGATTTTCCTTCCTCGGGATATCTTCATTTCTATATCCTTGTCGAGTGTCTCATTTATATAGACACCTAACTACTATAAGTCCTTGCTGCGAGCTAGATTCCTATCTTCAATCGACAATGACGTGCACGGTTCCCCCCTGATTTATGATCAGACCCCATTTAGATCACTCCTATAGGAGCTTCCTAAGCATATATTGCAGGTCCCATTGTTCTGAAACTATGACTACCTGGTAATCTGCAAATTGCAAGGTGAATAAATAGTCATCCCCAATCTTCACTCCCATGTCCCTCCATTTTTGTTTCCACCTCTTGAGTGCTTGTTCAATGAACAGGTTAAAGAGCGTTGGTGATAGGCAGCAACCTGGGGAACGAAGGGGATACATTATTTCTTATTTATACTCTCGCTTTTGCACCCAAATAAAGGCTCTTAATCGCCTTGTAATTAAGAACATGTAACCATTTAAATTCTGATTAATTTTTTTGAATAATTTCTTATAGATTTAAAAAAATAGTTTTTCTAAACTATATTTTTGATGTCAAAAATAGCAATTTTATAAACAGCACTAACGACAAAGTTTGTTGTGTATAATGTGGGGGACTGGTGACAGCGCAGTGTGTAGAGCATTGTGTTAATGTGGTTAAGGTCTCGTGTTCGAATCTGACTGTATAGTATTAATCCGCTGCAGTCAAAATGAATATTGTCATGAGGGTAGTCATGTAGTCATGAGGGAAACCCCGCTTTCCTAATCCCCGCACAGATCTCTAAACAAACTTCAGCATTACAAGTAATATCTCTCAGCCCATAGTGTGAATATGGCAGCTTTGAGCATGTCTATTAAGGAAATACTCACGGAACACCTCTTTCGGGACAAAAGGGGTTTTGGCCAAATGAGGGGTTTTGCTCAACCGTTGGCTTATCAACAGTCCAGTCCCTACCTTGTACTGAACGAAAAATATTTCAATAGACTGGTAATTTTTTTTTTTACATTCGTCTTACGTGATTTTGCCTATATATTTAATCCATTTAGTAAGGCATCTGCCGGTTCCAACAGCCATCAACCGCATATCGTGTATTGTTTTATTTCAATGCTTTTTCCAAGGCTCGCGGAGAATCAATTTGATAGACTCCACTCGCCAGTTCCCACACTTCTTATCGAGCTTGCAGCTTGGATCTTCCCTAATGGGTCTCCCCCCACTATCAATCTCCACACTTTTCAACTTTTTTTGCTATAAATTATTTATTATTTTATGAATAAAATTTAATGGTCGGTGATGTAGAAGTGAAAAAAAAAAATTATCTATCTCAATAAAATAATTTCATGTTAGAACATCCCATTGAACTCAGGAATACACAGTTCGCATGCAATGGTTCATATTTTTAGATATAAATTTCCAGTAGTAATAGGAAAAGCTCGAAAAGCATAAGATTGACTCTATAAAATACTGGTAAAAAGGCAACAAAACGTTTTGCCGATTCAGACATCATCAGGCACATATCAAAATTAATTTACGTCAAAGAAGAAAAATCGCCAACTCATCCCAAACCAGAAGTTTGTGGAGCATCTTGGAGTAAGGTTGTTGTCTTTGATGAGTTTGTTTGGATTGTTGAAGTAATTTTTTTTATTAGTTGGTATGATTTTTTTTTTTATGTGCGAAACTAGACTGTAACCCATCCTGGATGTAAACTACACAATTTGGATTCCGAACATCCCACTCCACTGTCCAGCAACTTGCTATATGAGTTGAACTTGCTATGTGAGTACGGCCACTGGGTAGTTTCTCTACTTGTCATTTCACGTCATTGTATAAATTCATTCTATTTACTGGATGTATTAATATAATACAGTTGTAAATTACATTGAATAAATTATATATATATTGCAATATTATATATATATATATATATATATATATATATATATATATATATATATATATATATATATATATATATATATAAAATCTTTCCATTTTCCACAATGAGTTAATCAATGGGTATTTATTTTATGGAACATTTTCCCTAGCCTACATGTAATAGCAATCTATAATTATTATTATTGTAAGCAAATCCGACTACATAAAAATGTTTAAATGTATCGTTATGTGAAGGTATTCCTTGTGTTTGATAACCGATCCTCGTAATCATTCCGAGAACTCGTTCGCCATCTCCTTCCAGGTTTTGTTATTTTCTGATAAGAATCGAACAGTTATATACATATCACTCGCTAGTTTGGGAGGGAAATCTGTCATGTTTAACATAACTCGAAACATGCGATTATTTATTCCACGCAAGTAGGCGTTTTGCTGGTCATAATGAATTGGGTATGGTTGATGCCGGGGTATTTGGTTTGCAAATTTTCATTGTTGAATATATATAGACGAAATAAACGATTCAACCTGAATTGAAATAAAAATAAAACAATCCTTAAGATTATTTTTGAAGCTTGATTAAGATTTTTTTAAATATAAAAGTGTAATCGATAATGTATTAGTATATTGAAAAGATGTTTTATAATGCCATTGGAAAATTCGAGAATACTAAGCCTCGAGTATCTAAAATATTGGAAAATAGCTCATCCATCCAAGGTTAAATGCAACAAATACCACATCGACAGCCCCAACAGACTCGAATGATGTTGAAGTCTTTCGAAGACATTCCATAAAATACTTGCTCGTTTAATTATTAAAGTAATTAATTGAACATCTTGGAATTAAGTTGCTGCCTTTGATGGATATATCCTGTTGGGACTGTTGATGTAGGATGTGCTGCATTCGATTTTTCATGCGGATTTATTTCTGATTATTTTCTAATTGGCATATTATCGACAGGTATTTATATTTGTTCATGTTTTTGAGACTATATATATATTACTTAGTTACTGTGATGAAGGTCAAATTCAGCTGTGGAAGTTGAATTACTGATCCTGTTAATAGCCTCGGATGTATCCTGTGAGATCTGCTGAACCTCTTGGAGTTCACTTAGCCTTAATAAAATAGGTACCCTTAAATGGTGGAAAACCTGGCGGTTGATTGTGTTGAACAGTATAGCCTCTACCCTATACTAAATCTAACATCCTTCATGAGTTGTAGTGGTAGAGTTTTTAAAAATAATTATATTATCAATAAATAATGATTATTAGTATTGTTAATATTCATATTATATTCTGCCTTTCGATCGCTGTTCATAATAGTTCCCAAAACTTTCCGATGTAGCTAATTATGTTCCTGTTCCATCAAGCTTAAACGAGACATTAAAAAATGAAGAAAAATTACCAACTATGGACCGTATCTGGGATCTGCAGACCCTGCTGTTACTCAGTCAGTCTCTCTAATGTAATTACCTCACCTCTCTGCACAACAGTTGTCATAGAAACAGTACAGTCTCTACTGTGTACTGAACCCAAGACCCTTCATGAGTTGTAGTTATTTTATATATTCCAATTTCTATTTTCTGAGAATATTCCTATCTGAGTTCTGTAAATACTACACGTATATTTTATGTATTGGAAACGAACACAGTTTCGAAGTATTCTCCCACCGCTGAGAAAGAACTCGAGTTATAACGGAAAAGTGAGGTCTCTGTCAATTTAGTTTCCCTTAAACTTGTCAGATAAGGGCCCGGAGGATTCCCCGCAGTTCCTGCTTCGCCCCCCCCCAAAGATTTTTCCCGCTTTTCCGATAACACATTTATCATATTGCGGTTAGACACGAAACAATTGGAAAATTGTTTCTGCAACATTTATTCCCTTGACCTCAATACCGCGGGTTTCTATGGGTTTATATCCTACTGGCAAAGCTGCGAATTGAAATTCAATGTGTATGTGTCTATGTATATGGCGGTTATCCAGTTTAGAACTGTTCTCAAATGAGGTTCCTTTTGAAAGTAATTTGAATGTTTAATAATGTAATGTTTAGCTGATTTTTATGAATATAAGCTGTAAATAAGCTATAAATAAGTTTTATGAATAAATTATTATAATCTCTGTAATATTCTATAATTTTATAAGAAACTAATAATGATCATTATCATAATTAAAGTTCAACCTTAAATTTTTAATGACTTATGAGATGCATAACTAATTATTATTTATATAAAGAATATGATTATCAGAGAAGAGTCATGATGAATTGAATATTTGCTTCATTGCACTTTCGTTGTTCGTTTCGATCCACATCCTAGGTCATCCAGCAAGAGGAATAAAAAAATAAAAACAATTATTTGCTTAAATGTGATTACCATTATATCAATGATATATGAGCCGTTTATTTTGAAAGTGACCTAACTCCGTTTTTAAAATTTTTGCCTAACTCCATTCTTGATAAGAAAACATACATTATTCACTTAATAATTGTTAACATTTTAATTGGAACCATAAATTTAACAGCCTTAGATACACTTAAGCAGTATGACTCATTAGTATCCTATACGTATATTTTTACATTCATCGAAACGCAAACCCTTAAATATTTGAAGATAAATGGAGGTAGGCCACTTTCAAAATAAACGGCTCATATAGTAAGTATAAATATAAATAAATAAATACACACATATGTATATGAATAATAATCGCTGTATTGGTCATTAGACATAAAACATAATCAAAGTAGCGGAAGTTATTTTTATAATAATGATGAAGTCTATATTTTATGAAACAAAATCCTTTAAAATAATAATACAAAAAATAAAATATGAGCTATAAAATAATACAAAAACAATGAGCTATACTATCTCAGAATAAAATACAATTGCAATTATATTATTAAATAAATTATGATCTAGCTTCCAATAACTATTATTATAATAATTGAAAAAAATATTTACAAGACCCATTACAACCCATGAAGGGCCTAGGATTCAGTACGTGGTAGAGACTGTACGGAAATCAGATTTCCCCCTTTAAATAGGGTACCCACTTTATAGAGGCTGGGTGAGCCCCATGAGGGTCCTAGATCCCATAGAATCCATCTCCGGCGCTAACAGATTAAATGAATGTCAGCCAGTGAGGCGTGTTCGAACCCGGGACCTTCGGCACGACAACTCAGCGCTTTACAACTGAGCCCCTTCGCTCACTTAAAGAAACAAAAGCAATTTATACTTACACACATCAAGATTTTATGAATAAAAAAACAACAGTAAAGTAATAATAAATATATTACTTCTTAAAAACGTTTTTCCTTTTTCGCCTCAAAATAATGACCTGACTGACATCTATTACGATCTTGCTATATTCTTTAAAATTATCAATTATATTTGTTGTTATCAATTATATTTGTTTTATCAATTATATCATTGTATACCCCGCTATTAGAATCGGTGGAGCTTAGTGATAGAGCGCTTCGGGGCCCTGGGTACAAATCCGGCTGGTAAGGATAATTTATTTAATCTATTAACTGTGGAAATCTGCAGATCCTCCAAAGGCTCAGTCAGCTTCTTTAAAGTGGGTACCCTTAATGGGTGGAAAAACTGACAACGTCACCTCGTTCAACTGATCGACTGACTAGAAAACTGTTATCCTAGAAACTGTATAGTCTCTACCATGTACTGAACCCAACACCTATGGGCTGTAGTCCTACAGGTTTTTTTATGCTAATAAAAATAATAAGCGGATATTATTTTAAATAAATAAATCATCTTTTAATCATTTATTTTGTCTTTTTTTTGGCTCATATTGACTTAACTGACATTTTATGGCAACAAGTTTTTAACGATTACTTTATATTATATCATAAAGCTCAATACATTATTACTGTATTGTACACAAACGCTGTAGTTCAAATGTCCTTGCTAAATAAATATTGTAATTTCCTGCTAAACATACTGCCCAATTGCCTCCGATGAGAATATCCATAGAGAAGCATGTTCAGAACTAATAAAGTTAAATCGATCATCCATAATTTACTCAAAAGCCACATCATTACGTTTTACCACGTTTTGTTTTATCAAGCGACGTTTCTATTTCAATAGCTACTTTCAAATCGGACTATGAAATTTTAATAACTTTTCCCCCAGGGAGTTCATCGAAATTAACAATTTATAGGGAAATGTCAATGGCTCTATTTGATGTCAATAATTCTACTTTATTTGGTTATTCTTCCGACTTTAAATATTTTATTATCAATCAACCTGAGATTAATAATGAGTTTTTAAATCATTTAAAATTATTGCTATGTTTTCTGGCAAAGCCTTGATAGGTAAAAAAGTGGTATGATGTTAAATTAAAAAAACATATTATGTAAATCGGTTATGATAAAAAAAATAAATGTTTTAACCCTCCATTTTTTTTTGTCAAAACGATTTTTTTGATGTTTTAAACATAATTATCTCATTTATTATTGCATCAATAGTTCTATGTTCGTGCGTATGTTTAGATTTACTAAAGCTATTTTTTAAAATTGTATGTTATTTGTTAATGTAATGATTATATTATATTATAAATAAATAAGAGGCTCTTCTGTTTTGTAATGTTTTTTTCCCACCTACGCTTCGTAGAATCGCTCACTAAACATCTAAAACTAAACAGCAAAACATAAGACAAAAGCCATATTAAAAAATGAAATTAATATGGCAATGAAGAAAACAAAAAGAACATTATCAAGACACCAGTGGATTTATGGCTATTCCACAAAATATACTTGTCTTACGTTTTGGTGTTGTTTACAATTATTTATAATTATTTTGTGGAATAGACATAAATCTACTGGTTTCTTGATAATGTTGTTTTTATGTTGTTGTATTTTCATTGCAATTTTACTTTCATTTTTTCATTTGGTTTTTGTCTTATGTTTTGGTGTTGGTTACAATTATTTATTTTTTCCTGTTGTGCTTTTTGTAGTTTGATGAGTGTATGCTGAATTTTCAAATTCTCCAGTATTTATCAGCTGTTTTTATCTAACCTTATCCAGCCGGTGTAGAGTAACCTTCTTTATGATTCATTAGAGCCTTGGAGGTGGTGGGAAGCTTCTTGGGTGCATTATACATGTTTTGTTTTTGTTTTTTCTCTATCCACCCTGAGGATGCCTGAATAGGCGAAATATTGGACAGATATTTTCAATTTCTCATTTAGTTTGGAGACTTAAGGGCTTTTCGTTGGAATTTTTTCCACCGTCTTAATATTATTTATTATCATTTTTTTAATTTTAATTTTTGAATATTTATAATATTTTTTATTTTTTCCTCCTTCGTTTTGGCCAACTAGGGAACATGTGCCAATTTCAATTCCTTATCATTTGTAGCTTTCTTTTCTTCCAATAATCTCTCATCTTTTCGCCATGTCTCTTATTTCCGACCACTTTGTGCCTGTTTTCTTATTGCTTGTCCCCTTGAATCCCAAGTTTAACACCATCTTTCTGAAAGTTTTTCTCCGTGCTACTGATTCTGCTTTTAATTATGTTTTTTATTATTATTTATTATCATCATTTTTTTTTCATAACGACAGTGGAAGAAAATGGCCACCCGTTGTTTCTTCACTTCTGGTTTCTTCCACAACATATTATGAGCTCCTCCCCTGACTTATTTTAAGTCCTCAGGATGTTTACTATGGGCTTAGACAGGAAACACCGTCATCTATAAATATCACTGTCCTCAATATAAATGGCTGATTATATTATTATATATTAACTTTCCCAACACGCGCGCACCCCCTTCTGTCGCATAATATTTTAATTTCGTTCCGACAAATTCCGTTCTTGTTTTAGACCTGTTTGCTCGGAAGAGTTACGCCCCTAACATACACGATTTGCTTATTTAGCTGGCTAATCAAGAAGCCTCCTCATTACAAATGCGCGTGATAGAATGTAGAATTAGACGTAGCGTGCATCCTAATTAAACGGAATTGCAGCCGTGTTGATTAACTTGGTGCAACAAAAGAAACCTCAATTCGCAATAAAAATATTTGGTAATTATTCCGCAGTTTGTCGCTTCGAATTGAAATACAGCAAGTTTTCACTGTTTATTCATTTCATTTTTCATATTTTCCAAAAATATTTTGAGCTTTAGTGTGGAAAAGAGAATATAAATTTGGGACATGTGTATAGTTTGGTAATCATTTAATCTAGAAATGAATCATATGAGATCTAGGACCTTCCTGGGGCTCACCCAGCCTCTATAAAATATTATAAAAATAGGGTACCCAAAATAAGGGGGAAAAATCTGGCGGTTAAGCGTGACCTAGGACAAGTCACCTCTTTGCCTCCTTGTTGTCCATGATACAGTACAGTCTCTACCATGTAATGAACCCCAGACCTGTTCACGGGTCGTAGTGGTACAGGTTAATAGCCACATCATGAAATAAGAGGACATGAGTATTAGACAAGCTTTTGAGCCAAGATGGATAGGTACATATTACAATTCATCCAAACAACAGAATAAATTATCATCGAAATATATATTAGAAAGAGGCGAATGAAGTTCTATGAAAACCTAGATAGGTTACCTAAAAAAAAACTGATAAATATTATTTGACCTTGTATATATATACAGGGTGTCCCGAATTTAAATGGTAAAACTTCAGGAACTTATAGGGGACTGAAAAACTAAGACAATAAGTCCTTTAGAGATTTTCTCGTTTTTGCATAGTTTTAGAGAAAATCGCAAAAAAAGAAACAAAACAAAAATGTTACAGGTAGCAATTATCACCTTTCAAAGTTCGTCAGGCTAGGCAGTGAGATATGTAAACACTTAATGTTATCCTTTACATTCTTTTATTTGTTTACATTTTGGCTTCCTTCTAGGATTGTAATTCCTAAATCAGTCTTCAGTCAGTTACTCAGATATTTTTGTGTGAATAGCATCAGCCACAATGCCGCATACATATTCTAATGTTGAATACTCTGGTATGGTTTCTGTAACGGTAATGCTTTAGAAGCGGTGCGGGAGTATGCGCACCGATTTCCAAATAGAAGAGTGCCTAATCGACGAGTCTTTTCGTTAACTTTTAATAGACCACGAGAGACTGGGCCATTCTTAATACGTAATGAAGGCGACCAATTCCAGGCAGCAGTAAGAGCAGATTATCGGAGAAGAAATTGAGTCCAACGCCACTTCGATAACAAACCTGAGATTAGCATCCGAAGAGCATCTGCTGCATTAGCAATATCGTGGCAAGCAATATGGCGAACTTTGAAAGGTGATAATCGCTACCCATACTATCTTCAAAAAGTTCAGAATGTATTACCTCAAGATTATGTCAAGAGATTAAATTTTTGTAACTGGTTTCTTGAAAAAATTCGCGATGATAATTTATTTCCATTAAAAATTATATGGACCGAATTGTTAATGGAAGAGGAGGAATTGTTAATCAAAGAAATCATCATGTATGGGCTCTTGAAAATCCCAGAGCTATTAGAGAGAATAGGTTTCAGCATGAATTTACTATTAACGTTTGGCTTGGAATTTGGAACGGATTACTGGTGGGACCATATTTTTTACCTGGAAGATTGAATGGTATCACATTTACACATTTTTTTGGAGAACGACTTCTAATTATTTAGATGACATTCCCTTGCAACAGCGGATTGAAATGTGGTTCCAACTCGATGGATGTCCAGCTCATTATAGCAGAGTTGCTCGACCTTGGCTGGATATAAATTATCCACAACGATGGATTGGACGCGGAGGAGTAGTACCTTGGTCACCCAGATCATCTGATATGACACCCATGGATTTCTTCGTATGAAGCATAAAGTTTATTCGGTGTCAATCAACTCAAGAGAGCAATTAAGAGACCGAATCACAGATGCAGTGCACCAAATATCATCAGAACAATGTTTAGCTGCAATTTATCAAGCGAGTGCTTGATGTAATGCTTGCATTGTTGCAAGAGGACAACATTATGAGCAATATTTACATTAAAAAGAACATAATATAAATATAAATGTAAATAAATAAGTATAAAAATAAAAACTTGTTTTGTTTCTTTTTTTGCGATTTTCTCTAAAACTAAGCAAAAACGAGCAAATCTCTAGAGGACTTAGTTTTTCGGTCCCCTATAAGTTCCTGAAGTTTTGCCATTTAAATTTAGGGGGGAAATGGTCCGTATGGAGGTCAGAGGAAGAATATCTTAAATAGATATGAACTATTTACCAGAAAGAGATGTTTCGACCCACATTACAGGTTTTGTTCGGAGATGGATAGACAAGATAATAAAAAGATTAAAAAAAATTAAAAGATTTTGGTTTTATGAAATATTGGAAGGCACGTTTCCTAAAAGCTGAACAGTTTTCAGAAAAATATCAGGAATGTCTTTCAGTAGTTTTCTCTTTCTCGTAAATAAAAAATAACAACACGCATAAAAAAGATTGCAATGAAAATTATGACTAGATTTCTTCAATTCTAATATAACAGAAGATGTTACGATCGCAACAAGAGTTGAACTGGAATAAAATGTTATGTGAAAAATCAGGCTTACTCCGATCGTTTTATTTTTATATTTTATTTTATTTATTTTATTCTTTACAATTGTTTTCTATATCACTCTAAATCAGTCATTCCTATATTGTTTTTGCTTCTCACTTTCTGTCATCTCTTGTTGTGATCATATTGTCTTCTGTTTTAAATTATCGTTAAGGAAATCTGGTTCTAGTTTTGTTTAGCTCTCTATTTTTAAATGTATTGTTATTTTTTGTTTACGTGGAAACAAATAAATCCAAGCGGTTTACTAGAAACTGTTCAGCTTTTAGGACATGTACTTTCCAAAAAAAAAACCCCCAAAAAAACCTTTATTTACAATTTTACATATACAAGCAGCAATAAGTGTGTAAATACATGATCCGGACACTTCCTTTACATGTTTAAAGAACAGTACTTTTAATTAATTAAAGTTGTCTTTTATAAATAAGTTTTACAATAGTAGGAAAAAATGTAAAAAAAACCCACTTAAAAAAAAAATAAAAATGGACAATAATAATAATTTGTACCTTCCATTATTTCATTTAAGGAGCAGAATCTTCTTATTTATTTTTCTCAAATTTTCAATACATTCAGAATAATATATTTTTTATCTTTCAATTTTTCACGAATTTCGTAGAATATTCAGCTGAAAAACAAGAATGATACCACTGGAGAATTTATGAGATCACACAACCAGGAATTGCGAAGCATGCACCCGGTTAATATTATTGAAGTAATAGCGTCGCTAAGGTTGAAATGGGTTTTGGTACCTGTCCGTAGACTGAAGTTGGTAAGCAGAGATCAGTGGCATCAGCGCGCTTAAATAGACTTAAATATAAGCGGCGTCGAGCCTTGGGGTTCTCCAAGTCTAAAAATATGAGAAAATTTTAAATAATAATAAAATTGTCTTATATTTTTATTGCGTCGGGTCAATTTGGCGTGGCATTCATAGGAAAGTAGTCCTTGGATGTAAGTTTGAAAACAGATATTCGGGGGTCGAGCCTTCGGGTTCACTCAGTCTTATTATTATTTTAAACTTTCTTCTATTATTTATGTACGGCGTGATCCGTCAGTCCAATTGGCGTGACACTTATCCTTAATGGATTGATTGGAGTTGAACGCCCCACCCTCAGTCCTTATCTACACAGCCTTCAATATTGTGAGCTGTCGACTCGCCATTTCCCTTAAGTGATTTTCTCATTGTCTTTGCTTCCCTCATTCCGGGTCGATTCTTCTATCGTACGAACAAAATTATTTAAATGTAACAACAATATAGCGGGTTAAAAACATTTGACATATTTTTGGCTATTAACCATCAGTCTAAGTTATTATGATGAAATATTTTATATTTTTTCAAATATTATATTTAATTCCATTTACAGAGAATATTACTCATAAAAAGGGTTTAGAGAAGACTTGTCACTCCTAATAATATGATTTTAATCATCCATTTGTTCTGCGAAACATGATGAATTTGTTTATGTTAGTAACTTAATTATCTCAATAATTAATATTGCATTGATAGTTCTGATTCCGTTCGTATTTTAAGATTTCTAAAATCCATTTGTTTTTATTTTATGCTATTTTTTAATGCAATGTTTTATGATGTAAATAAATCTTGGATTCGTATGGAGAATAATCATTTATTTTTCGACGTTTAAAACATTAACTTTCAATTTAACTAAATTTAATTTAACGTTGTCATTGCCTGGCGTTCAATTATAGTGCTGGATATTTTAAAGTTAAATATTATACGAGATCCCTGTCGCACGGATACGTTACCTAGGACTCCATCTGGACAAACGTCTCACTTGGAATCCTGATACGAGACTGAAAAGACAAGAAACTGCTCGATGTTTTCGCCTACTTTAACATTTACTGGACAAACGTTCAAAGTTCCCAATTAATTACAAAAGACTCATTTACATGACAGTTATCAGACCTATTTGGACATACGGAGTTGAGCTTTGGTGCTCTACTAAACCATCCAATTCATCTCGTATCCTTACAATCCAAAATCCTTCGTTAAATCCTCAATGCTCCATATCATGTCACTTACAAACTCATCCATCCTGATCTTAATATCCCATATGTTGTTGATTTGGCCCAAACTAGATACCTATCCTTCCATGACAAGCTCCATACACTCTTGAATCCGCTAGTCTCTCAATTTGCTTCCCATACTATTCCTGATAACCCTCCGAGGCGACTGGATGGCCTCGAGACCTTCTACTATAGAACTTAATTGGAGTGCTACCGATGGGTAGTTTCTCCACAAGTGCTTTTTTTTCATATCAGATTGTTCATATTAGCAGAAATACTTGTAATATTATTATAGATGTAATTATCGATAAATTATTTTTTAAAAACAATATTGTACGAATTTTGTGCTTTTGATTTTATCATTTAACCATTGATTATAAGTCACTGTAATTTTCTTTTAGAGTTACTGGTTACTTTCTCTCTATCTCTCTCCTTCTCCCTCTCTTTCACGTTCTCTCTTAGTTATTTTATTTTTTTATTTCTCCCTCATCTACTACTTTATAGTTGTTCCAACAAATCCCCTCATCTAAAATCAATATTTTTTATGTTAATACTTGCATATTAATTTAACTAAATTTAATTATTTTTCTCATTTCTTGCGTTCAATATAGTGTTGAATATTGTAAGTTTAAACCTCCTATGACTTTTGGGCATTTACGATTATTCGATACTGGCTTGAACAGAATTTAATATCTTCAGCTTGACATTCTGCCTTGGGCAGCTTTAAAGAAAAAAAAAAAAAAAGAAAGACCCTACCCCTGATAGTCCCAGGAATTTTTCTCTGTTTAGGAATGTGACGGATGAAAAAGCTCTTTTCCGGATGAAAAAAAGTGTTGGAAAAGCACAAACGGTTTGGAGGAAATTACAGTATCTTGGGAGATAGAGAAGGCAGGGATATTCAATTACTCCTTAACACGATATCTTTCACTCTGAATTTTGCCCCATTTTCCTCACAGTACTGAAGAATTGAATACTATTTTCTTACAGGAAAACTCGCAAAGCCGGAAACTTGGCTGAGCATAGCGAAGAAAAACTGTAATTTTCGGCTAGATTTTCAAGTCACATATAATGTTTCTCGTTTGTATCGTGTTTGCCATTTGTCGGAATTCATGTTATTCAAATACTCGATTGGGTTACTCATGAGAGGATATAAATCTAATTGAATAAAATGAATTCCGACCTGGTTTATATATGTTAATTAAATTAACTAATTGACCATTTTATTAACTCAACACCTTCCTGGATGACAAATACGAAAAGGCAAGACCAACTCGACGGGTAAGTGAAATTTAAAATTGACCTCACTTAAAAAATTTAAATAATTTACCAAACCACGTGTTATTTAAACTCAATTAGCGTAATTACTTACCTGTATCAATAAGTTAAATAACGATTATTTAATTTTTTTATGAGCTCACGTAGACAGTTTGGACAACATTGCTTCATTTTGTATTATAAATGTAAATATATTATTAAAGGCTTAGGGAAACTGAAGGCTCGATACCGATGTTACCAATTTTTTCTCGAATTTTTACGGATTCTTTAAACAAAAAAATCAAGATCATTCTTAAGGCAACCATCGCACCTTCGCTTCAATCTACTCCGGGACGTTTACCAGTCGACTCAGAGCTTAAAAATATTTAAGAATTTATCAACATTAATTTACATTTATTTATTGTATATATTTTTATAGTGTATTAATATAAATTAAAAATTATTGTAGATAGTTTTATATATTACAATCATAAATTACGATATACTGAATAATAATTGTTGACCTTGATACTATATGTGGAAGAAAGTGGTCGGGGAAGAGGTCAAAGAATTTCTCGTATAATAGAGGAAAACTTTATTGAGCAGCCAACGTTTCGACCTACTTTGTAGGTCTTCTTCAGGGCTGTAGGCTTGATAGGTCTAACTCAGTAGGTGTGTTTAGCTATAGTTAGACCTATCAAGCCTACAGCCCTGAAGAAGACCTACAAAGTAGGTCGAAACGTTGGCTGCTCAATAAAGTTTTCTCCTATTATATGAGAAATTCTTATACCTCTACCCGGACCACTTTCTTCCACATAAATTACGATATGATTGAAATAGCTTATGTACATTCTAAGCGATTATATGTCATGATGCCATTATGGTACATAAACACTCCTAAAAAAACCTGTACCACTACAACCCATGAAGTATCATGGGTTCAGAACATGGCACATTGTACTGTTTCAAGACAACGGTTGTTCAGAGAGGTTATTTGTCCGAATTACGCTAAACGCCAGGTTTAAAAGTACCCATGCTATAGAGCCTGGTTGTGCCCCAGGAGGATCCACCCACAGCTTTAAATAGATTAAATAATTTATCTGCTATAACCGTATTAGTACAACGGAGGGGAGTGGCTCAGTGGTAGAGCACTGAGTTGCCATACCGAAAATCCTGATTGAAATTCCGCTGCAGGCAAGAATTTATTTAGTCTGTTAGCAGTCGGAGATGTATCCTGTATCATATAGGATATAAGACCCTCCTTGGGCTCACCCAGCCTCTGAAATTGGTTACCCAAAATTAAGGGGGAAATCTCGCGGTTGAGCGTGATCTAGGACAAATAACCTCCCTGCACAACCGTTATCCATGAAACAGGTCTGTCTCTACCATGTACTGAACCCCAGACCCTTCACGAGTTGTGGTGCTACAGATTTTTTAAAAAATTTTATAGCCGTATTTGATATCGGAACCTTCAGCATAGCAACTCAGCGCTCTTACCCATTGAGCTTCCCCGTTGATAATTTTCTTATCGTAATTATATATTACAATATATGATTAAAATAGCAAATATACATTCTAAGAGACTAGACGCCATCAAGTCGTATTAATTAACTATCATTCTCCATATTTACTTAAGTTAAGGTACAATATTTAAACAAGAATTCTTTAAAGATTTTTAATAGAGTTTCCATCTCTCTCTATTTGTTTAACTAATGTAAATTCCCCGCTTCACACCGTCCGTTGGTTTATTAACTGTTCATCCTGTGAACTCCCGGTGAGAATCAGTGGAGATATGCCTGTGAATAAATCAGGTAAATCAGTAAATGCTCAGTCTTCTATGCTGCAGGGTAAGAGGATGTCTTTGCTATATAGAGCCTAAGTAGTGGTAAATGAATTAATTGCTTATAGCATGTTAAACTTATTTTTATACTTTTGGATAAAACTCATTTTCATTAATTAATAATTTTTGTACGTAGTTTTGACCCTGACATAAGCCAACCTTCTTGCAAAACCGTCGACTTGAAAATAGTACGGTATTACTCCCAATATCATGTATATTCAATACCTACCATAGCTGTTATTGATACAGTATTATTATTTTTGTATTTTATTATTAAAAAATAAATTTCACAATTTTTCTTGCCCTAAAAAATAAAAAGTAAATTATATTGTACTAAAAACACAAATATTTATTATTTAATAGAATTTGACAACCTAAGTAATATATAAACAAATCACCATAATCTTCCTTGGCGCCTGCACTCAGCACCCTACCATTAAGCCACTACTCTCCTAAATTATAAGTTATGTTTCTTATATAAATAAATAATCTTTAGTAACTTAACAAGTCTCGGTCTTCGCGACGTTTTCATTTAAAGTAAACTTACACGCTTTGGAATTCTGTGGTGTTTGATATTCTGAATTCTGCAGTGGACCCTCGAAATATTCATGAATATTCTATCCCACTACAACATCACGAAAATCCTCCTTCTTTTATGTTACTAACTATATACTTAGTCTTATCCGAATTTACTTCGAGTCCTGTTTGATTACTAATATTCATTAATATTCCTGTAAATAGTTTTTTAGCTTCCAAGTTCTTTCTCAAATGAACCCAATTGTCCACAAACCCGACCATGGATATTTACTACCTAGAAACAAACTCCTACCTTTTTCATATACACGTATTATATATATTAAAATAAAACCTGTACCACTACAATCCGTGAACGGGTCTGGGGTTCAGTACATGGTAGTGACTGTACTGTTTCTGGACAACGGTTCTGCAACGGTCCTAGATCACACTCAACCAGATTTCTCCCCCCCCCTTATTTTGGGTACCCTATTTTTATAATATTTTATAGAGGCTGGGTGAGCCCCAGGAGGGTCCTAGATCCGGCGTGGCAACTCAGTGCCCTACCACTGAGCCACTCCGCTCCCCTATTATATATATATATATACCTATATAGCACTACATATATATAATGTTAAGATTTTGTATGGATGAATCTAAATAAATAGATTATTATATGTATAGATATGTATTATAAATATTTATAATATAATACTTAAGTAGATCTATTTTAAAAAAGTGTTACATTGTTATCAGAGTCAAGGTAACTGAAGATAATACCTGAAACCTTGTGAATACGTTGGGTTTTTCAAACCAAGAGTTAATAGTTTAGTTTTTCAATGAAAATTTTTAGTTCTTTTATTTTATTCATATTTTATGAAACGGCAACTCGGATTTATTCCTATTTTTATATTAATGAATAAAGAATATCACCTAGATTTGTAGTAGTTTATACAATGTTAATTAAAATTATAAAAAATTGATACAGAGATAACGATCACTTGCATTAACACAGTTTAACTCAAATATATGCTAAAAAGGATAGTAAAAATATGCCTTTTTAGGGAATATTGCATATAAGTTTGAATATTACCAAGTTAAGCCATTTTATTTATTTTATATTACTAATTTATTTTCTTTCTTTTTTACCTTTTTAAGGTTTCTTCATTAATTTATTTTCTCCACTTATCCTAAAGGAATGAAAACCTATATACCTAATACTTAATGACCTTACGGTGGACAGATAGTATTATTTTGCTATCCAAAAAAAAAAATTATTAAAAAATTTCATATTTCTTAACTGTTGACGAAAGCTGTTCAAAAGATTTTTTATTCAAAGCATTCCTAAAATTTATAATGTGATTGGAATAAGGTTGCTTGTATTCAAGTTGTGTTTTCCCTTTACCCCAAAGGAAGTGCAGGGTAGTTCATTGTCTAGAGCGCTGAGTGCTGAGTTGTAATGGTACATGAATTATATATTCTGTTTTTATTGTTAACTGTCGTGAGTCTGGATTAAACTTTAGGGACTTACCCTCCTCTATGAAGTAGGCACGCTTAACTGGGTAAAAATCTGGTCGTTGAGCATTATCAAGTACAAATCACCTCTCTGCACTACAGTTGGCCTAGAAAACAGTACAGACTCTACCATAGCCTGAAAAAAAACATGATGGAAAAGAGTGCTACGATTTTTTTTTTTTTAATAAGTACCCTCCTTTTTGTTTAGCAATGATGATGGCCTAAAAAATTGGCCGAAACGTTTGCTTAAGATAAATAAGTTTTGCTTATTAGTGTAAAATCCATTGAATGTGTCCTCCGACTATCTTCAACAAGCTCAAGATAGTCATACACAATATAGACATACACACTCAAGATAGACATACACACACACATACGGTCAACCATTTCCTCATCATTAATGCTCCCGTGGTTATTCGTGGGGGTTGATGATCCCCGTCTCCCAGAGGGCTAAGACCCAGTTATGAACTAATATGGCTAACGTATTAAGGATATTAGCAGAAGATCAATATGAGGCCCCTGGCGCAATCAGTATTCCTCCATTTAGTTTAGAATTAGACTGGAGAGAAAGTGTCCTTAAGGCGTCTTGTAATTACAGACGATTAAACATAGGTAACTAGATATTGCCGCTCGAATGCCATAACTTATCATCATGCAGTATGTATACCTCGATCATTTATTGAAAGTAAATCAACATAGCACTTAATAGTAGCTTGAAAAAAATACTACCTTGGTCTAGGGTTCATTACATTTTAGAGACGATTGCGCAGTGAGATGAGGCCCGAGACCACACTCACACTCCAGGCTAAGCAACTCAGCTCCTACTTAGTGTTGGTTACAAGTCATAAACTTATATTATATTTAAGAATGTAATATATGTTGCCTGTAAAATGTTAAATATAACACCAAAAAATAATAAGAATTCTTGGGAGGGAAAACTATCATTTCCCCAAGTCATATTGGGTGTGAAACGTGACAGTTGTGGATTACACAAGACATTGCAGAGCATGCACCGAGTTAATATAATTGGTGTGAAAGTGCCGCAAAGGTTGAGATGGGGTTGTAATGTTGTAGGGCTTATTAAGAAACAAATTCCCGAAAAATTACAAGGGCTATTCAGAAAGGAAGGAGCTCAATGGCTCAGTGGTCGAGCACTGAGTTGTCATGGTGGAAATCATGGTCTGTTTGCAGCGGGAGATGGATCATATAGGATCTGGGACCCTCCTGGGGCTCACCCAGCCTCAATAAAATGTTTTTAAAATAGGGTACCCAAAATAAGGGTGGGATCTGGCGGTTGAGCGTGACCTAGGACAAGTCACCTCCTTGCAGAACCGATGTCCATGAAACAGTACAGTCTCTACCACGTACTGTACCCCGGACCCGTTTATGGGTTGTAGTATTAAAGTTTTTTTATTCATTCTGAAAGTAAGGAACGTTTCCACCTGATGCCGTCAGGCGCTTGCCAAGAGCTTATACATTGGTGTGCTCGTGCTCGGCAGCTCAGTTGGCGTCCAGCTGTGACAACGGGAACATCTCCGCGCTACCATTTTTTTATATTGAAATTTGAAATGTGTGCTGCAATCCAAAATCCCGACAGTTGTGAGGTGCTGTCTGTGACAAATTATTTGTTGGCAAAAAACTTTTTAAAAAACCTGTATCCACTACGACCCGTAAACGAGGCTGGGGTTCAGTACATGGTAGAGACTCTACTGTTTTATGGACAACGGTTCTGCAAGTAGGTGACTGCAAAAAAAAAAAAAAAAACTTAAACCAATAGAAATTCATCGAGAACTGTGTGAAGTGTAAGGGAACAACGTAATGAGTGACACTTCTGTCAGGAAGTGGCGCATTCAGTTTAAAAATTACCGAACAAACGTTCAAGATGAAGAGAAGAGTAGATCATTGTGAATGACGATCTGGTCGTCAAAAGTGACCAAAAGATTCGTGAATACGCCGTTTCACAATAACTGAGCTTTCTCTATTTTTCCCAAAAGTTTCAAGGACTTTGTTGTTTGAAATTGTTTCACAGAAGCTAGACTAACACAAATCTTGTGCAAGATGGGTGCCAAAAATAGTTACAGATCACCATAAAGAACAACGAAGGGAGTTTTTGGAGGCCTACCACAATCATGTGATGCACTGCTGGGTCGAATCGTAAGAGGAGAAGAAACCTGTGTGAAACATGTGAATTTTGAGACAAAATTACAGTCCATGGTGTGCCCCCACTCAAGTTCCCCTAAAAATAAAAGAAATGTCTGCAAACTTGGTAGGCAAGGAAGATTATGACAACAGTGTTCTGGGATAGCCAAGTTGTTCTTCTTATTGATTTTCTCGAGTGTGGTGCAACAATAAACTCTCAGCGGTACCGTCAAACATGGAAAACCTTAGGAGAGCTCTCAAAAAAAAGCGCCGAGGAAAATTATCATCCAAAATTTTGCTTTTGCATGACGATTCCCGACCTCCAAGTGATTTTCAATTGTTCCCGAAAATGAAGAGTGAACGGTAACAACATATCGTTTTGACGACGATGAGGTGCTTCAGGTAGGCGTCACTAAGTGACAGAGATCACAGGCGGCAGAATTCTATGACCCAGGAATTTAGAAGCTTGTCCACCGCTAAGATAAGTGTCTGAATTTGAATGGTGATTATGTTGATTATGCATATAATAAAAATGTTTTCTTGTACTTGTTTCTTTTTTTATATTCCAAAATGTTCCTTACTTTCTGAATAGCCCTCGTAATAAGCGCTGACATAGCTATTAAACATCGGAGAGGTAGACCGATACGTAAGTAGGAGGATTGTGTTGAGTGGTATGGCGGAGTCTTAGTCTTATTATTATTATTTTAGAGGATAAAATGCCTGGAATTGTTTTAGAAGTATAAAATATCCTTATATTTTTTAATTTTATGATATTTGTTACATCATTCTATTTTTATGTGTCTTTCCAGTGATAATTTGGATCAAGCGAATACTCCAGTCATACATTGTAGTAAGGTAGCTTGTATAAAATTTAGTGTCCTCATTAACCCAACGGAAGAACTGCGTAGTTTAGTGAGCTAAGGGCTGAGTTGCTGAATTATATTGGTAGATAAATTATTTTTTTCCGTTAACAGTCGTGGATCGATCTTGAAGTTTCAGACCATCCTCTGTGGGAACAATTAATTGGGGAAAATCAGAATTTTGAGCGTTTACTTAATCAAAACACCTGAAGCCTTTTCGTAAAATAAGGCCTTATACTAAATTAAAAAAAAAAGATTAATTTTACTACGATTGCAAAATAGCAGGCTATCACAAAGAAGAATGCCATTCACAGGAGTGTATCATCCCCCAATCAAATTCAATAATTATCTACCTGTCAATAATAAGTTTATTTTTTGTTGTCATTATATTATAAATAACTTTAATTGTATCCATCATTGTTTTATATACTTACCATTAATTCCGCAAAACGTGAGTAGGGATGCACAATATCCCATAAAAGGGATACCATGTTTCCACTTTAAGCAACTTATGAACCATTATATTGCCTGTTGAAGACCATATGGTATTTTTATATCACTTTGTATTTTTTATTTTTTTATTTTTTTTTTTTATTTTTTTTTTTTTTAGTATTTTACCAATAGCTCTTTATTTAGATACTGACAGCTAATATATAAAAAAAATTCCCAAGTGTTCAACTTTGAAATTTACAGAACTTGGGTTAGATCCCGTGTAGCCCAGCGAGTCCTTTGGTTAGAAGAGAGAAGAAGGGATAAGCGATTCCTTTCAGTTTAGCCACTAATAATCTATAGACCCTTTTCAATGCCCTTGGTTCCCTGAGGAGTTGGGGCTGATAGCAACCCTCTCCCCACTCCTGACCTTTCTCCCACCCCTGTTTGTCCTTTTATTGTGTAACTATTAATTTTTGTAAAAGGAGTTCATTGTTCCCACTCCAGAACTTCTTAAGTCTTGAAAGATAAAACCTTGGTTCTTATAATTTTTCAAACTTATACAATATATATATATTTATTTATATATACTTATACAATATATATATATATATATATATATATATATATATATTTATGTATACTTATACAATATATATATATATATTTACAAAAAAAATATATATACCTATATTGCTATGTTTCTACTCTTAAATATATCTTGAATATATATATTGATATTTGGGATGCCTGAGTCTCATTTAGGATGAGTACTCAAATTATTATTTATATTCCTTAATCTTAATTGGGTTCCTTTCCAAAGGTCTATTCTTGTGTTTACCAATTTACTTATTTATTATACCTTCAATATATTATTTATAAATAAATAGTGTATCTGGGGTATGTAAGCCCAAAAGAATTACAATAAGGATCGTTTATTTATTTAATTTCAACAAGGTTAATGATTCAGATTTTAATATATATAAAAAGGATTGCCATAAAATACATTACAGGAAATGAATTAAACTTATCTCTGGACAAGGGTAGATTGGGTTACAGGTCGGTCTTCTTCCTTGACATCTCCGCCCGCTTCGTTCGGCCGCTCTTCTCTCTCGGGGTACCCGTCTTTCTTCTTTCCGAGCGCCTTCCTCTTCCGCGTCTATCCTCCGAGTCCCTTCTTCAGCCTCGTTTTCAAGAGTTTTCTTCTCTCCCCCTCTCCTTCCTTCTCCACTATCTTGGACCATAAAACCATAAGCGGACCAAAGGTCTGTTCTTTGTCCAAAACACATTCCCTTTCATGTGTCCCGACATGACACATTTTCCCCGATCCGCATCCCTTTCATGGTGCCGACAATACATAGCAATATAAAACCAGAACCATTTCTGAGGGGTCTTATGTTCAGTGCATAATAGAGATTTGCCCTAGATTACTCTCGACACCACCAATTATTCTCCCCATATATGAGAACCCATTTTATAGAGTCTGGGTGAGCCACAGAAGGGTTCTCAGATCCCACTTTTTATAAAAGTGCCTATCGTCTTTGGATGTTACGATTACCAATATCAATCTTATTTTACTGATTGCTGCGGGAAACATAATGGTGTCAATCCTGTGCCAATACCTTAGGCTTTTCAACCATTCGTATCTCTGTTTCCTTCTATCTTGCTCTGCATTATTAACTGTAGCAGCCGGGACTTTTAATTTCGCAGCGCATGGCCAAAGTGTGCCAATTAACATCTTTTAACGATCTCCAACATATCGAAGGGATTCTGTATTCGTTGGAGTATGCTATATGCCATGGGAAACTCATGGTATTCTGAGCACACGCCGATAACCTTGTCTTGAATGTTTATAGGCATTTACTTGTAGAATCCATAAGTGTCCATGCATTATACGCATTGCACTAAATTTCCAATACTTGAAAAATAAGGAAGTTGTGAATTCCCCTGGCTAGCAATGAACGAATTCCTAAATAGTCAATAAGCGCTGTACCTACTGGAAAGCGTCTGAGGGGTCGACCGAGGCTTAGGTGGGAAGATTGCGTTAAAAGTGATCTGGCAGATTTGGGTTTGGGTAGTGGTCCGTGGACGGAGATGTACAGAGATTGGTGGTATCGGCATCGAACCTTCGTGTTCATTAAGGCGTATTATTATAATAAAATAATGAAGAGTGACATAGAGTAGGGTGCATAGTTATTGATTTCTATGTCACCTGTTCAGGGATTCCGATTGTAGCCGATAAATTATTTAATCTTTTAAGAACCGTGATCGAATATATGGGATCTGGACCTTATTTGGGAGAGAAACCTGAGGGGAATAAACCTTTGGTTAGTTGGCATCATGCGCTGTTACAAAGAATTAATAATTCATAGCCCCCGAATAGGGTAAAAATACCCATCAACCCATGAAGGGTACTAGTTCAGTACATGGTAGAGATGTGTTACTAGGGCAATGGTTATGCAGTAAGGCAATATGTCCAAATCACGCTCAACTGCTACATTTTCCTCAAAATAGAGGCTGGGTGAGCCTTGGAAGGGTGTCAAGATCCTACAAGGATCATCCAAGGATTAACAGATTTAATATTTTATCTCTCACAGTCGGATTCGAACCCTGGATCTTTCTCACGGCCAAAGGCGGATCCAGGGGGTGGGGGCACGTGCCCCTTCAGACGGTTTTTTTATGTACTGTGGAGAATCCATTACAGAACATACTTATAGGCAAATCATGTGATGGTGGTTGTTAAAATATATGAATAAAATAACAGAAATAATAGGAGTCAAACTATTGTTTAGATATTTTAATAAACTTTTAAAACCTTTCTATAAATACTACAAGTTTATTTCTAAGTTATTGTTGATTTTTTTGCCCGTCTGCCCTTTGTGCTCCCCAGAAAAAAATCCTGGATCCACCCTTGCTTACGGCAACTAAGTATTCTAGTTAGCTAACCCACTCCTAGGGTAAATCACTTATACTTTACGGCCCTAATCTTACTAAGTTAAGGAAAACACCTGCTTATCTACTTAAAAAGAATTTATGGGAGGGTAACAAAGTTGTATCGGGATGCTTCCTCTACAAAACATTGTGGCTTGTATTGTACTTACAAGGAAATTCCGTCTCATGCATCTGCATATAGGATGGCAACTTATGCTTTGAGTAAATATAAGTCTTGATTTTGGGATCGTTATGGAAACCCGACAAGAGGAGTTTCAATATTCATGCGGTCCAAGTTCGCTAACAAGCCGCCGATGTGTTTAAATAGATATCCTAGTACTTTACGGTTCTAAGAATGAATAGCTTTCCATAAATTAACAGCCTTGTACCAAGTCTGAGTATTAATAAATTCAATTAAATAATAAAGTAAAATATCATTTTATACATTAAAATGTAGGTCATTTTTAATATTCAAGAAAAAAATATGAGGTTTGGTGATAATTAAAAATTAATAATCAGTTATTTTTAGAACGGTAGCTATACTTTATATCCATTCACTTATATATTAATACATATATATTGGAGGAGACACTCAGGCGACCAAAATTAGGGAAGTAAAATTGAGGAGATATGGATAATTGATTAAGAATGGCTAAAATAAAAAGCATCACTCGAAAAAGTCTAAAATCAGCCATTATCAAACAGTAGTGAGACCGATATTACTGGAGAGAACTGTATTAGGAAATTGAAGACTTCGAAACAGCAATAATGAAAACGAGATGAAAATTAAAGAGCTTGTGGAAAAGAGAAGAAGTGGAAATATGGAAACATATGAAAAGACGAGCGAAGGATAAATATGAATGAGAAGATTGAGAGAATGTCTGCTGATTGGAATGCTATGGAATGATTCAAACGACCATATAAGTTACAGGGGGAACTAGGACAGTATTATTGTTAATACCATGAATGTAAATATAAAATATATAAAACTTATATTTAAATTTATGATATAAATTATATTTACCTTTATATAGTAACTATCTTAGACAAGGGATCTTTCCTCACTTGTCGTCACCGTTACCGATATATATTTATAATTCAGAAACAATATTTTTATGGAGGAGAAAATAGCCTGGGTACAGATCAAACAAAATATTTTATTGTATTTTTGCCTTCCACTCGAAACATTTCCTCCTCAAATATTAATTAAATATCGAAATGTTATTTTCGGTATATGTGGTAAATATATTTTAAAATATATTACAAAATATATTTTTAGGAATACTGAATTTTTAAATAAGAATGTTTGAGTGAGAAATAAATCTTTGGTAATCTAAGTCGTTCGGAAACAGATCGTAAATTTTGCGTGAAAAGCTGCGTGCGGTCTAAGCAACAACCGCAGTTGACGTCTTTAAGTTGTCTAGCGTGTTGAGAAGAAAATAACTCTAGTTTAATAGGTATATACATGTGTGTGTGTGTGTATATATATATATATATATATATATATATATATATATATATATATATATATATATATATATATATATATATATATAGGTTTCTACTTATCTTGACTGTCATGGAAATATTATGTTTTTTCAGTCTTCGAGTTTATAAAGTACATATATATATTTTTTTTTTTAAACAGAAAACAGTTTTTCTTTGGGGGTCTAACAATGTATAAAAATTGAATAAGGTTGTGCAGGCGTAGGTTTTGGAGATGCAGGCAAGTACAAGGACATTCCCACACTAGTCATCCTATGCATCATGATTTACCCGTGAAGGACGATCTATCCTACGCTATTCCAATTGCGAAGTAGTTACTGTATCATTTTATCAATTTGTAAAACTTTTCGAATTTCGAAATAATAAGGGAAGTGCTCAATTCAAAAGCGCACATTTTTCTATATACCATATAAATATAACTCAACTGTTGTATATTTTGTAGAAATTAAAAATAGGGAGCGGATTGGCTCAGTTTTAGAGCGCGGATTGTCATTGATGCCCAAGGTCCTGTGTTTATATCCCGCTGCTGGACCTTTATTTAATCTGTTAGCTGTCGGAGATGGGTCATATGGAATATAGGACATTCCCTGGGGCTCACCCAACCTCTATAAAGAGGGTACCCAAAATAAGGGTGGATATCTGGCGGTTGAGTGTGATCCAGGACAAATCACCTCCCTGCGCAACCGTTGTCCAAGAAACAGTACTGTCTCTACCATGTACTGAGCCCTTCGTGGGTTGTAGTGGTACATTTTTTTTTCTTTATATGAATAGTTATTTTTGCATTTTCGTTATTATATCGAAGCTCCAGATACTTCAGACTAGAGAGATCGAAAGATCGTGAGCTAAATTAAATAGTATCATATAATAAAAATTTATGGTTGTTTACAAAACATCAATCCAGCTCAGTGTCAGGAAGAAGCTATTTATCCGAATTTATACATCGAAAAGTTTTCCTTCTTTTTTTCTTCTTCGGCCTTTTAATACCGCGAAGAGGAACATGACGGGTCGGAAGGGAAACAAAAAGCTGGAGGAAGCAATCGGACGGATGGCGGTGCTGTCATGAACCTGTCAGGATCCAACTGGCGGAGCTAGTGCATCGTCTGGGGAGCTCCCCATCTGTCTCGGGATCAGGGGGATAAAGCTCTTTCTTCGGGGATAAAATGATTCCCAACCCCCTTTTTCCCCTCTTCTTGTTTATTTTGTCAACGTTAACATTTGCCGGTGCCAAACGTACACGACACTCTACTCCAGTTCTCGGTATCACTGCTCTGCCGAAAACCCCTGCTTGTATCGGATCGTTTCATATAAACCTTTTTTGTTATTTCTAAAGTTAAAAGTGAAATTAGTATACTTCTCTTGTTTATGCTTGCTGAAAGTAATGAGCTCTTATTAATCCGTTTTTTAATTTAATGTTTTCATGATCACTGACCTTGAAGAATGGTGTCAAAATTGGAGGATAAAAATAATTTCCCACAAATCCAGTTAAATAACCTTCACTCTTCGTAGGAGACCAATGACTTCCTGTCCTCCAGTATCCTTTCATAATATCCAACTGACCTCTGTAGAACAAATCCACTAAGCTATCGAATTCCTCTCGTATCCAATCCATACAATCCAAAATCTTTCGTAAAGTCCTCTGTTCCGAATAAAGTCATCCATAATGACCTTAATGTTCCATATGTTGTTGATTTTCATACAAGTGCTTTTATGGTTAACTTTATTCTTACTCAACCCACTAGCTCCAAACCCAGCAACCTCTTCAATTCCTGATAACCTTCCGAGGCGCCTGAAAAGAAGATGGCCTCGTGACCTTTTAAGTTAATTTTGTTATTTGATAACTACCACTGAGTAGTTGCTTTACTTGTCTTTATCAATGTCATTATGTATTATTCCTACAATTTACTTGTTGTTTTGTTATAATTTATTATTAACACAATCCAATACAAGCTTATCAAACACGTGCATTGCTTAATCGTAAGGGACCTCTACACTTTCACAACAACGCCACACCTCATGATTCACAACATACAGAAAAGAAACTAAACGAGGTAGATTACTAAGTCCTCCCACATCCACATTATTCACCAGATGAAGGCTGGGTGAGGGGCAGGAGAGTCTGGGAACCCCGCGGAGTCGATTCACAGCTGCTAACAGAACAAATAATTCATCTGCCACTGCCTGTAACGAACTCTGAACCTTTAAACCCAACATATTAAACTAACCTATAGTCGACGACATGAAATTAGGCAGCTCAAAGAAAATTCGGTGTTGCCGCTTGTAACGAGAATGTTGGCGTGGTTTTACTCACAACTGCCAATATTTGACAACAATGTGCTAGCAATGTTGCCTAGTTCTCCCGGTTTCAGTTATTTGGTTTTTACCCTTGGTACGCTAGTGTAGGTCGATTCGGCAATACCGCAGTTTCTTTGAGCCGCCTAATTTCTTGTCGTCAATTATAGGTATTATTACTACAATATATCGTTTTCACAAATACAAATTAATTTTTTCATTTTCCGCATTTCGGATATTGCGGATCCAGTTTTTCAGTGTTTGCCTCCAGGATGTAATGATAGAACGTACAACATTGGGCCCTTCCTGCATGACGAACAATTACAAAAGCCTGAGTTAATCATCCATCAAATAAAAAGTATTTAACTATAAATATTTTAACTCAGAGGGACTTCTCCCTGTACTATAAACCCTCTCAGTGACATTCGGCCTA
This sequence comes from Arma custos, assembly GCA_037127475.1. Classification (NCBI taxonomy): domain Eukaryota; kingdom Metazoa; phylum Arthropoda; class Insecta; order Hemiptera; family Pentatomidae; genus Arma; species Arma custos. Next base: position 44,513,150 of record CM073761.1, read on the forward strand.
TTTGTTTGGAAGTGGAGCTGAGATGGTCAGTAGTAGTATGCAAACATCTCATTACTCCATCCTCTTCCAGTGTTTCGAGTTCCCTTTCGTTGGCGGTTTTCGTTGCTCGAGTCAAAGGCCCGGAAGTGCGAACCTAACGGAGTGTTTACATTCAATTCTACTCTTGAGTATTGCTCGGCCAGTTCTACAGTCGCTCGCTTAGTTTATTACATCCTACCTAAATTATTTTTAGATTTGCTTTATTTTTAATCTATTATAAAAGAAGAATTTATTAATTATTTTTAAATATTTTAATTTAAATTTACAACTATAACAGAAGTAAATATAAGGACTGATGCATTATGACATGAAGACAAGTAGAGAAACTCCCTACTGGTAATACTCAAATAACATTGAGCTGGATTTAAAAAAAAAAATAATTTATTGATATTTACAACTGTAATTATATTACATCAAGTAAATCTGCTGTATGAACAAAGGAAATATAAAAAAAACACTTGTTGAGGAACTACCCATTGATAGCACTCCAATGAAGTTCTATAGTAGAAGGTCTCTCAGCCATCCTATCATCTCATCCAGATCCCGAAATGGCTTCCTCGAACCTCCAAAGGCACCTTTCACTCATTGAAATTTGGTGTAACCAATGGCGGATCAAAGTCAACGAGGAAAAATGCAAACACGTGACTTTTACACTTCGCCGGGGAGCATGTCCTTCTGTCCAATTCAATGAAACCGTACGATGTTCCGACACAGTACGATACCTTGGCTTTCTCCTAGACAAAAGACTTACATGGAATCCTCATACCAGACTCAAAAGACAAGAACTTAACAGACGATTCAGCCAACTATACAGATTACTATGTAGGACCTCCCATTTTTCAATAGACAATAAACTACTAATATACAAGACCATCATCAAACCTATTTGGACCTATAGACCGCGAATATCAGACACATTCAATCCTTTCAATCCAAAGTCCTGAGAACTATTGTCAATGCTCCTTATTATGTCTCCAACAAAACCCTCCATAATGATCTCAACATTCCTTTCGTCCTCGATCTAATCCCTACTAATTTTTCAAACTTTCACCAAAACCTTGCCTGTCATCCCAACCCCCTGGCTCAGTCATTATCCAGTTCCACACATCCATATAACCCATCCCGCCGCCTAAACCGGCAATGGCCTCGAGACCTGATATAATAATGTTATTTGGAGTACTGGCACTGGCCAGATTCTCCACTCACGACCTGTGTGTGTGTGAAGCGCCCTTAACCAGCTTCCATTGGCGTTTAATGCCAGTGACGCGGCTGGGAAAGAGCGCTGCTGCCTCCCGGACTCCTGATTTGCCCTCATTCATGAGGAAGAAGCTCAGTTCGGGGAGCATTGAGGATTTTAGGAAGGATTTTGGATTGTAAGGATTGGATACGAGATGAATTGGATGGTTTAGTAGAGCCCCAAAGCTCAACTCCATATGTCCAAATAGGTCTGATGACTGTCATGTAAATGAGTCTTTTGTAATCAATTGGGAGCTTTCAACGTTTGTCCAGTAAATGTTGAAGTAGGCGAAAACGTCGTGCAATTTCTTGTCTTTTCAGTCTTGAAGCATTCTATTATGATTTATTTATACCACCTAGCAGCTCTTTTTGCCACAATTGCATCTATTTTAAAAAATATGCATATAATTAATTTAATGAATAATGTCTTGCGATATTCGAAAATGAGGTGTTGCGTAGAATATTCGTTCCAAAAAAGGATGGGATCACTAAAGAATTTAGAAAAACGCTGAATCGCGAAGCATGCACCCGTTAATATTATTCAAGTGATAGCCTCACGAAGATTAAGATGGCCTTCTAAAGTTTGTGGGCTTAGGAACGAACGAATTCCTAAAAAGTTAATAAGCGCTGTGCCAACTGGAAAGCGTCTGAGGAGTAGACCGAGACGTAGGTGGGAAGATTGCGTTATGAGTGATCTGGCGAATTTCGGTTTGGGTAGTGATCCCTGGACAGAAGTTTGCAAGCATAGATTTCTGGTATCAGCATCGATCTTTCGGATTCGTTAAGATGTAAATAATGAAGAGCGACTTGCAGTAGGGTGCATAGTTGTTGATTTCTAGGTCCCTGTTCAGGACCAAATGAAACCGCTAAATTATTTAATATTTTAAGAACCGTGATCGACTATATGGGATCTGGATTTTCAGTTCAAATTTATTTTACTGAGATTTTTTTTATTTTTATATTTGCATTAGTTTTGAATTTGTAAGGCTGTCGAACTAATTATTGCAATTGAAAAACAAATAATTTGGGTGCGGGGTAGCTCAGTGTGTAGAGTGCTGAGTTGCTATGCTGAAGGTTCCGGGGTCAAATCCGGCTGTGGCAGATAAACTGTTTAATAAACTGATTAAACCCAGAGGGATCACTAGACCCTCTTTGGGTTCAACAAGGCTCTATAAAGTGGAAGAAAACCTGGTGGTTGAGCCTGATAATGAAAAAATCATCTCTCTGCATAACCGTTATCCTAGAAACTGTACAGTCTCTATTATATACTTAACCCGAAACCCTTCATTGGCTGTAGTCGTAGAGTTTTTTTTTAATAGTTGTTACTATTAATATTTTTCTGTTTTTCATTTGCTTTGCGTGGATAATAGCAAAACTGTCCGATGTAGGCCCTACTGTTCCTGTCCTGTGAGGCTTAAACAAGCTGTGAGTTTATCGCGACGATTGCTACGTGACAACTGGCTCCGAGGGTTTTTAGAGTTCGGACACGTACGTTTTATTTTTTGTTTGGTAATTGCGCCGGGCGTTATGTTAATGACGAAGGTTTAACTGATGTTTACGCCAGCTAAGTGCTGCTTCCATGGTGGTCCATTCTCTTAAAAGCGTTCTCGTTGAAAGCATTTTTATTGTTTTATTTATTTGTATATTTTATATTTAATTGACTTTTATGTAATCATCAGGTTTACAAGATCGGAAATTGTATCCGATTTTCCCGGAAATTTATTTTAAAAAAATAAATATATATCGAGTGATGTAGGAAATGGTTGGGGTGCGGTCAAATAAACGTGCAAATATAAACCGTAATTCTTTATCAAGTGCCACCTTTTTTGCCCATATATAATATAGTAGAATCTCGATTATCCGAACTAGCTTCGCGAATTATTACTTAATACTACTTTTCTTAACTTATTAGCCATTGTATATCATACCTAATATTAACTTGTATTATTTAATACAATTATACATTTAAATAAATTAATTAATTTTTCTCAAATTTTGGTGGTGATTTGTACTTTTTTATAACTAAAGAAAAACAAAAAAACTGTACCTTGAAGAATTTTGGGCTCAGTATTCGGAATTTATAAAACAAATTATATGTAATCAAAATTCACCTTAAAAAAATTCTGCTAAACAAATTAAAACATAAAATAATAATAAGAAGAAACTTATCATATTTAATTGGACTTCCTCCAACCTTTTCCTTCATTAATCAAGATATAAACGGTATATGATTCCCTCATAAAAATAATATATTATGTGGAGATTTAATAAGGTGAATTACGGTTTTTTTTATTGAATATGGTTTATTTTTACCATATAATGTAATAGAAAAGTCCAAGACTTAAAGAAACTGACTAAAGATTAGTAGTAGAATTTTAATTACTTAAAAAAATTGAGTTGCTTTCTTATATTTTCATAGAAAATCCATAATTATGTTTGCTCAAATATACTTATTAATCAAAGTACATAAGTTTTATAATAGTAAATGGTTTACATTTCTCTCCACGGATTACAGCTCAAATCCATATTAATAAGATCAACCTTAACGCTATCTTCCCACATACGCTTTGGCCCACTCGGACGTTGATCGGTAGGCTTTGCGTTTTAAAACTACTCAGGAATTCGTTCGTTACTCAGACCAAAAAATTGAAAAGCCCATCTCAACCGTCGCGATGTTATCACTTTAATTATTTTAGCCGGCTTTATAGTAGATGGTTATCGAGTAAAATAATTATATTAAACATAAATTTAAATTTAAATTATAGAGGTATCTAGCTGTTATATAGTTGATATTTACCGATAAAGATAATTATAAAAAATGAATTTAAAACATTCAATTATACTCATTTACCTGCCATATAAAAATTTACGATAAAATTACTACGGAAATCTAACCTGATATCTTAGCTCACAACTTGGTCCTTAAATATTGTACGTAAGCTGTGTGTATTTATATAATATTGTGTATTGGAAGATTATGTATGAGAGGGGATAATGTAACGTAAACTACATTTATTATATGAGTAATGATAAATCTTTTCATATTATTATATTTTGCCAATATATTACCACCTGAGCTAGCCTAGCTCGTACCACCGTCAGACAAATCCATTCTCTTCACCGATCCCATATCAATTTTGCATTTTAATCAAGCAATTTTGCGATGTATAAAAGGGGAAGAATATTCATTGAACATTACTTTAATTAGTATCTTGTCAACTCCCGGCCCTATACAAATCTTTTCCCTTCAAAATAAAATTATTTAAAAATGATAACAATTAATAAAAAAATACAATATAATAAATTATAAATAATATAATGACGTAGGTCAACAAGATCCTAAATAAAGTAATATACATCGCAAAATTTCGAGAAGAAGGTGATATGGTGAAGAGAAAGGATTTGGCTGACCATGGTAGGAGCCAGGATAGCTCAGTTGGTATGAGCACCACGACGAAGACGTGTGAGACCCGGGTTCGAATCCCGGCCTTTGGACAAATATTTTCCCTTCAAATTAGAAATATTTAAAAATTATAACAATTATTAAAAAAATAAAATAAAATAAATTTTTGCAAATGTTTAAAAGTCATTGTTATAATTGTTATATAGTTAATATATACTTCTTGTAACGTTGTTAAGAAGAATCTTAAGTTAATATATATGTGTGTGTGTGTGTGTGTGTGTGTGTGTGTGTGTGTGTGTGTGTGTGTGTGTATTGTGTTGTGTGTGATAAACTGAATTCAAGATTCTTCTTGATGTAACAATACAACAAGCAATATTAACGACCTAACAATTACTAAAATAACAATGTATATGTATATTGCCTTCAACAACTATACTGTGGATGTTCTGTTTCTCCATTCAACGTTTATTCCCTATCTTATAAGACTGGCAGACATTTAAGAGGTTTTTTTTTTCTTTTATGCACTATATTGTAACTTGTGATTAAACGCAAATAGGACACTGAACTAAATTTGTTCAATGTGGGGGCGTTTCTTGAGAGGGTAGAAACTTGGAAAAACTGTTTAAGAATTACCTATGTTCTACTTAGTTTCAATTGAAGAAAATAATGCATCATTATTTTTATTCATTGTTATGTAATCAAAGTATAAAAAACAGATTGATATACTTTAACAATGATTTTTTAAAAAGAAAGTTACAATTCCTTATCCCACTAGAAATAATGTAAGAGCGGATATTATGATTTACAATGATATTAAAACTTGATTATGTCGTCATTTTTTCTGTGTTATAAATATATACTTATATTTATCTATTTTCTAGGTCTCTAATTGATGTCTTTCTTGTCAACAATTATTGATCGTGAGTACTTTTTTTATTACTACTTATTTTTTATTATATCTCAAATCAGTCAAATAATGCAACTATAATATATAATAAACTATGTATGTATTTAATTATAATATATTTCTTTAATATATTTTAATTTGGAGGGAGATATCAAGTATATACAGACCAAATAAAATCCCTAAATATTCCTGCCAGTAGTCTATATGCTTGTCTCAAAGATAAAACCATTTATGCTTTAGTATACGCCTAAGTACACAAGGCACTACCGTGATATAAAAATATCTAATCCTGAAGATCATGAGACAAACTTATTAAATTGTTATATTGTCATCGGTCCTTGAGAAGTTTCAATTTATTCCGATTTTTCGAAAAGCGAGTTCAAAGATTCCGTTACATATATATATATATATATATATATATATATATATATATATATATATATATATATATATATATATAAACCTGAACCAGTACAATTCGTTAATGGGTCTGGGGTTTAGTGCATGGTAGATACCGTACTGTTTCATGGACATCGGTTCTGCAAGGAGGTGACGTTCTAGGTCACGCTCAACCGCCAGATTGTTCCCCTTATTTTGGGTACCCTATTTTTATAATATTTTATAAAGGCTGGATGAGCCCCAGGAGGGTCCTAGATCCTATAGATCCATCTCCGGCTCCAAACAGACTAAATAAAAGTCTTGCTCGCAGCGGGATTTGAACCAGGATTTCCGGCAGGGCAACTCAGTGCTCTACCACTGAGCCACTCCGCTCCCTTGAATTAAATATAATAATAACAGTAATCGAATGTTGACTGGCACTGAATATCTACAGAGGCATAACAATGTGGCCAATAGTTTGTATCAAGCCCTGGCGGTGAAATACAATCTTCTAGATGTAAAGGCACCATATTATAAGTATCAGCCCAATAGAATTCTACAAAAAGGTCCCCTTAAGCTATATTGGGATGAATCCGTTATAACAGACCATACTGTGCATCATAATAGACCAGATATCCTCCTTATAAAGTCGAGTGAGAGGAAAGCAAGTATAATAGATATTGCGATCCCCAACGACAATAATGTAAACTCAACTGTTGGAGAGAAACTTCGAAAGTATCAAGAACTAGCAGCTGAGCTAAAGGAGCTATGCCATATGGAAAGCGTGGTAGTAACACCTATTATAATCTTAACGAATAGATTGGTGCCTAAATCCACGGTGGAGGGCATTAAGAATCTGGGAATTCCGGTCGAGGTTTTAAAGGTGCCTCAACAAGCAGTTCTCCTGGACACAGCAAGGATTGTCAGAAAATTTGTTAACGTTTGAAGGAGGAAAATATAATAGTAAAAGCTAATAACTGCAGATGGCTGGACTTGTCCCCCCATCTCTGTTTTGAACCCGCAAATGCGTGAAAAAATAGAGGATCATAATGATAAGGCTTAGCTTATTGAATTTTATAAGTTCCATCCTACACACCTCATTAGCATTCTTTTCACAATTAAAAATGCAATAAAATATCTCTTTTACCGTATAAAGATAAGAGCTCTAGTGCCTTATTGGAAATGCAAATTAACAGAAAAATAATAATGTAGCAATAATTAATAAAATAAGCAAGTATTTTACATATTACATTTTTGTATATATAAAAAATAAAATTCAATTTGCAATAAGTTAACTGTTTATTATATAAAACAAGTTTATAGTGATGTTATATTTTATCGATATTGCCTATCAACGGATCGAGGGATTACTGTATGTTTAGCCTTTTTTTTTCGTGCTCCTCAAGTAAAACTATAAATATTGTTAAAAATAAATAAATCACAAGGCCACTGTTTCTCTCTTATTTAAGCCATGTATACTGGTGAAGCTAACAAAGAGTGTAAAAAAAATGGCACGATGACAAAAAAATAACATAATTTAACTAAATAAATAACTGTGCTTTTATTGTGAGCGGAGTGGCACAGTGGTATATCGCTGAGTTGCCATGCCGAAAGCCCTGGGTTCAAATCCGGCTTGCTGGCAGACTTTTATCCAAGGGTGATCTAGGACAAACTACCTCCCTGCACATCCGTTGTCCAAGAAACATTACAGTCTCTACCATGTACTGAAACCCAGACCCTTCATGGGTAGTAGTGGTATAAGTTTCTTTTTGTTCTTTTTAATAATTCCAATATCGGAAAATCATAATAATAATAACACGGATAATTAAGTTTCCATCTGTATCTCGTGTTTGTTCCCTTTGTATTCCTTCCATTGTGTCCCCACAGTGCTGCTCAGAACTCTCAGGATATTGCTATAGATCCGAAAGTAGACTCAGGAATAAATATTTTAAGGATCCCTTGATTGAAGTGGCACGGCAGTTGTTCCGACAGATATCTCAACCAATCCTATCCTGATTTAATATTGATGGAATTCTATGGAGGGGGGAGTATCTCACTGCTTGGGGGGGGGGGGGCGAGCCTTGCGGGTGGTGCTGACATGAGGGTGCTATATGGTCCTTGCGTAAGCTCTGTCAAACGTATTTTCTTATAGTAACGGCCCTTTTAGCCCGATTTCTCTAAATCCTGTATATACAATTATTGCTTATTAGATCCTCTTATTTATGAGCGGGGTAGTTAAGTCGAGTGCTGAGTTGCTGTGCACAAGGTTCTCGGTACAAATCCGGCTTTGATGAATTATTTAATATGTTAATAAGACCCTGTGAGGGTATCCAGCCTCTATAAAGTGGGTACTTTATTGGGGGGAGGGGGTGAAATCAGGATGTTCGGTGTGATCTCGGTCAAATCACCATCATGCACAATTTTTGTTTTAGAAACAGTAAAATCTCTACCATGTACTGAAATTTCCAATATCTTTTATCATTGTAATCTTGTATTATTATTATGGTTTTCTAATATTGGAATTACTAAAAAGAAACTTATACCACTACTACCCATGAAGTGAGTTCAGTAATGGGGTTCAGTACATGGTAGAGACTGTAATGCTTCTTGGACAACGGATGTGCAGGGAGGTAATTTGTCCTAGATCATGCTTGGATAAAAGTCTGCCAGCTAGCCGGATTTGAACCCAGGGCTTTCGGCATGGCAACTCAGCGATATACCACTGTGCCACTCCGCTCACAATAAAAGCACAGTTATTTATTTAGTTAAATTATGTTATTTTTTTTTCATCGTACCATTTTTTTACACGCTTTTGTTAGCTTCGCCAGTATACATGGCTTAAATAAGTGAGAAACAGCGGCCTTGTGATTTATTTATTTTTAACAATATTTATAGTTTTACTTCACGAAAACAAAAGGCTAAACATACAGTAATCCCTCGATCCGTTGGTAGGCAATATCTTTTATTATTGTAATTAGTCATTATTAAATTATTTTGATAATATTGGATTTAAGCCGACCTAATATAACTACTTGATTGAAGTGTGAAGTTGACTCATTAAAAATAAAAAAAAATGTAAACAATAAAAACAAGCTGTATTAGGAAACAAAACTAAAAAGTAGATGATTTTCAATATTTTTTAATAATTTATTTATTGAACTTCCAACTGTATTATAAAAATGCAATCAGTGAATACGATGAATCATTTATAATGGCATGAATAAAAGTAAATATATAAAATGCAATAACAATAACAATAAATAGAGAAAATAATAATTTCAACTTATAAGGTAGCGAGGTCTTTTATTCCGACACGTCGGAGGATTATCGTGAATAGGAGACGTAGGTTTTAGAGATTAGAAACAAGTAGGTTTGAGTGGGAATAAAGTTTATCATGAAGGACTGATATCGGGTTCATGCCGAGTAAGCAGCAAATTGGAGATTGTGGTCTTTGTGAATTACTTTATTCGTAACAAGGTTGAGTATTTTAAGACTGATTTTGGATTTGCAAGGATTGGATATGTGAAAGATTCGATGGCTTAGAGGAGCCCCAAAGCTCTACTTTGCAAGTCCAAATAAGTGTAGAAATAGTCGCGTATATGTGTATTTTGCAATTAATTCGGAGCTTAGAGGGTTTGATAGTGTTGAAGTAGCCTGAAAAGACGTCAATAAGTTTAATATAATAATAGACTGAAAAAAAAGCTTGGAGTGCTTGATGTTAGTTGTAGATATTATATTGATTAATATTGGTAAACATAAAGTAAATTATAAAAATTTATATTAGTTAAACCTGATTAGTATAAGTATTTTTAACGAATACCAGACACCGCAGAGTCTCGTGACCCCTATTTTACGTCCCTTCCAAAGGGCGACATAACCAAGGCTTTTTAATCCTTCTAAAACCTAATACACAACGGGTGACCGGTATGTTTTCTGCTGGAAAAAATAATGTGGAACAGATTGGAACTCCCTTCCATAATCCAAGGTTATTCCTGCATGAGTGAGCCCGATGATGAACGCTAAGTTGAGACGAAACTTCATTTGAGTTGTCACTTGCCCATTATCGAGCCCACCCTCCATGGGAAGTAATACGTTTAAGTTTTCATTACATTTCGCATTTCTAGTTATCCCGGTTTTACATCTGATCCTATCAGGACTCGCCATCTTAATTTAATGCTAATGAAGGCAAGGAGATAAGGACAGGATCAGCTGTATCCTCGCCTGGCGGGTGGGGAGGGGGTTTTTAAATTCATGTTCCAGGGAGATAAGGAACTGGGGGTAAGTAGGGCCATTTTTTTTTGTCCCTTAAGCAGGGAGTTGCCCTATATATCAGCCCTCAGGATTTTTTTTTTTTTTATATTCTCGCTGTGAACTGAAGACAGTTGGAAACATTTGAATATGACCAGTTTGTATTCACTATTCCATACTATGTAAATGGATTAAATGAATTACTTGTAGTTATAAACGTATTCCCAAAAATGGTTTTCCAGTCAATGTGTTTATAGCAGGACTATCTCTTGAATGGATTGAGGGATTATGTAGTGGTTCGTCTTGTACAAAATGTCCGTTTTTATTATTTCTAAACTTCAAAGTGAAATTATTGGACATCTGTTGTTTACGATGCTCATGTTTACAGTCTGTTAGCAGCTGGAGATGGATCATATAGGATCTAGGACACTCGTGGGGCTCACCCAGCCTTATTCTTCTGAGGAAAATTCTGGTGGTTGAGTGTGATCCAGGACTAATCACATCCCTTCACAACCGGTTATTTTTTTAGTATGGAAAAAATAATACAATTATGGGAAATGTGTAGATTTCGGTGATCATTTCATCATGAAATAAAACGTTTCAACCAACATTTCGAAGTATAGATGATATATTTTTGTTTTGAAGAAAAATGATCTGTCCAGGCCGTGATTCGAACCCGGGTCAAACAAATTACGAGAGCACGGGTATATTGAATCGGTGTTGAGAATGGATTTTTCTGGCCATGTTACGAGCCAGGTTAGTTCAGTTGGTTAGAGCACCTCGCGACGCGGGTTCGAATCCCGGCCTGGACAAATCTTTTCTCTTCAAAATGAAAATATTTTAAAATTATCACCATCATAAAAATAAGAAATATAAAATAAATTATATTCATGATATATGTTTGTTGAAACGTTCATTTCTAGATTAAATTAATACTGAAGGTTACAAATTTCCCATAATTAAATTTTCTTTTCCATACTAAGGCTCATGGCAATTTTAATTTTTAGAGAACGTTGAAAAAGAAACGAATGAAAGATTAAAACTTGTAACTCAACTCGGAGCGACAACCGGCGGAACAGATACCATAATATTTACTATCATCAGAGTATTCTTATTTTCGAATAAGATGTGTAAAATATTCGGTTCGATTGAGGAGGGTCCATTGGAGAATGAACGAGATTGCATAGTTAAAATAATAATTAGGTTAAGATGGACTTGTAAAGACCTTTAAATGTCCAAGGCGTAGATGGGAAGATTCTGTTAAAGGTGAACTGACGTATTTAGGTTTGAGCCCTGATCCTTGTACGGAAGTCTGTAAACAGCGATTGGTGATCTCTGCATCGAAGGCTCGCTAAGCCTGTTATTTTAATTTTATCTTCTTTGTCCTATAAAGTGATTACAATTGTATCTCGTTGCTACGATATATTTTTATATATATTGCACCTATAAAAGTAGCTAAAATCGCTCTGGCTGTATAATTTGTGATTTAATTGGTTCTTAGTTCACACATATAAAAGCGAGCAGAGTAGCTCAAGAGAATAAAATGCTGGTTCTAGATTTGAATCCTTCAGCGACAGATATGCTATCTAATCTGTTAGCACCTCGTAGAATTATCAGGCACTCTTGTGGCTCACCCAGCCTCTATAGATTTCCCTAACTGGGGGAAAAACCTTGAGCGTGATCTCGGACACATCACCTCCCTGCACAACACTTGGTATAGAAACAGTACGTTCTTTACAATGTACAGATTCCAAGACCCTTCCTGATTTGTGGTGGTACAGATGTTAATTATTTTTTTTATAGTAATAAGCATAAAGTAATATATCGAAAAGCCAGTTCGGATATTCGACGCACTACTCTGCAGTATATGGATATGTATGTATTATATTTTAAATAAATATACGGGACGAAAAGTTAACATGTAATAAATACGTATGGTTTTATGTATGCAATTATTGGACTGCACAAATGTTTTCTACATTCCTGATTTTTTTTTGTAAAATGTATTTCCCGGAAAATCGGATATGGATTACTCTTAATGAGTTTTTTTTTTTTAATTTCGTTTTGACAACTTCGGATCACGTTACAACTTAATTTTCCTTCCTTCTGCTGGAGCTTTCTCTGTGTCCAATATTCTTTCATGCGTTCAACATCACGCTTCCTTTGATCCTCTGACCGATTTCCTTCAACCTTCTCTTGCCATTCTTCGTGATTAACATTTTTTATATTTGTAAATTTTTAGTGTGACGGCTTTCCCTTACGCAAAACAACTTTCTTTAAAAAAAAAATTAAAACATTCCGAAAAGTGTTATAATTTTAAATGGTCATATTTCAGAAAATATTTTCGTAACTATTACAATTCCGCGACACTCGGAGAGGTCTCAGTGCTAATTCGAGCAGGAAATTGCCCGCGCCTTCACCCTCCAGGAACGAGGTTCGCCTTTTGCCTGCAGGGAGTGATAAAGTGGTGGGGTGAAGAGTGAGGAGTGAGAGAGTGTGAGGGGGGGGGGGGGTGAGGCAGGGAGAGAGAGTTAGAGAGGGAGAGTGAGGGAGTGAGGTAAAAGGGGCAGAGAGCTCGAGAGAGATACTAACTAGGCAGCGGGCAAAAAAACCTCCAATTGCAACTGCCCTTAAAAGGGACGACGAAGCAGGGTAATTAAAGGTTAACAGCTGGGAAGGGCCCTGATGAAGCCCTTCAGAGGGAAATGGGATAATGCGATCCGCTTAGCCTCCATAATGTCTTTATTTTACCCTGTTTAGGGTCGCAATATGCGTTAACCTCTTTGTGTCATTAAAATATAAAAGAATTTAGTATTTATGAATATATATATATATATATATATATATATATATATATATATATATATATATATTTATATTTATATATAAGAGTAAAAATACCAATTTAAAAATAAATAAGTTAAGACAAGACTGATGATCGCATAGTCGCTAAGATCAAGCTTGCCATTGTAACAGCTGTTAATATGTAAGCACTATAAATAGAGGTTCAAGATGGCAATACAGTCTGTGTTAACCCAGTTATCGTGCGAGTCATTTCATCCTAAATTTTCCTTTTTTTATGTGTTGTTCCTGGAAGTATATAAGTGATGCCGAAGCCCATAACCGTAACATTTTTTTTTATATTCTTAAATTATTTATTTACTATTTTATAAGTACTGTTGGAGCTTATTTTAGAGGTGTAGTGGAACAGTTTATTTTCATTTCTCTTGTGTATAGTTTTTGTAAAGTAACTTATTTGTACAGACATATTTATGTTAATTACGCATGGTATTTATGTAGATTTAGCTAGTAGTAAAGTCTTTTGGTTTTATTTTTATGTAAGTAGAATAAGATTCAATTAATTTGTAATTTATTTTTGTTGTGTTCTCTCTCTGCATTTATTTTTTAGTTTAGGAGGGTGTTCGTAAATTGACAGGGGAGAGTTAAGAGAAGACGATGATCGCATAGTCGATAATATCAAGCTGGCATTGTAAACAGCTGTTAGAATCTATAAATAGAGGTTCAAGATGGCAATAAAGTCAGTGTTAGCCCAGTTATCGTGCGAGTCATTTCATCCTAAACTTTCCTTTTTTTATGTTTTGTTCCTGGAAGTATATAAGTGATATAAATATAAATATATAATTATAAATATATAAGTGGTGCCGAAACCCGACTTTAAAGATATTTTTTTTGCTGGTGTAAACACAAAAAAATAAATAAAAATTGTTTGATGGGTTGTAGTGGTACAGGTACAGGTACACGCACATATAGAATATTATTGCATATTGGGAGCATTTTATCGTTTCTATACCGCATTCCATGACCTCCTAAATTTATCCTTTTCTGTTTTTTATCTTTTCTTTTCTCCGCTTCGTTCCTCCAATTGCGGACTCCCATCTTCGTGCGATTTTCTCTCCATTCCGATTGCGTGCCCGTTCCATCTTAGCCTACTTGCTTGTTACAGTTTCTTTCTAGCGCTTAAAGTTTATGGCGAATATGTCTAGACGATCACAAAGTTTCCTCCCCTTCGTTGTCTACTGAGGGTGTTGGTTGCTATAATTTTATTTCCGTTGCAGTGGTAAAGGTACATGCAGTAGTTGAGCCTCGAGATTTGAAATATTTTAAAATAATAAATCGTACAATAAATTTTGGTTTGTAAATGAATTTGAATTATTTAAACTTAAATAAAAATATATTTATGTAAAAAAAAAACACACCTAATACCTATACATACGACACTAAAAATATGAAGAAAAATAAAAAAAAAGGAACATATTAAATTAAAACCACTTTTTAATAAATGAGTAAAGCAATTTACAGGTTTAAGTTATACATAAAAATAAATTAAAATATCATTGTAGGTTTTAGAAAATTGAAGGGATGGGTAATGATTATATATTAGATAGGTGTATTAGTTTAAATCAAATTTTAAAACAATGGTTGAATAAATGTAATAAAGTATTTGATATTTAAAAAAAATAATTATTTTCAAACTCTTTTATGTGAAATATCGAGCTAAGTAGACCAATATGTTGAACGCCGAGTGGCTGAGCTAATGGTGCAGAGTTCGATAACGGCTATAGCTGGTAAATTATTTAGAGAGGACAATAGTTGACTGGATGATTCTAATCAAGGATAGAATTGGTCAGGGGGTGCAGTCAAAGATAACACAAATATAAGAATAACTTATTTTTGTGTTGTCTTTGACTGCACTCCCTGACATATTATATCCTTCAGTAAATTTTTGTATTCTGTCAACAGCCGTGGATTGACTCTGTGAGATCTACGGACCTTTTTAGGGCTTACCCAGCCTTTAAAAGGGAGTTATTTTAATTAACCTGGCGGGTGATTTCCTCCAAAGCACCTCCCAGCATAACCTTTGGCTTATAAATATACTCTTCCGATAATGATCCCAAGATACTTCATGAGTTATAGTTATAACATTATAACAATGGGGATCGTACCCCGGCAGGAGGATTTTTTAAAAAGGGGGTAAAATCTTTGGTTGTGCCGCCCTTCGGAACGGACGTAAAATGGGCCCCCCCGAGCCTGTGAGGTGTCAGGTGTTAAAGATCCACATCCTAATTATCCCTAGATAGGCAATATTCAGGAGTCCCGCTGTAGCATCGTCTGATTAACCATAATAGCATAAAGTGCCGTTAAATAAACAAACAAATTACAAAATATATTAAATAGAATAATAATTAATTATTTTATGAGATTCGCTTCTAATACTAATATTAATTATCATTATTATCATTTTTAACTGTTCATTTTAGAGGCCTCGTTAAGTTCGTTGGCCTTGCACATCCCCCTCCTCCAATATCGATTCATTCTTGTCAAATTTCCTTAGCCCCCTTTTCTTTGTATCATTCAGGCTTGCTTTGTCAATTATATTTTTCTGACATAAAGTTTGTATACGCAATTTCTCTTTGTTCAATTTCAATTCTACCTACGAGTCTCGAATATTGCTGATATCTTGTTTATATTTGATACACATTTATCTTCTTGTATATATTGCAATAATTTTTATACATCTTATACATGATGTATTTATAATGTTGCAAATATTTAAATATTTAAAATGAGGAAATTATAATCTATGTTAATTAATAATAATCAATTAGTTAGTTAATCAATAATAATTAATATCTTATATCATTTTATTAATTCTATAAAAAGGTATATCTTTAACTAAAATTGATGGGTCGACAGTCGTAATTATGTATTCATATATATAATAAACGCCATATACAGGGTGTCCCGAATTTATATGGCAAAGCTTCAGGAACTTATAGGGGACCAAAAAACTAAGACAAAAAGTCCTTTAGAGATTTGCTCGTTTTTGCTTAGTTTTAGAGAAAATCGCAAAAAAAGAAACAAAACAAAAATGTTACAGGTAGCAATTATCACCTTTCAAAGTTCGTCAGGCTAGGCAGTGAGATATGTAAACACTTAATGTTATCCTTTACATTCTTTTATTTGTTTACATTTTGGCTTCCTTCTAGGATTGTAACAAAACAAGTTTTCATTTTTATACTTATTTATTTACATTTATATTTATGTTATGTTCTTTTTAATGTAAATATTGCTCAAAATGTTGTCCTCTTGCACCAATGCAAGCATGACATCTAGCACTCACTATACATAATAGTGATAATAGTGAGCCCATATATGATAATTTCTTTGATTAACAATTCCTCCTCTTGTAAAGGTAGCTTCATTGGTCCATATAATTTTTAATGGAAATAAATTATCATCGTGAATTTGTTCAAGAAACCAGTTACTAAAATTCAATCTCTTGACATAATCTTGAGGTAATAATTTCTGAACTTTTTGAAGATGGTATGGGTAGCGATTACCACTTTTCAAAATTCACCATATTGCTTGCCGCGATATTGCTAATGCAGCAGATGCTCTTCGGATGCTAGTCTGAGGATTGTTATCGAAATGGCGTTGGGCACAATTTCTTCTCCGATAATCTGCTCTTACTGCTGCCTGGAATTGGTCGCCTTCATTACGTATTAAGAATGGCCCAGTCTCTCGTGGTCTATTAAAAGTTAACGAAAAGACTCGTCGATTAGGCACTCTTCTATTTGGAAATCGGTGCGCATACTCCCGTACCGCTTCTAAAGCATTACCGTTACAGAAACCATACACAAAAATCATATCAGCGTATTCAACATTAGAATATGTATGCGGCATTGTGGCTGATGCTATTCACACAAAAATATCTGAGTAACTGACTGAAGACTGATTTGGGAATTATAATCCTAGAAGGAAGCCAAATTCTAAACAAATAAAAGAATGTAAAGGATAACATTAAGTGTTTACATATCTCACTGCCTAGCCTGACGAACTTTGAAAGGTGATAATCGCTACCTGTAACATTTTTGTTTTGTTTCTTTTTTTGCGATTTTATCTAAAACTAAGCAAAAACGAGCAAATCTCTAAAGGACTTTTTGTCTTAGTTTTTCGGTCCCTTATAAGTTCCTGAAGTTTTGCCATTTAAATTCGGGACACCCTGTATAAGCACTGTATATAGAGATTCAAGATGGCAATACAGTCAGTGTTAACCCAGTTATCGTGCGAGTCATTGCATCCTAAATTTTCATTTTTTTGTATGTTTTGTTTCTGGAAGTATATAAGCTATATATATATATATATATATATATATATATATATATATATATATATATATATATATATATATAAAATATCTAAAGCCCCTGTGAATAAATGGAGAGAGTTCTGATAACCGCTGCATGCATCCGGTTATCTGAAACTGCAGTTTCAGATAACCGGAATCGTATCAATATCGTAGTTTTTGGCTAGAAATGGAGTGGTAATATAAACGATGACTCCTTTTGAAAGTCATTAGGGGGAAAGTTAGACTTACGTTCTTTTTCCCTTTTATCTGACCATTTTACATGTGTAGTACATATATTTCTTTATATGTTAGCCTATTAAAATATGAGTATCCTTATATTTTATGTTTGTTTTATAGGTAAACTAAATAAATTAAAATTAAAGGTAATTAAAACCAAAAATTTGACCTGAAATTTTAGAGGATTAAAATATAAATAAAATATTAAAATATAATAAAAAGAAAATAGAACACAGTTATCTAATAAAGAGGTATGGGAAGGTAAAAGAAAAAAGGAGAAAGTGTAACGTTGTGAATCTTTCCTAATGATGCCATACTCCTGGCATTCTTAGTCTCTGATTGAGCCCTGAGGAAGCTTGAGCTCCGTGACTAGCCTCTCACGAAACGGCCAATACAAAAAGGAATACTTGATGAATGGATTGACGTTTTAGGATATTTGAAGTGTTTTGTCCTGTATCGATCTCTCGGCCAGACGGACCTTCTGATAGAACTGTAAGAGAATAGAAACCGTGGTCGACCTTTGGAGCCAGTAGATGCTATTAGAATTGGGGAGGGGTTCACTCCAAGGCAGTTAGCCCCGGGCGGCCGGAACTGCTCAGCAATTTACAGCTGCTATAAGTTAGTCGGAACGGAACGAGTGGATGAAATACCTCGTAAAGGGGATCGTCCAACCCTTGCTGGAGTCTGGAGTCTGGGGTCTGTCCGGTCGTTATCAACCCCCTCCGTCTCGATGAAGAGTGAATCGGTGAATGGTAAAGGGTGAAGAGTGCATCTTGTTATTCTTCCTCTGGGAGAGCTGTGGGACAAAAAGGGAGGGTTGAATCATTAAGTATCGACAATTTAAGTTTCACAAGGTTTTCTAATTTAAAAAATCGAGGACATTTAGATTTTTCTTTTTATTGATTTTAGCCAAAATCGCTTAAGCTATTTTATATAATATTTTTAATACCGAAGATATCACAATCAACAACAGAATAACGACTGGTAATTGAGCCTAATATGCACAAACTAAGCTTCTCAAGTCTTAATTAATAACACAAGAAAAACTAGGAAAGCGGTGTAAACCTCGTGTTAGAGCAATAGTCACCTGGTGTCTTCAAGACGACTGCCGTCAATTTAAAGTATTTGAAGGAAAAATAATTTGAAGGTTAAGAAGGATTTACGGCGTTACAAGTGTTAATGGTGAGTGGAAAATTGAGAGCAATAATGAAATCAAGATTATATTATGCGGGTAGAATAGAACATTGTTAACTATTTCAAAATAAGTAGGCAGGGATGGGTGGTTCTAAATGGTGGATCAAATAGCTCAAAAGAAAATACAAGAATAATAGAAAGAGGAAAAGAGTGTTCGCTGTAGGAAGAGAAAAGTGAAAGAGGAAATCAAGCCCCATGTTATTCTTTAGCGCCGGGGACTTAGTTATGGTTATGGTATTGCAAAGTTTAATATTAATAATAATAACAAAGTGTAGGCAAGAAGCTGTATCGATAAATTTCAACAAGTCTTTGTTAATAACAGGGAGCCGAGTGGCTCTGTGGTAGAGAGACTACTGAGTTGCCATGCCGGAAATCCTGGTTCAAATCCCGCTGCAGGCAGGACTTGTATTTAGTCTGTTTGCAGCGGGAGATGGATCATTTCGGATCAAGGACCCTCCAGGGGCTCACCCAGCCTCTATAAAGTATTATAAAAATAGGGTACCCAAAATAAGGGGAAAAATCTGGCGGTTGAGCGTGACCTAGTACAAGTCACCTTCTTGCAGAACCGTTGTCCATGAAACAGTACAGTCTCTACCATGTTCTGAACCCCAGACCCGTTCACGGGTTGTAGTGACCCGTTAATAACAAAAATTATGGAGAACACAGCCTGCTTTTGTTCTTGAGTTTGACCAAAATCGTTGCAATAACATATCCAAAACTTTACAAATATAATTTGCAAAATTATCGATATTATATTGCACAATTTAAAAAATTAATAAAAATAATAATAGAGAGAGAGAGAAGAAAGGAAGCTGTATCAACGAATTTCTATGATTGTTTTTAATAAAAAAAATTATGGAAAATACAGCCTTCTTTTGTTCTAGAGTTTGGCCAAAATTGTTTAAGATGTTTTCGGAAATAATTATAATTTTTTTTATATGATACTATCCAATTTAGGAAAATAATAGTAATATTTTCATTATCCTTGGGATGACACCATCTTGAACCCGATTTTTGCAATATTATTGTGATAATAAGCAACCAATATAGTTGATATTGCAGTAGTGGTTGGCGTTTCTGCACTAAAGAAAGTACGAACTGGGGGATAAAAGGCAGAAAAAGTCATTTAACAAGACAGCATTCCAGTTGGTGACTTCTTCACATTCTTCTGAGGTGCTGGTGTCTGTTGCTGCAGGTCGTCTCAAAGGGGCCTAAGATGTAAGGCCAACATCCCACAAACGAATCGTTTGAGTGAATAAAGACCAAAACACCTTGAACTTCATTTAAGATCTGACGGGACTGTGGTAAGGATTCCTTCTTGCAGCGATGACAATATTTCTACCCTCCCTTTGAGTTGTAATGCGCTGCGAAAGACCGGGTAGTCCTATTGGCATACCCAGTCTCTCGGAAACTCCTTACGATGCTCCGAGAAACGCCAAACACCTCATAAATAAACATAAATAATTGCTAGGCAAAGTATATACCACAAAATAAGCAACAACTCTATTTATTTTTCGCACTTAAGATAGAATCATATTCAGATAAATACAGCATGCGGAGTTAATATTTTTTGACTTCATTTAAATTAATTTCCTTTAGTCTCATTTTCGTTTCGTACTAACATCCCTTGGAAAACATCAAACCAAATGTTTCAAACAAATTCAATCTCAAGTGCTTTTTCAGGATTTATATTATTATTATTGATATTTCATAATTATCAAATATTCAAAGATTTACCTAAACACATATTGTACGCATTTGTTGTATCGATATTAGAAAATGAGAATCGAAATCTAAGAATACCCCATTTTTTTTATGGAACGTATTGAAATGATGGAGTATCGTCATGAAAAGCTGTAATAATACTCTTTTCAAGGAAGACAGATGGATTTTCCTAAACCAAGTTCTGAAATAGAAAATGGGATAACATAAGAGAGGTTTTCTTTTATTTTACTTTTTTTTTTTTACATTCTATGAATAATTCAATTTTTTGAACCGGAAATCAATTTAATTCAAATCAGTTTTATTGAATAAATTTACTTATTACTTGAGTTATTACTTTATTCGCCTACATCTCATTACTATTGAATGTTGATTTTTCTCTCCCATGTATATGAATCTCTTCAATAGGACTAGTTTTCATTCAGGCTGAATTACAAGGAATATCAAAATATTCGATGGATGATCAAATTGTGTATTATCATTCATGAAAAAAGAGTTTTCTATACGTAACGTACTTGTAGATATTTCTGATTTATGGGAATAATAATGAAAAGCTTAGTTAGCGAACCTGAAGACTCGACTCCGACACCATGACTCGCTGCAGATCTTCCTGGGACTCACCCAATTTCTATAATGTGAGTCTCCTTATTTGGTAAAATTGTGATTCAGCGTGATATCGTCCTAATCAACTCTCTGCACAACCGTTATCCTAGAAACAGTACATTCTCAAACATATGCTGATATTTTTGAGTCGAATTAAAAATCTCTCTCTGTCCAGGCAGCTCTCATCAGTAATTCCAAGTCTCTTAAGTCCTTCTTTCATCTGCTTAGCGTATCCATTCAGGCTTTTCAAGTTGTATATCTTATCAAATATTTGATCATTCAACCTTTCGAGATCCATCCTGATTAAGTACACGTAGAAACTTATTCTTATTTTCCCCATAGACATATTACCAAGTCTGTAGCTCCTCTATGATATTCTTGTGGCATATTTTTTGTTCTTAATATTCGCCATTCAATCTTCAAGTGCCTTCTCAGGATTTATATTATTATTATTTATATTCTATAACTATCAAATATTCAAAGATTTAACTAAACACATATTTGTACGAATTTGTTGTATCAATCTTAGGAAATGAGAATCAAAATCCAAGAATACCCCAATTTTTTGGGGGTATCTTTGTAGAATTTGTATATATTCCGACTTTGTGGTAGTGCAAGTTTCGGAACCGTAGGTGAATACAGGGCGAATAAGGATCTTTAACTTTTTTTTCAATTATCTAATTGTTTTAATTTTTAAAACTTTTCACTTTCTTGGTTTGTATTGGGTTGTCCCTTGTTTTTTTTTTTCTTCAAGGCTCGAAATCTCTGGAACCACCGTTGAACAGTACATTCACTTATACTGCTTTCGCTCCAGAATTCATTGATATTTCTGGCCGTTTGGGCCCCGTTTTGACTTTATTTCCAAGTATCACATGTTATAGAGTTGAAAGACATTTTTGTTTGAAAGAGGATTAATAATTATTCACATTTATATAACTCAAAAGTCCAACAAACATTAACAGTTTACTTTTTGGAGAAGTATTTTAAAGGAATCATAAAATCCTGCATTATTTTCCAGACAACACAAGAAATAAAAAATTTTAATAGGGGTCACCTGTGGTCTAGTGGTTAGCATAACAACCTACTAAGCCCAAGATCGCGGGTTCGTATCCCGGCAGGTGGCCCTAGGATTTTAAAGGGGTGTAAAAAAATGCTTGGAAGGGACGTTAAACGCGGGGTCCTGAGCCTGTCCGGTGTCAGGTACTCCTTAAAAATTCCTATCCTAATTAAACTTGAATAGGGAAGATTTAGGGCTTCCACTGTAAAATCGTCCGATTAGCCATAGCAGCATAAAGTTAAATAAAAAAGCAATAACAAATTTTATTTATTATTATTATTGTTTAAATAAAGAAAGTTCCTTTCGTTCAATTATGCAAAGTGGTTGGCCGAAAAGGATGAAAGGTAATGAATCGCTGTACCCAAGGCATTGAGGTTGGACCCTTGTCTCTTGTTGGACCTCCGCAGATTTACAACTGCCAACCTTCTCGCCTGATAAGTCCTTGGTTTCTCTAGCAAGCTCTGTCACAATTCGCCTAGCCAGCATCGCCAAGATCAATATATGTACAGCCGAGAGAGAAAGATGTTTGGGGTTTCAAAAGTCGTATACATTTAAATGGAATAATCTTTATTTTATATTTTAAAAAATTTAGTGATTACTTCCCCCCCAAACCACTCGGAAATGTAGATTCACCTGAAAAAATATTAAAAACTGAAAGCAATTAATTATTTATTTACGAGGGCAATTAATTATTTGAATACCAGGACTATTCAGAAAGTAAGGAACGTTTTGGAATTTTAAAAAAACGAATAAAAAAAAACATTTTATTATGTACATGTGATGGAGGAAATAAAATACTACTTTTCAACTTAATCACCATTCGAATTCAGGCAGTTATCATAGCTGTGGACAAGCTTTTAAATACCTGTGTCATAGAATTCTGCCGCTTGTGATCTCAGCCACTCAGTGACGCGTACCTGGAGCTCCTCATCGTCGTCTGCCAGGTCTTCATTTTCGATCCAGTAGTGCATCATCATGACTGTGGCAGGCCTCCAAAAACGCAAAAGCTGCCCCCCTTCTTTGTTCTTTAGGGTGATCTGTAAGCATTTTTGGCAACCATCATGCACAGAATTTGTGGTAGCCCAGCTTCTGTGAAATAATTAAAAAAAAAAAATCCGTGAAACTTGTGAGAACATAGAGAAAGCTCAGTTATTGTGAAACGGAAGTTTTCACGAATCTTTTCGTCAACTTTGGCGACCAGATCGTCAGTCACAATGCTCGCGCGTCCTTATCATCTCTTCATCATGAACGTTTGCTCGTCCATTTTTAAACTGAATGCACCACTTCCTGACATAACTATCACTCATTAAGTTGTCGCCGTACACTTCACACAGCTCCCTATGAATTTCTATTGGTTTTAAGATTTTTGCCAACAAAAAACGAATCACAGATCGCACCCCACAAACTGGCGGGATTTTAGATTGGAGCACACATTTCAAATTTGAATATAAAAAAAAAAAGGTAGCGCGAAGATGTTCCCGTTGTCATAGCTGGACGCTGAATGAGGTGCCGAGCACGATCACACCAATGTATACGCTATTGGCGAGCACCTGGCGACACCAGGTTGATACGTTACTTTCTGAATAGCCCTCATATATACTTCTCTTTTATTGCCCCATGAATTTTAAGAAGGGCTAGGGGATATGAAATGGAAGGATATTATCTGTTAACAAGGATTCTGGGTTTGGGTGATTTTTTTTTTCAATCCCGTGGAAGTTATTTTTACCTGAAACAGACTTAAAAGATAACAAGCAGTTAGTTAAGAGTTATTATATACACATATCCAACTCTTATCCTGCACTGGGTTTTATTTTATGAGGGAGTGATGGTTCTATAATGGAAGTGCGTTATTTGTTAACAAGGATTTTGGGTTCTGGTGAAGTGGTTTCTTTTTTTCATCCGAAAAGAACTTAAAATCTACTAGCTATTAATTGAATATTCTTATATGGGTATATACACAAAGCTTTCATTGAACCGCGTGCAGTTCACAGAGGCCGGGCGAACCCAAGGAGGGCTTTTAGAACCCACAGAGTCCATCAACCTCATTCTTCAATAATAATCATTATCATCAGTGGCGCGAAAACCCAATTATGGAGTAATCATACATCTTTCGCTATCCCTCTCTATCTCTTTCTATAATATTACGTTATATATTACGTTAAATATTACGTTTATTATTATTATTATTATTACTGAATAATATATTAGTAGTAATATATTATAATCTATAAAATGGTGCCACGATTAGATTAATATGATCAAAAAGTTACAACATTTTATTGATTCTAACTCTCACTGAAATAAATTAGCATGATTTATTAATTACTGTTCACCATAATAACAATATATGTAAATATTATATTTTATAGTACTGAAAAGCCGGGGGGTGGACCGTATACTATAATGGCTCTCCTGGGGCCCGTCCAGCCTCTGTAAAATGCGTATCTTTAATAAGAGGAAAAACCTTGTGGTTATCATCACACAAATCACCTCCCTCCAAAAATTTTGACCTAAAAATAGTAGAGTCTCTTCTGTACCACGTACAGAACCTAAGACCCATATGGATTGTAGTGGTACAGGTTTTGTTTCTTTTTTTTTATTTTTATTAATTCAGATACTACTGAAACTGCGAAGTTGTTAAATCTAACAAATCGCATTTCACACCAGAGCCGTTTCAATTTGTTTGGAATGATTAACAGTAAGAACCTATGATTAATTTAAAAAAACCAATGAGCAATTAAACAATAAAAACGTTGTGCCGTGTAATAGAAATAAAGACAGAGGACTCCTTTCTCCTTTCATAATCCTTTGAGCCGCGACTACAGAAAGTTGTCTCCTCGAAAGAATTTTTCCCCTGAGGACTCTGCCTTTCCTTTCCCTCGGGCTCTTTAACATCCACAAATTATAGCGGTCTCTCCCAGGCCTTGGGCTGTTTGAGGGTTATTTAAAGAAGTTAAAGAATAACAATTAAACCACAAAGCGCTATTTAAACACAGTATTTTAAGGATGAATAAAACCCTCTAAACTGGAGGAGTCCGAAGGTTCGGGATCTTCCCAATTTAGACTTTAAAAACGATTGCCTTATAGTCGCGAGAATATCCCGAATAGTATCAGGGTACAAATACTACAAAAAATATCCAATTATATTCGTAAATGGTAATACGAATAAAAAAAAAAAACCTGTACCACTACAACCCGTGAACGGGTCTGGGGTTCAGACTGTACTGGTACGTGGTAGA
The DNA here is from genome assembly GCA_037127475.1 of Arma custos. NCBI lineage: Eukaryota > Metazoa > Arthropoda > Insecta > Hemiptera > Pentatomidae > Arma > Arma custos. The sequence continues at coordinate 44,538,563 of CM073761.1, forward strand.
GACTGTACTGTTTCATGGACAACGGTTGTGCAGGGAGATGATTGGTCCTAGATCACGCATAACCGCCAGATTTCCCCCCTTATTTTGAATACCTGCTTTTAGAGGCTGGGTGAGCCCCAGGAGGGTCCTAGATCCTATATGATCCATCTCCGGCTGCTAACAGACTACATAAAAGTCTTGTCTGCAGCAGGATTGAAACAAGGATTTTCGGAACGGCAACTCAGTGCTCTACCACTGAGCCACTCCGCTCCCTCAAATTAATACGAATAATAATAATAATAAGGCTTAGGGTATTGAATTTTATTAGTTCCACCCTACACACCTGATTAGCATTCTTTTCACAATTAAAAATTTAATAAAATATCTGTTTTACCATATAAAGAGCACTACTGCTTTATTGGGAAAAAAAACAGAAAAATTATTTTATAACAGTAAGAAATATTATGTCAGTACTTTACATATTACATTTTTTTTATATATAAAAAAATAAAATTCGATTTGCAATAAGTCAACTTTTTAATATCTTTATTATATAAAAAAGTTTATAGTGATGTTATATTTTATCTATATTGCCTGGTAACGGACCGAGAAATACTGTATATCTTTATGGGAGGTTTTTCGTGCTCGTCCAGTTAAACTATAAATATTGTTAAAAATTTTCACAAGGCCACTGTTTCTCACTTATTTAAGACGTTACACTTAATATAGCACTGTTTTTTTAAAATTTAAATATAAAGAGTGTTATGCATAAATTTAAAAAGTTAAACACACTATATCTTATTCCAATATTTCGATTATTGAACTGTTATTTCTAAAACAGAGAGTGCATTGAAGATTAAGACATTTTTATTATAAAGTAAACATAAATTTACAGAAAAATACTACTAATACTAAATAATAAAGTAATGCCTAAATGATACTAATCGGTCACTCATATTTTAATTGGCTCAATAGGGGGTTACATAGTACCCAAGTACAAAAGCGAACTTCAATTTCTAGAATATTGAGGCACGTCTACTAAAACCTCAATACTTTTGACGTTGAAGTTTAACACAGTGCTATTATTTGTGAAACGTATAAAAGAAGACAGTAACAGTGGCTTTGTAATTTGGCAATTTATAATATTTAATTTTTATAATTTAACCGATGGAGCATGACAAAAGACTGAACAAAGAAATGTTCCTCAATCCGTTGCCAGGCAACGCCGATAGAATATTACGTCACTAAAAGTTACATCATATAATAGTGAAATTTAATATTTAAAATAATTGCAGATTGATTTTTTTTCATAAAAAATATTGTAAATAAGTATGATCATTCATAATTTATTTTAATATATCATTGTCATATAATAATTGTTCAATTATTTTTATTTTACAATAAGGCGTAAATAATATAAAACTCTATTTTCATTTACGGTAACATTATTCAAAGCGAACTTATCCCGGAATAAATACAAAAATATAATTAATATTATCGTTACTCTGAGCTTTTGTCGCCAGGCGACGCCGATAGAATATAACATCACTATGTTTTTTTTTTAAAATATATAACAAGGAAATTATTATTTTTTTCGGACAAAAAAATGTTAATTTAATTGATCAGAAACCGAGTCAGCTCAACAGTTTGAGCGCTACGTCACCAAGTCACGAATACGATACTGCCACAGCCTGTATAAATAAATGATTACTGTACTCTGTTATGAGGCATGGAAAACCTCAGGGAACGTGCGGACGTCCTGTGATGTGCAAAAACCTGTGAGTAGAGCGTGATCTCCTTCCTAACTCAGCAACCTCACCGTCCTAATCAGTATGTCATCATCTGTCAGAAGAAAAGGAAAGAAAAAAAGAAAGAAGAAAGAAAATACATCAGCAGGAAAATACCGCTTCACAAGCCCAGGTTCAACAAGTAGACTTGCTCATTTCAGTTGTTTTAGTAAATTTTTTTTATTTCTATTATATTGCGCCTTGCCAACTGGTTCACGTTCAAGGCGTAGATTGGAGGATTGGGTCAAAAGCTATCTTACAGATTTGGGTTTGAGTGGTAAATCTTGTAAGGAAATTTATTAACGGTGATTGTAGGGTTTATAGAACGGAGGACGCCTCGTTAGTGATTATTTGAAGAGATATGATGTGACATATAAGATAAGACACATTCTTATGAACTAACTTTTAGACTTATTGACTATTGATTAACATTAGAACTTATGGGCTATGGAGAACTTATGGAACTTAGAGACTAAATTCTTACATACTATAACTTATCAACTACATTTCTACTATCAATACCTACTACCTCCTACTACAATATATATATGTGTGTGTGTGTAAAATAAGAGAGGGGACAAGAAAGTTTACAATTCTGACAACAGGGAAGCATTGGTGAAACTTCCTTGTTGTAAAACTACTTTATCGAACAATTTGTTTAATGGCATTGACCGGTAAATGTGTTATTATTTTTATCAAATTTTACTGCCAATATCCACCTCCTTGCTTAAATACTAGCCTAGTATCATCACATTACTAACTGTATTCATTGATGTGGTATTTTTTTTAATACAGTGGAGCGTCGATTATCCGAACTCCAGTTATCCGAAGGTTCAATTAACTCAACTGTTTTTTTTTCTTTCAAATGTAATTTTAATTAATTTGATCAGATCATCCAGTTATTTATTTATAATAATAATAATAACCTTTATTTGTTCATAAAATATAATAAATATATACAAACACTTTCATTTTTTCTATACCTATTCACGTATGAACAAAATCAACCTTTAGTTGAGGTTTTAAGTTCGATTGTTTCTACTTATCACTCTTGCAACAACACTAAATATTACGGTATTTAACTTAAATTTTAACAAATATTACTTTAAAGTAAAATAATTTTTTACCCAACCACACTAAATATTACGCAACCTGTCCCATCCGTTTCCACTCTTTCCTATCCAATGCTACTCTCTTCCAGGCTGTCCCTCTGCAGCTCTTCTTCATCTCCTTGTTCCAGTCTATCGTTGGACGTCCTCTCTTCCTTGCGTGCTCTCTTGGATACCAATCCATAAGCTACCTTATGAATGGTTCCATGTTACAGCATAATATTGACATATTTGATTTTAAGTGGTCACTTATTTGTATTGTTAAAATTATTGTTATTTTAAATAATATTTGACGAAAAATAGAATGATTTTTCCATGAACGTCAATAAGGGGTCCCTAATCATTCCTTGGAAACAGCAAAAAAATGAACGTAGACTTCAATACATATTTTTTTACTAAGAACTGTAAGCCTAAGTAGGTAATTTCATTTGTTTATCTCAATCCCTCCCTATTAATTTGGTTGTTATTTATTTTTTAGTGGATTTCGATTATCCGAATTTTCCATTATCCGAATCACCCCTGACAGCATTAGTTCGGATAATCGACGTTCCACTGTAATTATAATCTGTTAACTCACAGACCCTTCTTGGGATCACCCAGCCTCTATAAATTGGTACCTTTAATTGGGAAAAAACTGGTTGTTAAGCGTAATCTCTGACAAATCACCTTCCTGCTCAACCGTTATCCTAGAAACAGTGTATTCTCTACCAGGTACTGAGCCCAATATCTTGTAGTACATGGGTTGTAGCGGTACAATTTTCTTTTGTTTTCAATGATGACTTAATTGGCGAAACGTTGGTTAGTTATTTTAGAGACTTCGTTTTTTTTATTTTCCCGATTGTATTTGTGGATTCATTTATTTTTATTTGTACTTCACTGATTTGATGTTTTTGATAAAAAGAGATTTGACAATCATGTGTTTCATGTGTGGCTCATGTGTATTGACAAGTTGAAATAAACTCAAATTTTACTATCGATATCATATCCTAGTCCAACTGTAGGTTTAGGAACAATATTGCTTTAATCAAGAACTTTTTTAGAATTTTGTGAAAATCGTTATATGTTTATATATTGTTGGAAAGAGCAGTTTCAGAAAAAATCCAATGGTAATGGAAGCACTGATTATTGAGGTCACATGTGGTGTTGTGTTTACCCCAACGATTTATGCAGGCTGGGTGAGCACCATGAGGATCTGGAGATCCTACAGAGTCAACCTATGGCTGGTTAAAGAACAAACAATTAACTTGACATGGCTGGTTTAGAACCCGGGATCTTCTGTTCAGCAACTCAGCGCTCTGCACACTGAACTAACCCCCACCGGATATTTTAACCGCCCGAAAATCCGGATAATCTAGATAGTTGGGCTCATTAGAAAGCCGATACCCTAACTTAAGCAGACGTACCGTTTACTGCAATATAAACTGTTCTCATCAACCTTTCATAAAACATTTTATTTGTCATTTAAATGTGAATATTATATGCATTTATAAATAATTGAATAGTTAAACTGAAATTTTATTGTGAATATTAAATTTAAAAAATCTTATCCTTATAATTCGAATAAACGAGGTATTACAGTATCTTATTCATAAAAGAAATAATATAAAGGCTATCATTACCTAGGAATTTTCCCACTGTAATTAAACTTAAACGGATGAAATTGTTTTAATCTTCGCAATTAAGAAGATGGTCTTCAGTTGGTTCTCATGAGAATTTCCTTCAAAACGATCTAATTGATGATCGCGCAGTACGTGCATGTCAATTGTTTATATCTGAGCTCATAATTATTAATATGTTTACGACTCAGACAGTTAATATATATATATATATATATATATATATATATATATATATATATATATATATATATATATATATAAAGGGTCGAGGTAAATGGTTCGACGAGGAGTGTAAGTTGGCCAATGATGCGAAGAATAAAGCGTACAAGTACATGTTAAACAAGCGCTTCACCAGGAGAGCCACGGAGGAATATAGAAATAAAATAAGGTTGGAGAAAAAACTCCTGAGGAATAAGAAGAGAGAATGGGAGAGAAGGGAGATGGAGGGTATGGAGGCCCATTGGAGTGTAAAAGAAAGCTTGAAATTTTTCAAGAATTTCAATAGTGGACGTGCCGCTTTTAAGCCGTGGACTCAAGCATATCCTTTTAAGCAGCCTTTCTCCATTTTCGAAACGGGAAATCGGGAAATATCAGGTTGGTTTCCGGAAGGGCTGAGCCACTGTTGACCAAGTATTCACCCTCAGTACAATTTTGGAACGGGGCCTTGAATATAAAATCCCTACACACCACCTGTTTGTCGACTTTAGAAGTGCATATGACAGCATCAAACGACCTAAGCTGTATGAGTCGATGAGAGAAATGGGCATTCCAAGCAAACTGATACGTCGCCTGAAGTTGTCAATGAAAGTTATAAGGTGCTAGGTACGAATCCAGTCTGACTGCTCTGATGCATTTCCCTCCAGTAAAGGTTTGATAGAGGGTAATGGAATGACCTGTCTCCTTTTCAATCTTGCACTGGAGAAAGTTGTACGGGATTCAGGAATCCAGACAGGCCACACAATATTTACCCGTACTGTACAGATATTGGGATACGCGGACGACTTGGATATCGGAATTGCCAGGATCCGATCGCAATTGGTAGCAGCCTTTGGGAAACTTATAGACGCTGCTTCAGCCATGGGGTTGGCCATAAACGAGAGGAAAACTAAATACATATATGCACAGAGGGACTGGTGTCGATGAGACATCGATTGTAGGCCCTTACAATTTCCAAAGGGTGAGTTTGCGTATCTGGGATCCTTAGTAAGACCTATAAATAATGTCTCCCCTGAGATAAGAAAAGGTCTATTGGTGGCAAAAAGGGCATATTTTGCCTTAATGAAAACTCTTTTCGCAGCAGATTTCTTACCAGGGGCACTAAACTGGTCAAATACAAGGCTCTTATACGCCCTGTTCTTACCTGTGCCTCCCAAACCTGGACAATCCCAAGACATAATGAAAACAGTCTTTTAATTTTCGAAAGAAAAATATTACGGCGTTTAGTAGGCTCAGTGAGAGATGGTGGATGGAGGACCAGGGAGCTTCATGACCTTTACGGAGATGTGGACATAGTAATGTTTATTAAACTGGGGAGGCTCAGTTGGGCTGGCCATGTCACAAGGATGGAAGTGGAAGACATTTCTAGAAAAGTAGTGGACACAAGCCTTCACAGTACACGACGGACTGGTAGGCCAAGGCATCGATGGGTTGATGGAGTGGCAGTGGACGCTAGGATCTGGAGAGCGGTAGCACAAAATCGGGCCGAATGGCGGCGGCTCTGTGATGAGGCCAGGACCCACCCAGGGTTGTAGCGCCACGTAGATAGAGATAGATAAATCACTTCTTAAAAAGTAGCTTTATTTAATAATGACAATGACATAGTAACTAGCCTAATTGCTAACTATGTAATAATGAATGACCAGCTTATGCTAGGGATTTATAAGGATAGAACAGGAAATGAGTCAGTACTGATGTTGCACTTAGCGTTCCACTAGCGTGGGACCTTAAAATTGTTTATATATATATATATATATATATATATATATATATATATATATATATATATATATATATATATATATATATGTTTTAATTTAAATAAAATATTAATAAAACAAAAAAATAAAAAGTCACTACAACCCATGAAGAGTTATGGGTTTTATGGGTTCAATACCTGGTAGAGACTGCACTCAGTACTGTTTCTTGGAAAATGGGTGTGCAGGGAGGTAATTTGTCCTAGATTACGCTCAACCGCCAGAATTTCTCCCTATTATTTTTAGCCCCAAGAGGATCCCAGATCCAAAAGGATCCATCCCAGGCTGTTAACAAATTAAGTACAATCTGCCAGAGCCGGATTTGAAACCGGAAACTTCGGCACGGCAACACAGTGCTCTACCACCGAGCTACCCTGCTCCATTAGGTTTATTATTAATTCACAATAATAACTGATTAATCTAGATTAAAATAAAATTATTGTTGTTCTAATTATGATACACTGGTATTTTTTTCGTAATTTTCAAAGTATAATTTATTTATTTTATGCGTTAATTGGTTTTAAATATTTATTAATTGTATATATTTATTATGTTTATGTATTTCTATTATTATTTATTTATGTATAACTAGAGAGAGACGCTTGTAACTATTAGCATATTTATTTTAAAAACCTATTCTTATTATATACTTATATATTAAATATTTATTAAAATATCTATAAATAAAAAAAAACTTTATTTATTGATGAAATTGACTGAATTATTTACATTTTTTTGTAATAATTTCTTAAAGTTCTATTTATAACACTGATATTCTTTTCGTAATATGTTAACTATATTTTTTTATAATATTCATTTATTTTATACATTTGTTATTTTTATATCATATATATCATAAGTATATATCATTTTTGCATATTTATTATTTTTACATACTTATTATTTTTATATTTTTAAATTTTATTTTTTTATTTATGATTAGGGAGAGAGTAGTATGTATAATTATTAACATAATATTTTAAATATGTAATCTTTATGCTTATACATGATATTCTTTTTTTATTCAAAAAGATAGCTTACGTATTTCGATTTTTTTAAACATTTTATTTTTTCAAAAATTCTGTTTGTAATTTCCTAAGCATTGCTTATTTTATTACATTTTATAGTCAAAGTAAATAAAATGGAAGACCTCTGGCCTCTGATGGAATCGTCCTGACCCAACAAAGGTTCGATGCGGATAGGGCATTCCCCACACCAAGCTTAGCCCTTATTATTGTAGGGCTTCCACATTTAGGTCTGCTCTGATCTATCCCTTTCCCATGTGCATATTATTTCATATTTAATGTCTATATCACATTTCTGATAATAATACATAGGATCAAATATATATTTATTTATTTTAAAATCATTTATTAAAATATACAACTTAAATATATCAATACAACAAATAAATATAATGAATGACACGTAATGAAATGTATAATGGCAAGTAGAGAAACTAAGAAGTGTTTGTACTAAAAACACAAATTCAACTTAAAAGGTCACGAGCCCAACTTCTTTTCAGACTCTACGGTTTGAGAAGGATGAAATTTTGCAATAAAAGGACGGGTATCGGGTTCTGACCAAATCAGAAACAAATGGGACGTTGAGGTCATTATGGACGACTTTATTCGTTACAGATTTAAGAGTTTTAACAATGGACCGAATGTTTCAAAAATATAAATCGCGTATAAATAAAAATAAAATATCTTTTTTTACATAATATAAATTATGATTTTTAAATATTTTATTTGAAAAGAAAAGATATGGCCAGGACCGGGACTCGAACTCGGGATTTTCACCTCTCCATGGTGAGGTCTCAACCATCTCGGCCATCCTGGCTCGTTTCACGGCCAGCCTTATCATTTCTTTTCACTGATCCTAATAAATCATAAATAATAATAGGATCAGTAATGAAGGCTGGCCGTGAAACGAGCCAGGATGGCCGAGATGGTTGAGGCGTCACCACGGAGAGGTGAAAATCCCGGGTTCGAGTCCCGGTCGTGGCCATATCTTTTCAAATAAAATATTTAAAAATTATATCAAATAACAATTAAATAAATTATTATGTTTCTTTATAAAATTATTTCGACTGTTTTTTGTAGTTTGCACATGCTGTAGAAATTAGAAACCGAAGAGTGTAGTACATCAGTTTCTAGTAATATTTGTTGCTAGAATATTTGTCTTTAAGTTACTTTATAATTGTTTAGTGGGGTTGCCCAGTGCGTAGAGCACGGGGTTGCTGAAGTAGATCTGCATTTGAATGCGGCTTTTTTCATATTTATTATTTTTACATACTTATTATTTTTAAAGTTTATTTGTTTATTTATGATTAGGCTGAGGGTAGCATGTATAATTATTAACACAATATTTTAAATATGTAATCTTTATGCTTATATATGATATTCTTTTTTTATTCAAAAAGATAGCTTGTGTATTTAGAATTTTTAAACAATTTTTTTTCTCAAAAATTCTGTTTGTAATTTTCTAAGCATTGCTTATTTTATACATTATACATTTTATAATCAAAGTAAATAAAATGGAAGACCTCTGGCAAGTGATGGAATCGTCGTGACCCTGGGAAGATTCGTCGATGCGGATAGGGCATTCCTATATTATTATATTATTGAATGCGGCTATAGCAGATAAATTACATTATATGTAAATAGTGATAAATCGCCCCTGAGGATCAGCAAACCTTCCGGGGGCTCTCCAGCCTCTATAAAGTGGGTTTTAACTTTTGAAAATCGATCTCGAGGTTGAACGTTCTTATGAATAGGTGAGTAATTAGGTGAAATAATCATAACAATCAGGTATTGATACGTACCATTCGATAGCATGCAGTTTTTGTTGCTGCATCGATAGTACTCATCTAATATTTAGGTAGGCTAATGGTATCGAATATTTTATTCAAGAGCTTAAATGAGTCGTGGCATTGATAGTTTGTCCGTATCGTTGTTTCGTTTCAAAGAGGCAATCTTTGAGCTCTTGTCTATAGGCGGATTTAGGACTGACGGAGGGAGAGAGAGAGAGAGAGAGAGAGAGAGAGAGAGAGAGAGAGAGAGAGAGAGAGAGAGAGAGAGAGATAGAGAGAGAGAGAGAGAGGGGGGGGAGGGAGGGAGGGAGGGAGGGAGGGAGAGAGAGAGAGAGAGAGAGAAAGAGAGAGAGAGTGAG